>JADDOH010000501.1:0-228557 GCA_016648135.1 Agrypnia vestita
CGGATGACGACAAATCCTGCAGACAGCAGTGATCTATGTACCTTGGGCTGTAGAGTGATGATGACAATGGTTCATCTTTCTCTCATTGTGGAATGGGTCATCGTTGCATCTCTTACTTTTCCATGATTTATAGAATTGAGGTTTCGTTTTCCAGTGGGCTGAGAAAAAGAAAATAAAATCAAGAACAACAAATAAAACTAAAATAAAAAAATGAAATGGATTTTCAAAAATTAGCTCTACGAACGCTACTTTCGCTAAAAAATACTGGCAGATCTGCTTGTTGAGCATTCATCCCTTGAATATTAACATCTGTGTTTCAAGACGTGGAGCCCCAAAACATCCAATGAGTCAATCTCTTGTACCATAAATACGGCCCTACTTATAGTGATTACCTATTTCGCTAATGATTAAACAATATTTTATGGAATATTTTTAATACTGTTTCCATTTAGACTTATCAGCATAAGCAATATTAGAGCCTTCTTACTTCTTGTTCCGTACTAGCAAAACAAGGTGTTATCTTTAAGTTTTTAAGATAAAAAGTTTATAATTTTAATGTTACTAATTATTCACAGATGAATCTCACATCATCAACGCTCTCCCCATCAACTTGAAGACAGACGTAGCCATCAATGTACACATCCAGACTCTCAGCAAGGTCCAGCTCTTCATCGATTGTGACCAGGCCCTGCTGCGGGATCTGGTGTTGAAGCTTCGCCCGGTCATCTTCTTGCCCGGAGACATCATCTGCCGCAAGGGCGAGGTGGGAAAGGAAATGTACATCGTCAAAATGGGAGAAGTTCAGGTCGGTGCCAATCCTTTACGTACCAAATTCAATTTTATTCGTGCCACGAATTAAATTAATTCGAATTAAATTTAATTCGTGCCATGAATTAATTAATGCCACGAACTAGTGGTTTTGCTTTCTGATCCATCATCATCACCGTTGGCTCTCCATCCCCTGGCGGGTCTTCTCAAAAGTCTTCCTCTACTGATTTCAGTCGCCCTATTGGTTTTGTATTAAGCGAGGACTTCGGTGTTCGTTGTTCAGCCATTCACTGCATATTTTATTTTTATTTATACAGCAGATAAATTACAATGATTTTTGTAATGAATTAAACCTATGTTATTACACTTTAATACGAGTCAATGGCTCGAGCTTATGGGAGGAGTATTTACAAGACAATTTTTTTTATTATTATTTTTTTTTTTAATATGCGAACACGGAATACGTGTCACATCAATATTCTTACTATTTTCAAACTAAGCTAAGTGCTTGTGCTATGAAAATAGGACTAACTTGCTAGTCTGGAGTGAGGTTCGAACCCGCGACCTTTCGCGATCGCGATAATTCGCGAACCGCGAATTAAAGTAAAAGTTTTTATTAAGCAGACCCAACCATTGAAGTCTTTCCAATTTTATAAATTTAGTGACGCTTAGCTCCTAAAACAGAGAGCTCATTGTTGTAGCGCCTGCGCCAAAGTTCATTATCTAGAAGAGGTCTGAGTATACGCCCAAAATTTTTCTTTAAAAAACGTCCAATGCTCGCTTATTCCTCTCATGTCTCAGCTGCTTATGTGAGTACTAATCTAGTGAACGTTTCGTTCATTCATATTTTGTGTTTCTGGACAGTCTAGATTTTATCTGATTTTGGAAGGGAAACGCGCTCCGAGCCCACTTCTGGATTTTTCCTGTAGCGTTATTCTTACCTAAAAATACTTCTAACTGAACAGCTAAAATGACTAGACTAAAATACTGATTTTTCAGTACAGTACCTATTGATTTTGAACTTATTTTTACTGATTTGAAATTGTACTGACTGTTCCGGACAGAACAAACAAAAATATAGGGCGGTCCGCTCAGTCCGCTCCGTCGGCCAAGAAGCGTAGTAATGGCCGAAGAAATACAGCACGGGTGTCTCGTGTCAAACAGCATACTTTCGCTGTGATGCGAAACTCGTCATAGAGAAGCGCCGGCCGTCGTCCAAAATTCTCAGCCAGAGGCGCCGAAGATCGCGGAGGCTGGATCGTAGATTCACTGCAGTAGTCAGGTCCCAGCAGACTTCTCCAATAGGTATCGGGAGATAAATAAAATGCAGATGAAAGTGATCCGATAGCGTTTAAATCACCACGCGTAAGCGTAACAGGTGACCGCTTTACAAAACCTTTTTTATTATATAACATTCTCAGAGATTTACAAGATATGATATGACAGCATGTTACGTAACCCAATCAGAGCGAGCCAAATCTCCCCTCTCTGTCGCCGCGGTTTGAACCGCGACTGGCGCCATCTCGCGGCGCTTTCTAGGAACTAGACCCGCGAGCGGCCGTACTGATCTCGGTCTGAAGACAAAATATGGTTAATTACAGGTTTTGCATGTATCCCACAGGGCTACAAACTATGTCACGTATAGGCCTGACCTTGCATAAGGCCGTGACACAGTTCATCGGACCTGCAGGTCCTACTAATTTATGAAAATGCGTTAATTATGTCGACCGTGAAGGGTCGAAGTTAAATCAGGTCATAAAAGTAGGTAATTTAATTGTTACGCAATGCTTTCCATGATTACTGCGTAGTACTCGCCCTAACGAGTATTTTGATGCCACTTTCGTCTATGGACAAAGTGGTTTTTTATACTTATCGCGTTTTTAAGAAAAGTTCAAAAGGTCAATTTTTCTTCCAAGTCAAAACATGAGCCTATATAGGCATGTGTATACTCTCTGAATAGGTATTTACTTTGCGATCATGATGCAAAAAGATTCATCAAGATCGGATACTTCTGTCAAAAGTTATTTCTATTTTTGTGATTCCGGCGGAAATTTACCTCAGTGGTGGTCAGATTAAATTCATTAAAAATTAGTGACCAAATGTTTATCGATGTCTTAGTATTACCAATGGATAGGTATTGACTGGGCGCGTCTTGTAGTAATATTTTCAAGTCTGTCATGAAAATATTACTTGCGCTATATGCCTTCAAAGGGGGCCGCGGAGAAAACTTTCTCATTTAGCTTTCTCCGGCGTCCCGGTACAACTTTACATGCGTAAAAACACATTAACTTAAGAAGTATTCTTGTTGAGAACACTGTAAAAAAGGTTTCAGTTTGATTTTAAGTCTGTGAGAGCTGCAATCTCACTTTGATTAATTCCCATAAGATATTCAATTATCAGAAAAAATGTGTTTTTTACCATATCACTGCCGATAACTCACTATATCGCGCAGTGTGTGTGTGTGCATTTACTTGACAACTCTTTATTTTAGGTAAATTTCATAAAATATTTTTGACCATGTAATTTCTTCAAAGTGACCGGCAACTGAGTTTGCCGGATTTTAAAATGACTTTACTTTCAGTGTTCAACCAAAATGGTTCAGATAATAGGGCAAACTTGCGTCTTACGCAAATAAAAATACCTCCCGCTTTCTCTTTTATTGAACAATAAAATGTGACATTCCATTTTTACATACAGTCATGATGCAATTCTGTCAAGCTCCTGGATTTCAACAAGGAATTCCAAATTCTGAAATCAGAGACATTCATTAGCATTTATAATACAATATTGTGCCAGTATGAAAGACATGTCTGGATCACGCTGTACAACACATTTACTTTCCGAGAGCATCATTTCTCTCGATTCATATTTTAATTGCGAGTTCCAGACCTGTCGCCCAGGTTACCGACTTAGACACGGTATTCACGCCCGACTGGGTCGGGGGTGACCAAGTGCTGATGATGATGATACCCGGTTGTCATGGCAACCAGGCATAAATGTTCTTTACATGCGGAATAAAATACCTCCCGCTCTCTCTCCCCAACTTGGAGCAATGAAATGCGACATTTTATTACATACAATTGTGATTCAGTCTCATGAGATCTCTGAAACAATTCAATAAATTCCATAATTTTAGAAACTCTGAGAATCTGAAAATTAAGATTTTCATATAACATTTCTCAGTAAAAAACATATACATTTCAGCCCATGTCGTGTACGCATTTTTATTGCTCCCAGCGAGATGTGATTTTATGAAGCTACTTCCTTCCAATTCGCTTCCCCCCTTCTCGGTTGCCGCCGCCTGACGCCCGCCACAATCGAAAGCGACCACCGCGGCCGAAAACTCGCGCGCCGTCTTCGGCACGGTACCCACCCCCAACCGGGGCGGCCATCGGCAGCGGCCCTGAAAGGGGCCTTTGTGGAGAATGCAATCTCCGCTCGAGTGTTCTGTTGCCTGATGGTATGATCAGGTCTTGTCCTGTCCGTAACAAGTACTATAAATACATCACCTAGCCACAACCTTTATAAGTGTATAGTTATCAAAATCTGATGTATGATGAGATATTAAATATAAATTTACTCTCAATACTGCCAAATATCAGAATTCATTTA
Source organism: Agrypnia vestita (assembly GCA_016648135.1). Taxonomy (NCBI): domain Eukaryota; kingdom Metazoa; phylum Arthropoda; class Insecta; order Trichoptera; family Phryganeidae; genus Agrypnia; species Agrypnia vestita. Next base: position 4,381 of record JADDOH010000501.1, read on the forward strand.
GAGTTGGGGCAAAATCCATTTCTTCCGACAATAATTTTTATTCAAGTTTTAAGTAAATTACTATACTTTTCCCGTTAAGGATGTATGTTAGCGAAGGGAAAAACTTCATTTCAAAATGAAGACTACAACACACACACGTTCACCAGTTTGAAGACTACAAAGTGTACACTACAATTGTAGTACTACGAAATGAAGTGAAGTAAATGAAGTGAAGTAATGAAGTAATTGTAGTATTAATGAAGTGAAGTAATGAAATGAAGTAATTGTAGTATTAATGAAGTGAAGTAATGAAATGAAGTAATTGTAATAATAATGAAGTGAAGTAATGAAATGAAGTAAATTAATTTTTAAATGAAATGAAGTATTTTTTTCCCAAATAAAAATTTAGCGAGCTAAAAAAAAAAAAAAGGTCAACGACAAAAATATTTAAATAAATGACGATATTTTCTCCAAAGTAACATTTGGCGACCTAAAAAAAAAAAAAAAAGGTCGCCAGACAGATTTGTTCGTTCGATTCCAAAAAATTCTCAAACCATGGGGGGGGGGGGTTGTTACAGTTTCCAAAGATTTCTCCGTTTAGCTACATCAACTTCCCAAAAATTTTTTCATAACTCCCAAAATTTTTCAAACCATGGGGGGGGGGTTGTTACAGATTCCAGAAAATTCTTCATATATCTACATCAACTTTCCAAAAATTTCACGTAAAAAATACACTATTTAAAATGTGTTTCTCATACTTTCCATAACTTTGAAGTGTATGTACTTTGTAGTGTTCGCTTTGAAATGAAGTATACTATTTGAAGTTTATACTTTCAACAACTTTGGTGTTTGTAGTTTGTAGTGTGCACTACACATCAAAATGTGCGAAGTGTGCACTTCAATGTAGTGTAGTACTACATTGTAGTAGTGAGTACAGAGCGGACCCATCACTAATGTATGTACTAAAGAATCAGTTGATCATCAGAAAATCTGCAGCATCCTACATAATATTGTATATTCTGACACTACAATGTTGAATCGTTAAATAAAAACAATATCGATGACATATGTTGAAAATCACGCACCGCCTTAAATGAGATATTCAACAAGACCAACTATAATCCAAGTCGACACAACTGGCCCTTACGAGCAACAATTTAAATATAATTTGTACTTTCTATTTATCTGCATATGGTGTTTAGCGAAGTTTGATAATTTATTGAGTACATTTGTTTCAGTATTACCAAGCTCCCTATAATTGCAAAGGGGATATTAAGAGGTGATGATGCCAAATTAGCAATCAGAAGCGGAGTGTCCGCAATCATTGTCTCAAACCACGGGGCAAGGCAGATTGATGGTACACCAGCAACAGTAAGTTCATTTATGTATGGGCGCAATTGTTTAAGCGCAGGCCGTGTAACTTTGCACCTTGAATGCAAAAAAAAACGTTTGCACATCTTTGTTTCTACTAAGTACCAAAATATCACCTTTGTGTAACTTTTCATTACAGTTTTAGAAAACTGATATTGAATTCAATAAATAAGTATTGCTTTATTTGATTAAATTAATATGCCACCACAATGTGTAAACCTTCTTTCAGAAGAACAACTTCATGTGTTCTATGTAAAGTACTCTATTTGCAAATCTGTTATTTTGCAGGAGAGAGCTTAGTAGATTTTTTTCATCATATTTTTTTTATTTATCTGAAATTATAAACTACACATTATCTTATAATATGAATATGCAATACAAGTTTAGAATTTCAGATTAAAAGGTTCATTGTTCTAAGCTATCACCTGCAAAGTAACAGATTTTCAGAGCACTTTACATAAGGAACGCCAAACTGTTCTTCGAAAAATTAAACTACTACACAACTAATACATTTGCATTTGATTCATTTACATTTGCTATAAGAAATATGAAATCAGTAATGATATTTGGCCATGTTGGTATGCAAAATATAACTTTTAATGTTAACAGTAGGTATTTACTACATATTTGATTTACCAGAGCAAAAAAATTAAAAACTTCCAAACAATCCTCTGTCTTTTTCATTCTGATGTAGAAAATTGTAGATTGTAAAAATTGAAAAAAATTAGTATGCTTTATGTAATGAATTACAGTTTAGTTTCTTGAAAATTAAAATAACCACATTACAATACAAATTAATTATTATACCTATTATCTAATAATATTGAGGGTTAGATTGTGTATATTGTGTAATTGTGTATATGTCTCAAACTGCTCTGGAGGTTGTGACCAGTGATGTGCTGTTATGGGTTCGCATCGGCTCTGTCGAGCCGGTTGCTAAAATTATTTTGGTTCGGAGAGCTGGTTCTTAAAATATGGATCTAAAAAAAATTATCGTTGTGGATTAAAGGCGTGTGGCATTAATATGAAAATTTATGATCTAATTAATACTTTTGTACTGAATACCTGGAAATTAGATGAAATTGTCAATCCGTGGAGAGCTGGCAAAGATAATATTAGGATTCTAAGTGAAATCGATAATTGTTGAGAATCATCATGATGCGATTCCGTGTGTATGTATTTACCAACAGTACACATAATAAATGTAACAACACCGATTGCCCATGCTTGTAATTGGTAAAAGCAAGAAACCACGTTATTTCAGACTCGATAATATGTCTGCGATGCCAATTGTTTACACTTCGCAAAAGAGTGCTTGGATGGATAGTACAATTTTCATGGAATGGTTTATTTTATAGAAACTTTTATACCCTCTGTAAAAGCCCATCAATTAAAAAATGATAAAAGAGAGAAAAAAATATTGTTTCTTGATAACGCCCCAACTCATCCATCATGTGACATCTAAAATGAAAAGGAGAGTTTATAAAAGTCATGTTTCTTCCACCTAACGTGACTTCATTATTATAGCCCATGGACCAAGGCGTTATTGAGACTTTCAAACGGTATTACAGAAAAGAATTGTTACGTAAGTTACTTTTGGAAAAAGAAGAGGAGGGAGAAGAAAACCTGATAAGAAATCATAAGAAAATTGATTTGAAAGACATGATCAGAGCAGCATGAGACAGTGTAAAAGTGCAGAACTTGAAAAAAATGTGGAATAAATTTTTGTATATAGTGGAAAATCCTCAAAGTGTATGTATAAACGAGAAACAGGAAGATATCTTCAAGTTTGTGTTTACTGGGGTATTATGCCGTGTTGTTACGACCTTTCGGGCCCAGAAGGTCGTAACAACACGGCATAATACCCCAGTAAACACAAACTTGAAGATTCTGAGTGGCCGTGGAAACCTAAGAACATTCTTAACAGGAAGATATGTCTGAAATGATAGATATGCTAAAAAAGCTTGATTGCCACGAATATGATGAAGAAGAGGTTCAACAATGGATGGATATCAACGATGAAGATCCCGGGTACCAAATTATGCAGGATAGCGAAATTTTAGACCTCATGACTATTAAGGTTAACGCCACCGCTAGCACTTCATCAACTACAAGTTCAGATAATGAAAATGAAAACGTAATTGGTGCTTCTGAAGCATTTACTTGCTTAGATATTGCCTTGCGTTGGCTTGAAACACAAGCTGAAAGCGACCAGTATCAAATATCTGTCCTTAAAAATGTACGTAACCTAGCCGCTCCTAAGCGGGTAGGCTAGCTTCGGCAGACGAAGATTGAAGATTTTTTTAAGCGTTAATTGTACCTAGTATGTACATACATGTTTTATTACAAGATTGTCTGCACTTTTTTATGTTTAATTTATATTTTTCATTAAAGATATAAATGAAAATATAGTTTTCATTCACCTGTACGTAAATATGTATGGCTTAATCAATACAGTTCGATTATCCGAAAATACCGGTTTTCCGAACACCTACGTCCCCCAATTAGTTCGGATAATCGACATTCTACTGTATATTTTAAATTCTACACCAATTCAAATTCACTATCTAATAAACCATTTTTAAAATAAATGGTAATATTCTGCTTACAGATTGAGGTCCTTCCTGAAATATTAGAAGCTGTAAAAGGAACAACTGTTGAAGTATATTTAGATGGCGGAGTTTCGCAGGGTACTGACATCCTTAAAGCCTTGGCTTTGGGAGCTAAAATGGTACTTTAATTTATCTGATATATAAATTTTTGAATTAAAATATGTGAAGGGTATAAAAGCAAAAGTAGAAAAATTATTTTGAGTGCAGTCACCGAGGTTTACAAATTTAGAATGTACTGAAATCGATATTATGTGGGAAATATTGCTCTATCCCTTCCAAAATCGTGTTTTCAAATCCTAATTAAAAGCAAAGGCAGCAATACATATCCGTTACAGAGAATCAACCCCCAAGGAGGTGTCATTTCACAAAATAGCCACTTCATGCTAAAGTGAGAATTGATGTCGATTTTATACCGAAACATCATAGTAGTAGCTTGTTGGTGTTATGGTTATGATTCTCGCCTAGTTATCCAGTAGTCTGTGGTTCGAGCCCCTTTCCAGGACACCAGAAATTTAGTCTGCCAAATATTTTCAAGCACAAACTTAATTAGTAATAGTTTAATTTGAAAATAGTAAGAATATTGATGCGACTCATATTCCTTGTTTGGATCTCTATTTAAAAAAAGAAGATAAGACAGCAATATTCAATTATGTAAATTGAAAAAGCAGCTACGTCCACTATTTGATAACAAACGGCAATATACAATTTTTAAGGTTAAATATTTATTTATAAATGTATATAAAAGAAAAGCTGACATGGCAATTGTTTTTAAAAACTTACTTCTATTTAGATGTACCTACCTAATTTTCATTCATAGATTCCAGAGAAATTTCCTTGAGTAGTGACAGATTTTTTGTATTTATCTCAGAAACACCGTGTCACTACAAAAACTTGCCTTTGCTTTTATACCCCTCATATCATATTTATCATACAAATGAGTAGATTCCTTCTTCAGTAGTAGACTTTGGAACATTAATTATAAATAATTTTTGTTTTTTTAGGTGTTTTGTGGAAGACCTGCTCTCTGGGGTTTGGCCAATGGTGGACAGAAGGGAGTTGAAAAGGTTCTCAACATTTTAAAAATGGAATTTGAAAGCGCCATCGCCATTGCAGGTGAATATTGCATCAATTGAATAATTTTATTCACTTAAAATTAAGTTACATCCAATTATTATATTCAATGAAGTCACATTTCATTAGTGAATACATGAATCACTAAGATACACAATTTTTTTTTATCTATGGTCACTTCCTATGGAAAAAATAGATGTTCCACTAATAAAGTAACATATCAACAGTCCCTATACGTAAACATTTATCTATTGAGCGTCTACAAAAAATGTATTTTACAGGAGAGCTGCTTGATGTTTGGCTTTACATACAAAATGGGCGTATTTGTTTGTTTTTACATGAATTTTTTCTCTGAAAACAATAGAAACATTTATTTAAATTTTGTTTTGCAGAGAAGAGTACATATTTACTATGTATTGGTACAAAAAAGTCAAAAATTAATTTCTGGTACATGTCCGAATTTATGTAGAGACCGTCAATATGTATGTCTGTATTGTTTATCCACTTGCTTGTCCCGGTATAAAAAAAATATTATCTTTGCACACTTTAATAATGCAATTACGGTAAATTCTTGTTAATGCATTTATGCAATTCTTGGCTGTTTGTTTTATGGGAATCTTGACTATGTTTGTTAAAATGTGTGGCAAGCAAGTAGATAGTGTCAGTATAGTTTCGTTGGTTCAAGCTGTCTTCCAAGAATCTCAAGTATCGAATTCAAGTTTCAATATCCTTAAATTTTTTCAAAAGATAATTTTTTTCTGTATTTTTTTAAATGATTTAGTGATTCATCATGTTTAAATTATTATAAGGAATCTAATAATATATTTTAATTGTATGTAAAACGTCATTACGATGTGTGCCGCCATCTCATTGGCATTCACCCACCCGCACCCAAACATTCGTACATTATATCTTCCCTTCTACTCCCGTCCCACATTCCCCTCCACCCTCTCCACTCGCTGTTAAAGTAAATTACTATATTCAGTGGAAAATTTGTAATTGGCATAATTTTAAAAACCATTATTTCATATTAGTTAAGATTTTTGATTTGCTTTTAATTTTCCCCAAAGTAAAATAAATAAATAAATTCCTCCGAACTGAAGAGGGAGACACAGCTACTGTTCAATTTTCTGCTACAATCAATTAAATAAATATTGTTTACATTAACCAATAACAACTTATCAGTTTTATGTATTTCAAAAGAGCTGTGTCAGTTTTGAAATCATTTTAAGAACATGTCTAATAAATTTGGTAAAGTACTTACATTCTTGCTGTTGATAAATTGAAATTTCTATGTTTCTACTGGTAAAAGAGTACTTACATAATAAAAGCAATTGGCACAGAAATACTGGCCATGGCTGGGAAGAAGCCACTACCTAGCTACTACTTCAGATAAAACAGTTAGTAAAATTATCAATTGTTTTCTTTTTCAGGATGTTCGCGATTCTCTGATTTAACACCAGATTTGATAACCCATCAGTCAACATATTATAGCAAACTCTAACAATAAAAATTGGATGGATTTCAGTGAAACTCAATCCAGCAGGTCTAATTAAATGTATATGTAGATTCAAAATATCAACCCTGAAGCGATTAACGTCAATGGTAATATTTATAAAACTTTATTCTTCATGTGAAGAAATAAAGTCTTAAACATAAATATTTTGTTTGATACATATGATTTTTTAAGTTATGCTAAATACATATATTTTTTTAAATAAATTGTTTTAGATAATTTCTCGTGTTTTCCCTTACCATCACTAATGAATAGTAGTGTCTATGTCAAATTTCATATTATCGCCATATCATATGCCTTTAATTTTAATAACATATCTTGGGTATTATAATATTGTTTGTCACCCTTATCTAAGATAATAATGAGTGTATTCGTATACCAGCAATCGTTGCAGAGTTTTTCTGAGTTTGAATACTAACCTATTTAATGATTTTCTATATTTGAGTTTCTCCATCTTATAAATAGTATACAACATGTCTCAAGTTACTTCAATCAATCGAATCTGAATTTGGACAAATGTTATTGCCAGATTAACCTTTCCCATACTAAACTCAAAAAATCTCTCACGCTCCTAAGTGGGGGACCAAAAGACCCTAAGAATGATTCCTTTAATAAAGACTAATTTTAAATGAAAACACATATTTAAGTGTATCAGGTATGTAGGTCATTATTACATACATAAAAATCGAAAAATTCATAAATTTTTGGAATTTTAGGGATTTTTGAGTAATTCTAAATGATCATTTCAATCCGTTATTTCACAACCAATGCCCAGACCAATATGTCGTCCCCGCGCAGCTGGCGTTAGGGATGGGCGTTGAATGGACGGACTAGTTGAAATCAACCGTTGACGTTGCATCGACGCGTCGACAGTTTACGTTTATCGCATGGACTAGTTGAATTCGTAGACGGCGGACGCCGCGGACGGTGGACGATTCGAGATTCAACATGCAAAGCAACGAGCGAGAGCAAGACAAAACGTCTCCGTTTATTTCTCTCTCATCTCTCGCTGCCGACTTGTAGACGCCATAGACGGCTCGACGGGTAATTTCATTTCAACTCTAAAGTACACGATCATAGGGTGCAGATCTGTGTACACGAACTATGACAGAGATTTGAAATTTGAATGCGTGCGTAAAGGAGAGATAGTCTTAATAAGCTATTATCTATTATTTTTTACTTGATTTTTTGCGATGTGCACGTGCGACGTTTCGGTGAATTCCCAATTTTACGCTGTATAAAATAAAACAATTCTGTTTAATTATTTTATTTTTTATTGTACTATTATTAATTAACAGGCCGGCTAAATAATTTTCTAAAATCAATATTTTATTCGAACGATCTCGACTTCTTATATCTACGTGAAAAGGGATGGTAAAATTTAATTATTGTGTTATTTCGTTACTTTTCAACTTTAGCATATAAATGATAAACAAACTTGTAGGGAATAAAATTTTCTATACCTAACTATGGTCCTTATTCAGCAGTCCAACATTAATTATTATATATGTAATATAATCTTGAATTCAGGTTTAATTAATTTTTATTAAAAATTCCCTATTTTCAACTTTATAGATAAAAAATAAATGTATTACCACTTTTTATTGGTTTTTTACATGTTTCGGGAACAATGTTTCTTTTCTCAGATTGAGCCTTAAACTAAAGTTGGCAAATAATACAGATATATTTATTTATTAATAATTTCACCACAAAGTGAAAGCCTGACTTTGAAAGATGTATTCTTCAATAAATTTCTAGATAACATCTCAAGTGTAAAGTATTTTTAAATGATGTACCGGCAACGGTTGAGCCGTCGAGCAGCGTCGCGTCGAACCGTAGACAGTTAACCATCGTCCCGATGTTTAGATAGAACGTCCGCGACGTCCGCGTAACGAAGTTGACGCGTCAACTAGTTGACGAATTCAACTAGTTGATCGTCTCGTCGATGGACAGACGTAGACGGTCTCGTTTCGTCGACGGTAAATACGTCGACGACCCATCCCTAGCTGGCGTGATGTGCGACCAGTGACATGTCTACATCCCTTCTCCTACCATGCACCGCAATGATTCTCAAACATCAGTATTTTTATGATTTTTTTTTATAATGATAAAAATATATATCGTATTTTCATTAAAATCTTTTCCTGTAAATAATATAAAAGATGTTTATGTTTTCATTAAAAAAAGTATAATAATTATTAACATAAAAACTAGTGACGCAACGAATACGAATACGAATATTCGTATTCGCCGAATATCATCACAAATATTAAAAACAAATTATTTATAAAAGAACGCAACGCAAATTACGGTTTGGCTGTGCACCGTGTATCCGAGCACACCTACGCACTATTATCGGGGATTCCCCGATAATAGTGCGTAGTGAATGAATTTGTTGAGTTCTCAAGTTGTCAATTGTTACTTGTTTCACAACATAACATGAGTTCTTTCATCTAGTTTCGTTGGGTTGTTAATAAGATTAGGTGCTCATTTCATGTAGTTTTTGTTTTATTCTACGTATTGTTCGTTAAATTTTCTTTCCGATGTGTGTAAAAGTGTTAAATCCTATAAAATAATTTTAAATTAAATGTAATAACATGACCTCTCGTAAGCGTGAAAAAAAGTGATAATTATTTTCGACCGAAATCGAAATTGCTTACGCCTGAGGAGTTACAAATGTTGTGCTTTTTGAACAAAAATTTGCCGGTGGTAAATTTTAATTATTAAATCTCTTAGTAAAAAAAGAACAGTGGTGTATTATTTAAAATCTGGTGGAAATATTCGCATTCGTATTTACCGAATAGTAGGCTTGATATTCGTATTCGTGAAAGTAGTATTCGTTGCATCACTAATAATAATAAAATAACCTGGCATATAGGTAAATAACTTCGGTGACTCGTAAAAATATGATATTATTTATATTAAATGAATAAAACAAAATAATCTGTCATATAAGTAAATAACTATGGTGACTCGTAAAAATATGATATTATTTATATTGAATGAATAAAATAAAACAATGTCATATAAATAACTTTCGTGACTCGTAAAACTATTATATTATTTATATTGAATGAATAAAATAAAACAATGTCATATAAATAACTATCGTGACTCATAAAACTATTATACGATTTATATTGAATGAATAAAATAGAACAATTTGTCATATAAATAATTATCGTGACTCGTAAAAATATGATATTATGTTTATTGAAAGAATAAAATAAAACATCTACTCACGTTTCCAGCTAATAAATAATAACGAATACAGAAAACAATAAAAGCAAAAAAGCCCACTATTAGCCCTCAATGTTTAACAAGTGCTGACATGAGTTCCCGCAGCCGGAGGATACGCCGAATTTCGAGAAACACAGTTGGTATTGTTATCTCGCTCTCACGCATTTGGTCCAAGGTATAATGTATGAGCGTAAGCGATACAAAATGTAATACCCGGTACCTATACACTTCGGTATAGTATTGAATTCTAATATTTACATTTTTACCGTAAATTCTTAGTTTTCATTTTAAAAAATTTCAAAAATGTATTTTAAAACTTTTAATTTAAGATTACACGAAGTATTGGCTTAATTGTTCAATTAATTACCGAGTTATCGGGATAAATATTGATGTGGGGGACCTAATCTTCCCACTTCGCCCAGGCTAGGTTAACGCAGAAATTTCTGCAATGTCTTGCCAGATGAGTGCAGAAATTTATCAATTATTATTGATAGATCAATGCAAATGTGTGTGTACTGTTCCTGCAATTTTTAATTTTTTTTAATACATGTCACAAAAATATTTTTACTATTTAAAAAAAAAACTTTTTCTCCTAGTGTCGTGTGTCTTGTCCCCCCAAAGTTCACTTGAGAGTACAACTCCTTATCTTTAGTGACTCGAAACAGTTCTTCAATCGTCCTTATCCCTGTTCCATCTCATATATTAAGGAACCATGAGATCTGCTTCCTGCCGACACCTTGTTTACCGTTGATCTTGTCCTTAATGTTCAATTGCAAAAGGTAGCACATAAACACATGATCTAAGTATGACACCTTTCGAACTTTGATATTTTTCAACAACTCTCTCAGTTCTGGCTCTCTGGAGTTGGAGTCTGCGTTGCTGACCATATCTGTCCTCGAAATGCGCAACATTCTATGCTGCAATCACGGTTTATACTAAAAATAGCTTATGTATGCTGTGAAAATAACACTTAACTTGGCGGTCCCCTGGAATGACATTCAATGTTCCAACTTTGCAACATCCTTCTAATTGCCACATTGAGGATAGTAAATTGTACATTTATATTTAAGAAAAATTCTTACATATTTAAAAGAAATCTTGTAATAATAACCAAATAGCAATTACAACTTCACCATTTTATTGAAATAATTAATTTACAGTTTGTAAACAACTTTGTACAACATTTTTCAACACCAAAGGTAAGCGTTGTCTAAATGCAATTTGCAAATTAATAACTATGTCTGCCAATCTCACAAATAATCCCCCTCGATGAATAAAATGGCTATATTCTTAAGGAATATTATTACAAACAATAAATATATGCCTTTGAAAAATAAAACATTCATTTTGCCTAACTAAAAGCTATAGATATTAATTGCTCATGCTGTATATATATTATCAACACATCAATAATTATATTCAATCATTATTTTCCTATCAAATAACACATTTCAAGATATTAAAAAATGATTATAAGAAGAGCTCATAGTGCTATAAGAAAATTTATTATTATATTTGAAAGGTTCATTAAATTCTCTAAGTTCTTGGATAAAATATTAATCTTCCAGGTATTGCGACCAAGGCAAAATATAATGAAAAAATATTTTATTCTAAATTACATCATTTTTAAAAGGGGAAAAAACATCTACCATCTTTAAATAAATATGAAATTCTTTATGGTAAAGAATGGAAGTTCTTACAATTTTCGGCTACATTATCAACGTCAACGTGACAGCCTAGAAAATGCTTATTTTAAAATACTTTGGGTCGAAGAAGATTTGAAAGAGGGTCACAATAGTGGATAAAAGCATTGTATCTGATAGGACCGAGACTTGCAGAGGTGCATTACGTACTGTGTCTTAGTCAGCATTATTGTGATGAATTACTAATGAAAAACAAAATTACAAATATTTCGTTTGATGTTAAACTTATACATATTTACTAAGTTAAACAAAATAATATGGAATATTTGAATTAAAATCATCTGACAGGAAAGAGTTATTTTTATATATTAAAAAATTAAGCATTTAAGATGGTTTTATATAATATAATATTATTTCTTTTTCAGATGTGAGCGATATAACAATATAAATAGAAAGTATTAATAAGTAATTGGTATTTTGTCACATTTTTGGCACCAGTTATATTATTCAATACAAAATATATAATAATTATAAAAAAATTCAACATTATATAAATCTTGAGGATATTCGTGATATTTATATAATATAAATAAAATATACATGACATTTTTAAAATACTGATTATTTTATCCTTGATTCAGCATTGAAGATGTCAAATTGAATAGATTGCTACAATAAATATGTTAGGCCCTTTAGAGAAGATGAATTTGCTGGTCGCCAAGCATAATTACAGTTCTTAAAGTATCAGAAATCCATGCGAAGTCTTAATAATGTATAATATAATGCAAAATACTGGAATGATTTCATTATACAATAGGATAGTATCGGTGCACACATACATGCATATATTCAAAGTTATAGTTTTTATATAATATTTTTATAATATCTCTTAGCTGCAAAGTATACTTAGTACGCATCTAAAACATTAACATTTTCATATATGTATATATATAAATAATTTAATAAATAACTTTCAATATGATTGAATATTTGCATTTTACAGTAATAATATAAAGGAAGTATTTGCGGTTAAATGCGAACAACTACATTGTTCTGTGTCGTCGTGTTGTGGTAAGTCGGCATCGTTTGACCTAATGCTAAAATATCCAATTTACGTGAGTTCATTTTATAGGTTATTCGTTCCACTCGCGAAGTATTCGTTGACTGCCGCCTGGCGTTCTCCGTCCATGTCCATCTTGGGCAGGGTCCTGCGCTTCTGCATGGGGCTGTAGTCGTAGCTGCGTTCCGAGGCCTCCATGTTGCGCTTGCCCACGTTCTTCAGGAATACTCGGTTCTTCTCGGCCTGGATCTCGTTCTCGCGCATCTGCTTGCGGGCTATCTCCAGGAGCAGCCGTTGCCTCAGCACGTCCATTGGGTTCACGATCGACAGGGACGGCTGCTTGCGCTTGGACCTCAGGGGATCGTCGGAGTCCTGCAAAACAATTTCACATTACTGATGTGTCAATATCTTTGTATGGGGAAAATTGAGCGTCAAGGAGTTAGGCTTATTGAAAACCTCATTATTATTTTTTGATGTGTAACGTCTTTCCTCTCGCTTTCCTGCAATCTGTGGCAGTGATTTCGTGAAAAAGGACGGACATGCGTAACAGGAAATCGCGCGGAGCACGCGCGATGGACAAAAAATCATCGTTTATAAACAAATCAATGTCTTAAAAACCTGGAATATGCGGAAAGGCTGAGAGTATTGAAACTGCCCACTCTTCAGGAGCGACGAGCAAGAGGTGACCTCATCGAGACATTCAAGATTCTATCGGGCTACTACAATATTCCTAATATGACAGATATGTTTGCATTTAACACTAATGTGGGCCTTCGAGGACATCATCTGAAGTTGAACAAGTCTCGGTTCTCGTGTAACCCAAGAAAGCATGCATTAAGCAATAGAGTGGTCAATATGTGGAACAGTTTGCCCGAGGATGTTGTGTCTGCAGCCAGTGTCAACCAATTTAAGAATAGGCTGGATATTCAAATGAGAGACAGTGATATGGGCCTATCAGCTTAAGCTGCCTGCCCATTATCAATAATAATAATAATAATAATAATAATAATGTCCAGCAACTGCCATCACAGCGAAGACGCACACTTCCACAATTCAATGCTTCTGATTTTGTATATATGTTGCGCGTCTGGTGTCAAGCATGTGGATATTGTAACTTTGATATATTTTGGCTTATATCATCGGAACTATGCAATGAATACTCTTTTTTTTACATTAATGTAAACAATAACTACCCTTAATGATTTACATTCTCGAATTTTATGTAATTTATGAGATTATTTTAAATATTTATTTAAAGTTTTCATGCAATATGTATAGCGGAACACTACCGCCATCTATGAAAATAAAATAAAAAATATAATTGACCAAATACATTTCTAAATAAATATATATTTGTAGATATACGGTACCTACCTAGCCCAGCAAAATTCAAGAACAAATAAATGCACATACATTTCCTTTACTTGTATTTACTAATTCATAAATATATAGGTATTAGCTTTTGTAAATTTTGATGTTAATTTCTGTTGCAGCTCAATTGATATTTTAAATTATGAGATGTCAAATGTTACACATCATACGTGACTACTGTAAGGCTCGCTCGTTTTTTTAGTATGGGAAGTCTAATGTATTTTTATAATACAAAATTTTTAATAAAATAGTTTTCCTGAAACTGAAAAGAAATTTTTAATAAAACAACAATTTCAGACAGTAGCTTGTTGGTGATGCTCGCCTAGTTATCTGGCGGTCGGTGGTTCGAGTCACATTCCGGGAAACCAGTAATTAATCATATTTACACAGCACAAGAGTTTAGCATAGTTTGAAACCGGTGAGAATATTGATTTGTAAGCAAATATTGATTCATATGAGAATATTGATTTGTAAGCGTAAGATTGAAAAGCGACATGTTTTCCGTGCTTGCATCTCTATTTTTTTTTAAAAGGGTTACAGGATATTTGAATAAATAAAACACTTAATTGTAATTGATTTATACTAATTTCATTTGTTCTTGATATATTTTCTCCACCAGTCTGAAAAGGTGAGTTTGCAAAAAGAAAAAATGAAATTCGTTGAGAAATACATAGAGCACGCTAGTTTAAAATTGATAATTTTTGAATGATTGCTGTTGTCCACCTGTACACATTTTCGGGTTTTCAGACGCTTCGCGAATCAATTAGTTTATTTCAGACCCTTCTAGTTATTTCCAATTTATTGTAAATTGTCCAGAGTGCTGTAAAATACTCAATTATATGTAATTCTATCAGTTTCTACAGTCTCGTGGTAATGTTATTAAAATATTCAGTAAAGTATTAATAATACAATATAAACAAATTACTTAGGTAAAGATATAGATTTTAGTTCCCGTTTATAGATCGTCTAGTCTCTAGAAGTAATATCCTTTTTAAACTTTTTCAGATGTTCAAAGATACTTGCTAAGAAATGTTATAAAATACAAAATACTTTAAATCCCGTGGTTCGCACAGGATCAAAAATCGAAGATTAAAAATATTTTTTTTGCTTAATTTTGAAATATGATATAATATTAAGTATTTAAAAATAAATGTCTTGAATCGTGAATAGGGTCCAGGCCGTAAAGGCAAAATAGCTTAAGAATATTTGTAAATATGTGTATATAACTATTATTTTGCTAATTATGTATATAACTGTCAAGGAGAGGTATTGTTGCAAGTTTGCAAAGTGACAGTTGTGTTTGTGCTTGCTCTCTTGGATAATTACTTATTTTGGATAAAACAGATATTTATAACCTTTTTTTCCCTTTGTATTTAGTTTATATTTTGTTGTATTGTAGCATATTAACGAATTTCCGTTTCTACATCCTTAATGGAGGACTTAAGGACTCCGGATCCTCCGGATCCCCCTGATCCTCATCCTTCACCATCTACCATGGGAGGAATGTCGCGTTTTCCTTTGGAGGACTCGGATTCCTCGGAGGATTCCTCTTTTTCAGCTTTTAAAAAAAGGAAAATTGAAAAAAGATCTTCAAAAATAAGACCCAAGCCCTCTACCATCGTTGCGTCTCCTCCTATCTCCCCTACGCCTTCAATAATCCCAGCTTTAGAGCCTTCTTCTGCTCCTCAGGGTCCTCTTCCTCATCCTCAACTGTTGTACTCTGATTCAGCAGTATCCCCTTTTCTGGTCTATGTTCAGAGAACAGAACGAGGTACAATCCACCCAATCGATTTTGGTAAACATATTTTGCAACAAAAAACAAAAGGCATTCGCCCAGATGGTATTAAGGCAGAAGGTAGATATAAAATCTCTGTCGAATTTGAATCAGGAGCTTTGGCAAACAATTTCGTATCAAGTTTTAGCAACTCACAAAATAATAAATTTAAAGCTTACGTTCCATCCTTTAATGTTACCCGCCTGGGTCTCGTACGTGGCATACCCGTTGATCTTTCAGAGGAAGAAATAATTTCGTATATCTCTACTTCACAAAATATTGGTAAAGTTGTAAAGGCTAGACGCCTAAACTATAAAGATACTTCCTCTGGTACTGTCACATGGAAACCATCACAAACAGTGGTCCTCACTTTTGAAGGCCAAACCCTTCCTTCTCACGTATATCTCTTGTACAATTCTCTGCCGGTAGAACTGTACACTTTCCCAACCATTCAGTGTTATAATTGTCTCCGCTATGGACACTCTAAGGTGACATGTAGATCCTCTCCTCGATGCTTCAAGTGCGGTGAAAATCATCTTACCAATCAATGCCCAAATCCTCCCGATGTCCCCACCTGCGTGAACTGTTCAGGTAATCATACGGCGACTAGTTTTTCATGTCCAGAATTAACCAGACAAAAAAACATAAAACAATATATGGCCGCCAATAATGCATCATATTTTCAAGCATCCAAAATTTTCTCGATTTCCAAAAAATCATTTGCCAATGTCTCATCTCAACCTCCCGTTACTCAAACTCCCCAGAGTTGCCTCTTTACACCTAATCTTCCTGCTACCTCTTTCCGTAAAACCGTATACCATAATCCTAAATCAAAAGTTCCTAGCTCTCCGGGATATGACAGACAAGGACATAATGATCAACTGTTCTCTTATAGTTCTAACCCATCCAATGTCATTACTTCTAATATTAGCCAACCATCAAAAACTCCTACTCTTCCACCATCTACTCCCCTGTCAAATGCCATTAGCGATGAAAATTCTTCTTTTATTCAGACTTTACTTATGATACTCATTAATTTAATTTCTAATAGCAATTCTTTACCGTCCAACGCTGCTTCTATAATTTCATCTCTTAACTCCCTTCATAATGGCCTCCGATGTTCAAATCCTTCAGTGGAACAGCCGTAGTGCTGTTTGTAATAAACATGAAATAGTTTCTCTACTAAAAACTTACAATATAGATATAGCAGCAATATCAGAGACCTGGTTTAAGCAGAACTATCTGTTTAAGATCCCAGGATTCTCCTGTCTCAGGGATGACCGTCCAGACGGCAAGGGCGGAGTAGCCCTACTTATAAAAAATTCCTTTTCCTTTTCTCAAATCCCTCTTCCGTCCTTTCCCTCATTCCAAATAGTAGGTGCTAAAGTCAATGATGTGGGATATGTTTCAGTATACTGCCCCCCCAATGGCACATTCGACATTGATGCTTGGAACTCAGTTATCTCTCTTCTTCCTTCTTCTTTTTTTATTCTTGGAGATCTCAATGCTCACTCTCAGTCATGGGGCAGTGCGTTTTGTGATCGATCTGGAACTAATATTATTTCATTCATTGACGATAATAACCTAATTATCCTCAATGATGGCTCTCCCACTAGGTTCAGTCCCCCGTCTCAACGAGCCAGTGCGGTGGATCTGTCTATCTGTTCCAATTCCTTAGCAGCGTCAACCAGTTGGTCAATACTAGGAGATCCACACTCTAGTGACCATTTCCCTATAATCCTCTCATTTGTCTCAAAATCACCCAAATCTCCTGTAAAAAGAGTTCCTAAATTTAATTTTAAAAAAGCAAATTGGAACCACTTCCGCGAACTCCTTGAATCCTCTACCGCTCCCCTCCCTTTGCATATTACCTCTGAGGAAATTCAATCAACATTTTCTCAATTAATTTCAATTATCCAACATGCAGCAGACAAAAGCATCCCAAAATCAAACCCTAACCCAAAATTCCCCGCCTCTCCCCCCTGGTGGGATGAAGAATGTACCCAGGCCGTAAGAAGGCGTAAAACTGCTATGTCTACCTACAAAAAAGATATGAGTATGGCTAATTACTTAGTTGTCAAAAAAACTCAGGCTCAAACCAAAAAATTTTTAAGAAAGAAAAAAAGAAAGGGTTGGCAACAGTTTTGTACTTCTATATCCCCCACTACTCCTATTTCTACTGTATGGACAATGATCCGTAAGTATCGCTCATCTTTTATTCCTTCCGTTAAACGGTCTTCCAACAATCTATGGCTAGGAGTGTTTGCTGACAATCTGGCACCTCCACATGTGCCTCATATCAGTGAATCTCCATCTTTAACTCATTTTTCAAGTCCCACGTCTTGGTTGGATGCTCCTTTTGCTATTCAAGAATTAACCTATCCTCTTCAAAACCTTAAAAATTCCTCGCCCGGGCTGGATAAAATATCCTATATCATGATTCAACATTTTCCCACCTCCACTTTAAATTATTACTTATTTGTCATTAATAAAATATTTGAAACTGGACAAATTCCTGAGGAATGGAAAGCCCAATTGGTTCTCCCAATCCTAAAACCAAATAAAGACCCAGATTTTGGATGCTCTTACCGCCCAATAGCCCTATCTTCTTGCATGCTGAAGGTGGTTGAACATATGATTAAAAACCGTATTGATTGGTATGCAGAACATAATGAACTCCTTTCGTCCTCTCAATTTGGTTTTCGCAAAAAGAAATCTGTTTTTGACAACCTGAGTATTCTTACCTCAGATATTAGAATATCTCTTTCTCTCGGTAAGTGTACTGCAGCAGCCTTTATTGACATTCGTGGTGCGTATGACAATGTGAGCCCTATCTTATTAAAATATAAGCTTATAAAACTGGGTCTTCCATTAAAATTAGTACAACTAGTCTTTAATATTTTATGTGAAAGGACGATCTTAATAGATGGTCCGTCTCATAAATTAATCAGAAATCTTTGGAAGGGACTCCCGCAAGGTTCGGTCCTCAGCCCCCTTCTGTATAGTTTATTTACTGCTGACCTTGAAGAGTCCATTCGAGAGATATGCTCCATACTCCAATACGCGGATGACATAGCAATTTACTGCTCTGATAAGGATATACATGTTGCTTTAAAGAAGCTTGCTAGAGCTCTCTCGGGGCTCAACTCCTGGCTTATCTCCAATGGACTCGAAATGGCCCCCTCAAAAAGTCAGGCCATAGTTTTCTCAAGAAAACATCGTATTTCCCAGACGTGTGTCACATTTGATGGCTTCAGTATCCCACTCGCCAATGAAATAAAATTTTTAGGCATTATCTTCAATAGAAAATTAAATTGGGCCTCCCAAGTAAACTCCATGGTCTCTAAGTGCGAAACGAAATTGAACCTCCTCCGTGCGACATCAGGTGTATGGTGGGGATCTCATCCTTTAACTCTGAAACTCATGTATAATGCCTTTATCCGGAACCATATAGATTATGCTAGTTTTTTGCTTGATCCTCTTCCGAAATATTTAGGAATAAAACTAGACAAAATTCAGTCAAAATGCTTGAGGTTGATTATTGGAGCCATGAGATCATCTCCGATTAATGCATTGCAGGTGGAAACATTGGAGCCCCCTCTCGCAATCAGAAGGCAATATTTAGCTGACAATTTTACTATAAAGTGTTTCAGGGTCCCCAACCACCCTATTCTTGCTATTTCTCAATCCCTCCTTGATCTCACAAAGTCAAGTGCATATTGGAAAGGCAAAACTCCTCCTCTTTTGACTCGGAGCTTCTCCAGATTGGGGAGTTTCATCCCTCGAGTTCAATCAAACCCTGTTCTCCCTATCTACAAATTTCCTTTTTCTAATCACATTTTTTCCCCTAAAGTCATTTCCTTGGGAATTGACAAATTCACTCCTAACCCTAAGAGAATATTTTCTGAAATAATAAATAAAGAATGGTATGGCTGGACTCAAATTTTCACTGACGGATCCAAACTCCAGGCAACCGGCTGTACGGGTGCTGCGTTTTATTGTCCAAATGATGGTATCCAAGGTATATTTCAACTCCCTAAAGAGACATCCATTTTTACTGCTGAGTGCTTGGCAATCCGAGAAGCGCTAAAATCATGTAAACCAAAACAATCAAAGAAGTGCCTTATTCTTTCAGATTCCTTAAGTTCTCTGCTCAAAATTAAATCCAGCCCCTTTCGGCACCCTGATGATCAGATCTGCATGGAAATTCGGAGTATAATTCACGACCTTTCCTTGGATAAATTTGAAATTGTTTTGGCTTGGATTCCGAGTCATGTAGGCATCCCTGGTAATGAAATGGTAGACTCGCTGGCTAAAAATGCAATCTCACAGGGGGATGCCACATTTTCCACTATTCCAGTGAGCGATCTTTTCAATATTACAAGAAACGATGCCGCACTTCAGTGGCAGTCTCATTGGGACCTCACTAAAATGTCAAAAGGTCGACACTACGCCGCTATTCAGCCACTTATCCCATCTCGAACCTGGTTTCACAGGATCAGATTGAGCAAGAGGGAGACTTCAATGGTTTGCCGAATGCGTCTGGGTCATTGCTCTATCCGCTTACACCTTGCAAAAATTCATGTTCTTAACTCCTCAATCTGTGAGTGTGGACAAGAGGAGGAGGATTTGAACCACTTGTTTTTCAATTGCATTTTAAATGTCGGTACTCAGTCCCTACTCCAGGATCTTGCAGATCTTAATGTCCCTTTCCCTACAAATATCCAGCTCTTGCTTACAGACTGCCGACGGGAAGTATTGAAAGTGTTACTACGATTTTTAGAGAGTAATTGCATTGAGCTGTAATGTTTATGTCGATGACCTATTGACTAGTTTTTGGCAATAACACCCTTTTACTGGGTGACAAGCCATTAAATTTAAAAAAAAAAAAAAAAAAACTGTCAAGGAGGGTCCCGTTAATGAGTCATCCATTAGAGCGACGACCGCGGCCGAGGGAGAGAGATTAAAATCTCACGATGAGTCACTCGGGCCGCGGGCGCGCTTAATTAAATATTTTAAATTTTGTTTTGAGATAAAATCGCAAAGTAAAAATCAGGTAGTCGCCTACGGAGCGGTCAGCTACAGTGTACTTGCCCGCATCTCTGTACCAATAGAAATACGGGCAGGTAACAACCGACACCCACACGGCTCGTGACTTGAGATAGCGCGCCGTACATTTTTTCGTACGGCGCTAAATTTAGATTCACTATCGCTAGAGAGCTCAATAATCAAAGTGTGAGGTGTCATTTTCTTCAGAAAAACAAGGGCTACCTGATGCGATATTAATAATTTAGATATTTTCATAAATAAAAAAGTTTCATTTTTTGTCACATGCACGCGATTTGCAAGCGCTGACATGCCCGGACAGTAATCTGCGTATTACACCCACATGCGGGCATGTCAGACGCACATTTTGACATATGACTCATTAGCGGGAGATATGAGAGAGCGGATTTATCTTAAAAAATATCCGCGCGCCGCGAGATATGCGCCGCCGATGCACGGTATCGCCGGCGCCCAGCGGTCGTTCCGCTAGGCCGAGTGCACAGCTTCCGTGGTCCACCACGTTACGCCGATGCCTACAATAAAGATGTAAATCCCCTCTCTCAGTAATCCCTTTTTGGCAGTTATTTTCCCGTTATTTTTGCTGGACCCAAATAAAAAGGCTGCGAAAACCTAGCGAAACCACAGTGCTCTCAGTGCCTTAGTGCCAGTAAATATTTGTTGCCGTGTATGTGCGACAAATAGTTTTTACAACGTCACTCTGCTCGTTTTTCGCTAGGTTTCCTTCTGAAACAAAAACTTTGCTTTTATTTTCTTGTGTGTAAATTGTTGTGAATTAAAACCCCTGAAGAAACACCGTCGATCGTAGCGTTGCTCTCCGGTGTTTCCAAAGTATCATTATCATCAACAAGATTTAGAAGCGAGTTGTGACTCATCGTCAGTGACGTCACGACGCCCGGAGCACAGCAGACAGGCGAGTAATCGGTGATCCACCCTATTCTAAAATAATTATTTGTTACGGGCGTGTCTGTCCGTAACATCCCGTCTTTTGAATATCTTTCCGCATTGAATTCAAATGCGCAGGGAATTTCTTGGCCAAATAGTTGACAATCCTCGCCTATCATAATTGACTACTCAAAGTCAGAGGTAAAGGAAATTATTACCGGGGATTTGTTTTCCTGAGGTAAAGCGGCCAATCTCACGTCACACAGTGATCGACTTCAATGTCATGTTTAAATAAAATTATATTTGCGCGTGGAAAGGCTTCTAGCACAACTGTATCTTAAAACTGTATCGCGGCCTTGTCCAATGAAAGGCTGGATATCAGTTTTAGCTAAAGGTTTGAATTTCGCCATAGCACCAAAAAGCATTCCAGTTGACGACATAATCTGCGGCGTAGAAGCGGCATTGCGCAAGATTCCAGTGGCCATCGCAGAAGAAATTAGACAGGATACATGCGCTATATTAAGAAAGGCTAAGCCTCCGCGTCCCAATATATCCAAAGAGGAACACGCAGCTATAAAGAGCCTTCGCGCAAACGAAGAGATCCTGATTCTTCCAGCAGACAAAGGCAATGCCACAGTGATTTTGGACCAAGTAGACTACATAGCGAAGATGCGGGGACTTTTGGAAAGCAGCACTTATAAGAAAATCAAGAAGAATCCAACGGATAGAATCGACAGAAAAACTAGGGAGCTGGTCAAAGCTTCCAGTATTCCAGCCGATTTGCATTTCAAACTATTTGTGCAAGCGTCAAAAACACCAGCAATCTACGGGCTTCCCAAAATACATAAGGATGGAGTGCCACTAAGACCAATTGTGAGCGCAATAGGAGCGCCAACATACAAGCTGTCACAATATTTGGCCGGTCTCCTACAGATGCAGACGGGGAAGACGTCCTCATGGGTGAAAGACTCAGCACACTTCGTCAATATGCTAAAAGAAATAAAGTGTGAAAGGGGTGATATACTAGTCAGTTTTGACGTCATATCCCTCTTCACTAATGTGCCTGTGGACGACGCTATGAGTCTGTTGGAAGAAATTTATGATGAAGACATCTGCGCACTGTTTGAGCACTGCCTGACGAGTGGATACTTTTCTTTCCAAGGTGAGCTCTTCCAACAAGTGGAAGGCGTAGCGATGGGTAATCCACTTTCTCCGGTGATTGCTAACTTTTTTATGGAGAAATTCGAAGAAACAGCACTGGACACAGCATCCTTTACTCCGAAGGTCTGGTGGAGATACGTCGATGACGTGTTTGCAATCTGGCCGCATGGTGAAGACAAACTAGGTGATTTTTTGGGACACCTTAATTCACTACATAAGAACCTGAAGTTCACCATGGAGATAGAGAAAGACAACGTGCTGCCTTTTCTTGATGTTGAAATAAAAAAGAAAGCCGATGGGAGTTTCGGACACAGAGTTTATAGGAAGCCTACACATACCAACCGTTATCTACATGCGAACTCCCACCATCATCCTGCTCAAAAAAGAGGTCTCATCAACACTTTGGCCACGAGGGCCAAAAGGATATGCCAAGATGAATATCTACAGGAGGAAATGATAACACTCAGCGACGCACTGGAAGGCAATGGTTACCAGAAGCGACAGATACAACGCGTCATAAGTACGAGGTCTGTTCGCCCTGAAAAACATACAGAACCTGAGTGCAAAGGCATCGCCTTTCTGCCTTTTGTCCAAAGCGTTACAGACAGAATTGCCAGAGCTCTCAAGAAAAGAGACATTAAGACAGTTTTTGGTGCCAACTTCAAAATTAAAGATATGTTGAGATCAGCAAAGGATCGAGATCGCTTAGAAACGGACGGTGTGTATAGACTCGATTGTCAAGACTGCGATAAAGTATACGTGGGGCAAACGGCGCGTACCATTTCCAAAAGGGTCAACGAGCACAAACGGGCATGCAAACTCGGTCATCCAGAAAAATCAGCACTGGCTGAGCATTTTCTGGATACCGGCCATCATTTTGCATTCGAACCGAAAATCCTTGGAAAGCCTAAGAGTCACCATGCGCGTCTTATCAAGGAAGCACTAGAAATTTACAAGCATCCGATAAACATTAATAGAGATGATGGTCTCAAATTAAAAACATCTTGGTATCCGGCGCTTCAAAGTCATTCTCGTCGCAGACTCCGCAGAGATAGTGATCAGACAACAGATGAATCATACATACAACACAATACAAACACATCATGACTTCGGCACGGTATTGCAAGCTGATACTTAACCACAACACCAACATTCAAGACAACACATCAGCCCTGATGATGGACCCTGCAATGGGATCCGAAACGTCGGCCCGAAAGGTCGTAACAACACGGCATAATACCCCAGTAAACACAAACTTGAAGATTAGCCAATAAGTAAGGAAGTAGAAATGTATTTATATTATTTTTAAAATCACTTGTAAGACGGTTGGTCGATACATCAATTTTTCCATCTTGTCAAAATTTGTGTTTCCTGCACCCTGATGATTCCTCCTTAGGTTACCAACAACCGACAACGTAATATTTTGATGTTGATGTGTCAAAGTTTTCCAGTTTTATAGTATAGTAACTAAATCTATGATTTCATATATAATTATATTTTTGTACATTTTTATTTTTGTAAAATTTTAATAGTGTACTTACTTACGTATTATTTTAATTTTTATAAATTTTTGACAGATTTACGAAAATATTTATTATCCCTGTCTTCCATTCCTAAACTTATTTGTGGTTCATACTTTATTATAGCGAAATATAAGTAGATTTGTCCTCATTATCTATGCCACTGAGGCCTGCAGTCGATGTATATATCACCAATCAGGTATTAATGATGGTATTTTTACCAGACACACTAACCGTTATTTGAGATTTGTATCTGATTGCGTTGATGATTGGCAACAGCTTTTTTTTCAATTTGACAGGTAACAATTGGACTAGACACCAATTATATCTTAGTTATCAATCATCGATAAAATCAGATACAAATCCCAAATAAATGCACCGAAATTAACCTGTTAAAATAACAATTTAACCATCATATCAGATAGTCCGAATGCAGTGTAAATTGTGTTACACACATTCACTAGGTTTAACTAAAAAATTTCTTAGGTTTTCAATCGTCGTGCTATTTTGATGTATGTCCACAACCTCTCTGGTCAATGCTTCTGATCACATTTATTATTATGTTATCTATGATCACATTGCAGGGTCCATCCTCAGGGTTGATACATTAACATAGAAAATTTCACAATAATGCTGCAGTTGATGATACCTGCTGCAGTTTGCATTAAGAAGAATGAAACAGATTGAGATTAAACACTTTATGCACATCTTAGATTGTGCT
This sequence comes from Agrypnia vestita, assembly GCA_016648135.1. NCBI lineage: Eukaryota > Metazoa > Arthropoda > Insecta > Trichoptera > Phryganeidae > Agrypnia > Agrypnia vestita. Next base: position 29,369 of record JADDOH010000501.1, read on the forward strand.
TCAGAGTTTTAGAAATCGTCATGATCTTGGTTATTATTTGGGGATTTTTTGAAATTAAAATAATGATAAAGTATCTAAGAAACCGTTGCCACAATACAACACACCATCCTGCTTAATTATGCAAAGATGATAGAAACAGCAACGACTTCATTAGACTTTACTATTTCAATAATGAAAGACTAAATAATACTTGGTTAAAATACAAAGCTTTATTGACATTGAAAGTAATTTTGCAAACACTTAATCAGTAATATTGTACTGAGGTATACATTTATAATGTATACAATGATTTTATCGACATTTGAACATGACTACTTTCAGTCATTAATACAGCAGTTGTTAACTATTAATAAGTGTTTTGCTGAGTGAAAATAGTATTCATGTTAGAAAGATAGTGACTGTTGTCCTGTGATAAGCCAATTTTGCAAACACAAGTTCAAAGTCAATACTTTTGTAATAAAGTTCTAATTGTTATAATAATACAAATCATTGTTTTTGAATATATGAAATAACTAAAGGTAAAATTGTGACTAGGACTGCATTATCATTAGTGTTGCCCGTTTCGTTCTACTTCGGCGTTTGACTTCTGGCATATCCACGGACTACGAGCTGCGCAGTAACTTCTGGTGGCGATCTCTGCTTCACCAGCGAAGACGACTGAGCCACAAAATTAAAAAAGTGTTCTTGTCCGGAACACATCATTTTTAAATTAAAAAACAGTGACATGAGGAAAATGATTGTTTACTATTTTTTTACAATACATAAATTATTGGAGAAATATAAATACGCTTTCTTTAAATTCTAGACTTAAAACATTCAGAATTTGGATAAAAATGTATGGTTATCTCGTTTCCTCGCACCCTTTCTGTCTTGCAATGAATATGTAAATATCCACGCTTGTGCAATGTTTATCTGATATTATGTTTTTTAAAGGGGATTTAAATGTGCAAGAATAAATACCTAAACTGCATTGTAAATGTGTTTTCTCCACTTTTTTAATCCCCAATCAGATGCTTTGACATGTCTCCTGTTCAATGTAGCCCTATAAAAAATTATCAGGGACTCAAATATATACAGGTACTAAAGGCAATATCATCTTCAAGTCGGTTCAACAGCTTAATTACGCAGGTGATATTGATATAATTGGACAATCACTCGAAGACAACAGAAAGAAAAGATAGTAAGGCTCATCATCAATGAAGATAAAACAGAATTGATGATCGCATCAAACACATGTGGTCCAACTTCCTAAATACATAGTCCACTTACCTGGGCTCCACAGTTACTGGCGAAAACGACATAACAAAAGATATCAGGAGGGGGGAAATGGCTGCAAACCTTTGTTACAATGGTCTTCAGAAACATTTAAAGTCAAAGCTAATCAGAATAATCTCCAAAATCTTATTCTAGAAAACCCCGATGAGGCCATTTCTGACATATACCTCTGAAACCTGGGTTTCAGAGGCATATGTCAAAATGCTAAAGAAAGAAAGAAGAAAAAAAGCCCTAGAACGATCCATTGCCGCATTTGAGAGAAGGATCTTCAGAACAGTCTAAGGTAGGTACTAAGTCTAAGGTAGGTAGGTAAGAGATCATAAAAGTTGGCATCGTCGATACAACAGAGAGTTATATGACACGTATGGAGAGCCCGATGTGATCAGTTCCATCAAGGTGGGGCGCTTGAGGTGGGGTGGTCATGTAATCAGAAGGAACGACGACAACCCTGGAAAACGCCTCACGCTCTCCACACCACAAGGACAAAGAAGACCAGGAAGGCCCAAAATGCGATGGATGGACTTTGTCAACACTGATACATCCATATTACTGAATAATAAACTGGAGGACAAAAGCAACAGACAGACATTAATGGAGAAGATTTCTGGATTCAGTTAAGGTCCACCCACAATTGTCGAGCTTGCGATGATGATGATAAATGTGTCCTGAATATATGCGAGAGGGGATATACTTCCGCTGTATCCTATTGCTTGCTTGAGTTGTCATTTTCCTTAAGTTTACAGGATCATCCCTCCTAGGTGAGGATTTGCAAGTCCTGCCTAATTATTGCGGGCTGACGGTCAAAGCCGTTGCCGAGAAGTTGGCTTAAGCCCTGACCTATTAGGTATTTATTATATTTATTACCATATTTTCATTAAAATTACATGCAACAATGTGCAAAACTATCATAAAAAACAATTGGAAAAATAAAGATTAACTTGATAATGAATTAACTACTCGTTAATCATTATATTTATAGCAAAAATGAGTATATCTTATCTACAGATATATAGTATGTACAATTTCTGAAGATAAGACACCTGAATTAATATATAAGTATTGTACTTTGCCTTTAGCCATTAGTCATTGGTCTTGCATTTTGCGAAATTTTTTTGGTGTTATTTAGTTGTCGTGCAGCTATTTGATGTCGATTGAAAACTTTCATGGTTCTCCAAAATTTTGACTGATACGTTCAATTGTACGTATTATAATATTATGTGCGAATGGTCTCTATGAAAATTTGATAACGGATAAATAAAAATCATGTATATGTATTTCCTAATGTTGTACATTTTCTTATATGTAAAAATCTAAAATAAAAAGTACATTTTCATCCTAGATTTTGACTGCAAGTGTTGCCAATCAGGCCACACCTCCGCCGTCTCGTCGCCTCCCTCTCTGCACCTCGTGCAGCTATTTGATGTCGTTTGAAAACTTTCATGGTTCTCCAAAATGTCTACTGATACACTCAATTGTACGTATTATAATATCATGTGCGAATGGTCTCTATGAAAATCTGATAACGGATAAATAAAAATCACGTATATGTATTTCCTAATGTTGTACATTTTATTATATGTAAAAATCTAAAAAAAAAGTACTTTTCATCATAGATTTTGACTGCAAGTGCTGCCACTCAGGCCACACCTCCGCCGTCTCGTCTGCCCCTACCAAGTCAAGTGCAGCCCGAACTAAGGAATCTGCATACGAACATTGTCTTAAGTAAGTATCCAAACAGTATAAAAAAAAACAAAATCAAATATAAAAGCTGAAATTACATTTGATTTTGTACAATATTTTCAGTCGTACGGAAAGCGCTAGAGGAAGTGACCTTGTGTGCGCTCCTCAATGGCGACCAGATCGTGCCCCTGCCCGAGACCTGGTGGGCGGGCCTCGCGTGCCAGCTTAACAACATCTCTCCTAATGCGCAGGTATTTATTTATCTAGCGGTAATTGTATTTTTGTTTGAATCGCTTTATTTTTTAAATTTAAAAAAAAAACTAACCTATAAAAACCAAGTTTTTATTATACTCCCTTTCTCATTTGTATTGTTTTCAATTTGATATTCTGTCAACATATTCCTCTTGCTTTAAGTTCATGTGGAAAATCTATTCCACGCATATTATTATCCTTAAAACTTATAGAATATTGAAAACGTAATAATTGGTATAGGGGAGCACGGCGTCGGCGAAACCGTCTGATCGGACCCATGGCTCGAGTCAGACTAGTTGAAACAGGTTTCGCGCCTTCTGTACGCGTGTATGGTTTCTAATTTGAAAAAACCTGTAAAATTTTGAAATCCGAAATTATACTATAATTAATTTTTTTAAACGAAAATTTGTTGGATCATTTTTATCGTCACCACGAGTCTGCCTGCAAAGTGTCAGCTCGATTGGATCACGGGAAAAGGGTTAAAAATTTTCTATTTTTATCAATAATATTAAAAATGTAATTTTAAACTCGCGCTTTCTGTTATTCGCGGATGACTTAAAGCTTTTTTTTGGACGATTTTCATCTTCTCCAAGCAAATATATCAAATATATGTGAATATGGGGAAGGCGAAACATACTTATGTTTAATGTTTCCAAGTGTTCGGTTATATCTTTCACCAGAGCCCAAAAAACTCTATTCTATCGCTACAAAATGAACGACCAAAATCTAACAAGAACGTCGAATGTTAAGGATCTCGGCATTAGATTTATGAGCAACCTGTCATTTCACGACCACATAGAGGCGGTCAGTGGTAATGCATTGAAAATGTTAGGATTTTTTCTGCGTAAAGCCAGGGTTTTCAAAAATACCCGTGTACTGAGAACTCTTTACAACTTCTTGGTGCGAAGTAGACTCGAGAGTGGCTCAATGATTTGAGGACCACACTCACTTATGGTAGAGAAACTACAAAAAAAGTTTCTAAGATATCTCTACATGAGAGAGTATGGGCATTATCCTTGGCTTTACCCGACCGAGTTCCTCCAGGGTATGCTTGGCTACAATAGTTTAGAGACTAGATGGAATGCGTATCTGATTATGCATTTTTATTGATTGTTGCGCGGTATGATCGATAATCCTGAAATTATGCAGAGCATTGGTTTGTATGTTCCCGATAATTACCTAAGATAACGTCAGCATAGATTGTTTCACATTCCAATATACAGGACTAACCTGCCAATGGTTATGCCTGTTGAAAGAGCTACTGCTATGTTGAACAACATTACTCTGGTTATCAATCTGTTCCATGTCTCTGAGAGAGTTTTCCGAAGCAGGATCTTCCTACGCCTTTTATATAAACTAATTTATGTACATTTGATTTTTTGTTGTTAGTATATTTTCTTACTTGTTAATAATATTAATGAATTATGCATATGTTTGTAATGTGAATGTTGTATTAAAAAAAAAAATTGAATTGAATTGAATTGAAAAAATCGATCCAAAGTTTTTTTGGCAGACAAGCTACCTACGAGTTAAAAGAAGGGGAGTAAAAAAAGTTTTAATACTATTTTTAACCTTATTTTACTAGAACTTCGACAATATACAGAGTACCTCATACCTAGAACCAAAACTTTAAGGAAGTTTTTTTCGAGAATCGATTAGAAAATATTATTTACACTTTGGGTAAACAAAATTTCAACAGTTAACTAAGCAACATCGAAATTTTATTTGATTTGTATCAAAGTAAATGAAATTTTAATATTCAATAAAAATTACGTTTATATCATTCTAATGTTAGAATAGAAATATCTAAATATTCGTTGTCTGTTTGTCCCGTAAGTCCGTAACTTCCTGGAATTCAGGGTGAAAAACAAAATTACACGGCTGGAGAGACGCTCGAACTTTGAACGTGCGGACGGCAGCGCGGCGACTAGACGACCCACATCCCCGCCATCGCTTCTCCGTGGTCCGTCAAAAATATACTTTATATATTACACATTGTAAGAGGTTAGCTAAGATGCGAACCATTAATTTACGTCTTCTAGGTTCGACGCTTGACAGGCTTTTTATTTTAACATGTACTGGCTGTTCGTGCCCGGCGTTGCACGGGTTAGGGATTAAGTTTAAAATAATGTTGTGGGAAGAAACAAACGTTCCATTATTTTGCAAAGCGTCCAATAAAAACAATATTTCAATTTAATCTAGACTGGGATGAATGGGATGTCCAGTGGGGAAATGTGGCGCATGTTTTCCACCGGAGCCTAAAGAATATGTATGCGTCATTTGGGCCAGATCTATCAAACGGAACAGATTTGCATGGAGAATATATCAGGGGAAAGGGTGGGGTAATGGAGGAGGCGGGAAATGTCGCCCATGTTACCCGCCGGGTCCTAAAGAATATGTATGCAAAATTTGGGCCAGATCGGTCAAACGGTGTAGATTTGTATAGAGAACAGACAGACAGGCATTGAGTTTTATAGGTATAGATAAATAAATAAATAATATTTAAATTATGTATGGTTAGTTGAAAATAAATGTTAAATTTGTTGTCATTTATTTCCATAACTGTAGACATTTTACTCAAAGTGTAAAGAATATTTTTTATTCAAAATTTAACAAAGATAACTAACTCCTCCGAAGTTGTTGCTACTAGCTATGAGACAAGCATGCAAGGTACGAGTATATATAAAATTATTATTAACTGATAATTGATTGGCTTCTTTAATATATCTTATTGGCTTTAGATATAAAGCAATATTATTATCTTTTTATATCTAAAGTCAATACAAGGTGTTTAAGATAAGCCAAAATACAAAACTATTATCATTAAAGAGCCATTTTATAAATGCCATTGTGTTACATTAACGTAGTAATACCCATTTAATCATCTTCATGTGTTAGATACAGTAAAACTCCGTTTATTCGAGCCCCGAGAATTCGAAATTCGTCATAATTCGAAAATTTTAAAAAAATAATCCCAAAATGATGATTTCATAGTTCATCAACCCCGATACTTCGTGATTCAAAATAATTTTAAATTATTTTGAATCACGAAGCGCTATAAATTAATACATTTTATATCACATGATTGGAAACTTTTGAAAATTAATTTAAATTATCAAAAACTAATAATGCGTGGTACCTTGGGAATCCGCTTTATATATTTATACATATTATGTCTCGATCCCTAAAATTTATGAATCCTAAGCATGCTTTCTTACGTTGGTTTGCGATAAACTCTCCTTCTTGAACGCTTTAAAAAAATTGATCAGTTTTTTTTAATTCCTGTTTATTTAGATTGTCTTTTTCTAATAACTTGTGTTTTACTCAAGTTTTCCATTCTTATTCGCCAAAATTTCAGCCATCCCCCTTTACCCCACCCCTCCCCTGATATATTTTCTGTACAAATACAAATACACCGCTAAGGCCAATAGTTAGCTCAATTGGTTCTCCAGTACAAGCTCGCAAAATATTTAGCTTCTCACTTACAACCTATTGTCAAAAAAAGACTTGTACGTACACAACGCGGAACATTTTATTGAACTCATCTCTGACATAACATTACTAGACACATACATACTAGTCAGTTTTGACGTTGTTACCCCTTTCACGGATATTCCGATACCAGAAGCGCTAGAAACCATTAAAAGTAAATACGAACATTATAGAACTAATGGAACATTGCCTCAACAACACATATTTCCAATACGAAGGACAAATGTACAAACAAATTAAAGGCGCTTCCTGTAATTGCTCAATAAACTCTTTAACAGTGACCTATCTTCTCCCGTCTGTGATCATGATCATAAGCACAACTTGGTGGCTGTTAAACATATAATCATCACACTGTCCTATTTGATTTTAGAACTTTTGTTTTTGTCATTATCGAGATGTTCTGTGATTCCTTGAAATCTCTCCGACGCCAGGGTTTCTTGAATATTTCACAAAGTGTCGAGGTACTTCATCTTTTATTGTCTATTAATTTCATGTTATACAAACATTACCTTGTAACCTTTGCATAAAATAACATATGTTACCTATAATCTACTTTACTCTCTTGACCGCAACTCCAACTTGTGTGACTTTGTGGTTGAAATTTATTCTAATAAATTATATTAATATACCTGAAACAACCACATTTGGTTCATTTTTATATTTTTCTATTTGACGTTTAGTTAAAAAAAAAAATAAGAAAAATACTTCATCATTATCATCATTTTATATTTTATACTTGTGCAGTAATTTTATAAGTCATATTAGGTCCTTACATATGAAATTGAGGTTTTGCCGTACTGGCAAATTTGATCTCAAATATCTTCTCTTTGGTTAGGAATTCCAAATCCAAATTTATACAGCTATTTACTCATGTATTTGTGTTTTGAAAATTATAATTCATTTGTTTTTTCCTCAATTGTTTTTTTCTTTGCGTCACTCAGTTTACAAAATGAAAAACTTGAAATATCGCGTTATTTACGAGTACGAGTTCCACCGTGGCACCAGTGCTGCAGAAACGGCTCGAAGGATTAATGATGTGTATGGCGACGGTGCCGCAAAAGAAAACACAGTGCGTTTTTGGTTCCAACGTTTTCGTTCTGGAAATTTCGACCTGCAGACAAAAGCCCCGTGGACGGCCGGAGACCAAAGTTGATAATGAAGAATTGAAGGCTATTGTGGAAGCGGATCCATCGCAAACCACATCCGAGTTAGCTGCAGGCTGCGGTGTTAGTGATAAAACTGTTGTAATCCACTTGAAACAAATTGGTAAGGTGAAAAAGCTTGAAAGGTGGGTACCTCACGAATTGAGTGAAGCAAATCAACAAACGCGCGTTGACTGCTGCGTTGCATTACTCAACCGGCACAATAATGAAGGGATTTAAAATCGAATCATTACCTGTGATGAAAAGTGGATCCTGTACGATAATCGGAAGCGCTCATCGCAATGGCTGAACCCTGCCGAACCAGCCAAACCATGCCCCAAGCGAAAATTGACTCCAAAAAAGTTACTTGTGAGCGTTTGGTGGACTAGTGCTGGTGTCGTTCACTACAGCTTTCTTAAATCTGGCCAGACGATTACGGCCGATGTCTATTGTCAGCAACTGCAAACCATGATGGAAAAGCTAGCTGCTAAACAAACGAGGCTGGTTAATCGCTCTAGGCCACTGCTGCTTCATGATAACGCTAGACCACACACTGCACAACAGACGGCTACCAAATTAGAGGAGCTTCAATTGGAATGTCTAAGACATCCACCGTACTCTCCGGACCTTGCCCCAACAGATTACCATTTTTTTCGAAATTTGGATAACTTCTTGCAAAGGAAAAAATTCAACTCCGATGGGGCAGTCCAAACCGCCTTCAAAGATTTTATTGATTCCCGTCCGAATGGTTTTTTTAGTAAAGGGATCGATGAAATACCTATGAGATGGCAAAAGTGCATAGATAGCAATGGTACATACTTTGATTAAATAAATATATTATAATAAAAAAAAATCGGCTTTATATTCCTCCCATACTAAACATCAATTTCATATGTAAGGACCTAATATAACTTGTTTAATTTTTACAAATTAAATTTTTCATAATTTTTCATTATTATCATTAGTCATTTTTTTTATTTAACCACATGAAATTATTTAAACATAATTATTATATTAATCCCTTTTTCCACTTACGTGTCAGTTTTCATTGTTTACGTATATCAGATGAGATGTGACTCAACTGCATCTCCACAAGTCTTGGTTAATAAATAAATTAATGCGATTAAATAAAAAGTCAATTATATGCTTTCGTTGCTGTTTTAGAAAAAAATATTAATAATTATAGTATGTATTACGTATATAAATAATATTTATAGACACATTATATACCTATGGATGTCTCATAGAGACGAAGCTATTTTTATTTATGGAACGGAAGTTCCATAAATAAAAATAGGTCTGATCAGTCGGCTATATGTTGATGGAATATCAAATTGGAAACAATGCAAAAGAGAAAGGGAGTATAATAAAAACTTGGTTTTTATGGGTTAGTTTTTTTTAAATCAACTGAAATTTAGTGTTGCCCAAAATTTTTATTATAATATCATAAATTATATTTTTCAGTGTAGAAATATGTAAAGATATTTTTTTGTTTTGCTTTATTTTCTACGTTTGTTTCAAAGAACTTTTTCCAGGGTAATGAAAGATAGAATAGTGCATATAAATGTTTGCTTTTCTCTTGTAATATAGATGTATGGGCATTTTCAAACAAATTTGCACAAGTGTATTTAAAAATTTATTTTTTGATGTAGAAAAATTTGATGTAAAATTTTTTGTTTTGTTGATGTGAAGGTTTTCAAAAAACATTTTTCCGAATAAAGAAAGATAGAATAGAAAAAAAATTAAGTTAGGTTTGTTACATAGAACTCCTTTTTTACAGGGATACTTTTGGTTTCTTACGTCTTCAAACGTGTCATTCTGCTTTTGTGGTTTTCTCCAGTGAGTTGAAGCGCGATTTCGGTTTTGAAAGCTTCTGATGGTGAGTGACGTGACGGTCAATTTTCATAAAATATATCATTATCATATATTACAATAGCGGATGTACAATTGGCCGCGCACCGGCAATCACTGGCCGCGAAGCAGTCGCCATCGTCTTTGTTTTTTTTGTTTTCAGTTTTCCTCCGTGAGTAGAAGCGCGATTTCAGTTACGAAAGTTTCTGGTGATGGGTGAGGTGACGCTCAATTTTTTTAATATACTGGGAGGTAATTTGCCCCCCGTGGTTACGGCACCATGTTGGGAGGTAATTTTGTATCGCGGTCGAGATCAGCGTGCGGTTGCCGCACTGGAAGAGTTTTGGCATATCCAGCTCTGAGGGAGTCCGCTTGATCTGACCATCGCCTTTCCCCACCGACTGCCAGGGAGATACATGAGGCAAGTGTTTCGTGAATTCGACGAATCAACTCAGTATTGTGTGAATATGAGGAGCTACTATGGGAAATTTATATGACTGGTTTAGGTGGACTTTACAATTTCAACTGAAAACAGATTGAGTAGATAATACAATTTATTATAATAAGTTTTTATAATACAAGAAAATCTGGTTATTTTTATGTTACCTATTATTAACTATCTGAACCTGCATTTGTATATTAATGTTAATTAAATGAGAATCGGCCACTATCCCTAAGCTGAATCAATCAATAAAATCATTTCGAAATCATGGATTAAATCACTAAATCTACATCGATGATTTCCGCGAGACGATGATCTGGAATGTGCTACTGCGTTGGGGCGGCACCATCCTTAGAAGAGCTGCTGGGATGTAACAGGAGGTGTTCGCGCACATCATGATCCTCATGGCTTCGCATTCTTCGCGTCCGTCGTCCAACCAGCTCCTGCTACTCCAATCCTTGAATATCTAGCTTCCGAAGATTTCCTCCAGATTTAGATAAACGCGCGCTCTCATTTTGTGATATCGTGTGATTGATCTCTAGCGAGTTAATCATGGATGATTATTTTGATTTGGATTAAAGATATTCCACCTACTCGAGGGTACGAAATATGTCACCTCGAAGATGATGACATTGTATAATTTAGTTATAATAGCAATGTTCAGATATATAATCGATGGAGTGCATTCCATCGTGTAGTAATTAACGATCTATCATGATCTAGTAAAGTACAGGTCTTACTCACGTGCCACTGCATTGCGAATCTAATTCACTACTGAATTAAGAATTAATACTATGTTTAAATGAAATTTAACTTGTCTACATCATGCGATTACGATGCTATGCGGTTACGAGATATGAAATAACGAGGTACGATGTATGAGGTATGAGGCATGACGTAGGAGGGTTCTGTAAAATGAGAACAAATATAACAATTAGAATAATACCTTGGGTTTTTGCTGTCAGAATGGAAGTACAGTTTCGATGTTATACGGGAGGAGATGAAGATCCTACTTCCCGAACCCTCGAAATATGGAGTGATTGCAATCAGCACATCACGTAAAAGAGAGATATTACCGCGATGCGGGGGTTTTTATAGGCTCGTGCTATAACAATGTTACACCATAGTGTTGTGCATCTGTCAAACTTTCGTTCTCGAATTATTTTATTTTATTTTATCTGCCTATCTTTTATTTCGCCACAATTCATACATATTATAATAACGCAACAGATACAATTGGCAGCGCAACGGCAATCATTGGTCGCAAAGAAGCCGCGATTGTCTTTGTTTTTTATTGATTTCGGTTATGACAGTTTCTGGTGATGGGTGAGGTGACGGTGACGCGGTGACGAGGTGACGCTCAGGGTTAGTTAAAATTAGTGATGGGTCGTCGACGTATTTACCGTCGACGAAACGAGACCATCCACGTCCGTCCACCGACGAGACGATCAACTAGTTGACACGTCGACTTCGTTACGCGGACGTTCTATCTAAACATCGGGACGATGGTCAACTGTCTACGGTTCGACGCGACACTGCTCGACGGCTCAACCGTTGGCTATTTTTATTACGTTAATTTTTAAAATTTACAGAAGTTCGAAGGAATATAGTTTCGGGGAAAGTAAAACCGCTACTTGTGCTTATATGTAAAAAGAAATATTTTATTATTTATTTGTTTACGCACATTATAGGCTTTTATATATAATAAAGAAATAAGTAGGTATACACAACTATATCAGGTGTAAGCAGTAAAATATTACTTCAATAAAAAATAAAATAATTAAACAGAATTGTTTTATTTTATACAGCGCAAAATTGGGAATTCACCGAAACGTCGCACGTACACATCGCACAAATCAAGTAAAAAATAATAAATAATAGCTTATTAAACCTATCTCACCCTATGCATGCATTCAAATTTCAAGTCTCTGTCATAGTTCATGTACACAGATCTGCACTCTATGGTCGTGTACTTTAGAGTTGAAATGAAATTACGACGTCTATGGCGTCTACAAGTCGACAGCGAGAGATGAGAGAGAAATAAACGGAGACGTTTTGTCTTGCTCTCACTCGTTGCTTTGCACTATGTTGAATTTCGAATCGTGCACCGTCCACAGCGTCCGCCGTCCACCGTCTACGTATTCAATTATTCCATGCGATAAACGTAAACCGTCGACGCGTCGACGCAATGTCAACGGTTGAATTCAACTAGTCCGTCCATTCAATGCCCATCCCTAATCGATACTGTACTCATGGGTAGTATCGGAAAAAAGCATCGAAACAAAAATATCGATACTTCAAAGTATCGAGTACATTTCAAAGGGCCTGATTTATAGCTCTGACCGGGCTAACTACGTATCATACCCCCCCCCTCCCCGGATCAGAATTTTCAAATTCAAGTATCTATTTTAGTTAGAAAAGATAAATGGACGTTAACGTCAGTGAAATGAAAAAAGAAACGATCAAATCTTGCTCTCGCTCGTTGCTTTGCACTACGTTAAATCTCGAATCGTCAACTGTCCACCGTCTACGAATTCAACTAGTCCATGTGATAAACGTAAACCGTCGACGCGTCGACGCAACGTCAACGGTTGATTTCAACTAGTCCGTCCATTCAACGCCCAACCCTAGTTGAAATATATAATTATCATCATACGTATTAAAATAGCGCAGCAGGTACAATTGGCCGCGCAGCGACAATCATTGGCCGCGAAGCAGTAGTCACCTGCCATCATCAGTCTGTCATAGCCGCCCGCAGGGATTGACGTATAGCAAATACAAGTGTTAAAAAGTTAAGTTTTTATTTTTGTTTACTAGGTTTGTTTCAATGAACATTTTCAAGAATAAAGAAGGATAGAGTAACGTGAATTAGTGTGTGTTTTTCTGATGTATTAAAGTAGTGTGTGCATTATTGAACAGATTTATGGAATTATAATAATATTTTTTTAATATTGTAATGAGGCTAAAAAAATCACACACTTCTGTCAAAGTGGCAGTTGTTTGAAGTTGACACAATACTACCGAAGGATCTGGAATCACCTCTAACTTTCGAGTGAAGTTTTCAGAAAAATCTGGAAAGTACGAGTACTTGCTAGTAAACATGGGAAACGTCTGGATAACAGCATTAGCCATATAAATACGACGCACGGGAGTAAGGTGTGAGTTGTTTTCCGAATGCAGTTGAAAGGCGATAACAAAGCGAAGATAGCCGCGAGCGGCGGGTCAGGCCGGTAGCGGCGAGTCGCCAGTGGTGCCAAGCGAGCGGTAATTTGACAGCGATTCTAGAAAGTTCTTACGTAGCGAGATAAACCGAAGCGAAATTAATAAGTGCGGAAATTGATGGAGTATTCTAGTAAACAGTGAATAAAGTGTTAAAGCGAATAAAAAGTGTCTATTTACGAGTGATAAATTTGCGAAATAGTTTAATTTAAGGAATAGCGTTATATTTAATAGTGATAAGCGATTGTGTACGTTAGTTTAATTAATTAATCGGTATTCAATAAATCCATCATTAAATCCCAGCGTTCCATTAACTTCTCCTTCAGCCACGACACATTACAATATAAAAAATGTGAACCTTTAAGTGAAGTTTTAAGCCATGTATTCACTAGGGGACAAATTGTCCCTCAACAGCACGCGCGGCATAGAGTCTACGTGACGTTGCAACGTCGTGCACTGTTCCGCGACCTCGCGCACAACATAGCGCGGCATTTCTACGTGCCATGGCAATGTTGCCATGCGCACGGTACCCGAGCGTACTCACTGCAACATTCCGCGGAGCGTCAGTACCACGTGGTATGTTTACAAGTGAATACGCAGGCGCTGTATCTGTCAAGATGACAATGCGGGGAAACGATATCGTTCTTGAACTCATCGAGCTGTATCGATCGAAGATCGCATAGAATGTCCGTCCTTCTTTCTCTTTGCAGTAAATAATTTCGCATTCTCCCCTTTTTTCTCCTCTTACTTTTTGATAAACTCATTAACATAAACAGATACGTGGCTATCATCATAACCTCATAGGGCGATATATTTCCGCGACGTCTGGAAAACAATAATTATTTGCAAAAAGGACCTTTTTTTTAATTATATTCAATTTACTACAGTAAAACCTCGTTAATTTGAAATTGCGACCCAAAAAAACATTTCGAATTGCGCTGAACCCCGTTTTCGCCAAATGAGATACCGCAGCTGTCAACATAAGCTCATCGGGTGACATTTCCGCGACAAGATATGCGAGTCCCGGTGTGTACACGTCAAATGACCGCTTCATTGTCCCCGAAACATGAGCGTAGATGTTGATGCGACATGCCGAGCGGAATGTTTCGCGATTTGTCCCCTAGTGAATACATGGCTTTATGCTTACTCTTATTTACTAGGTTTGTCAAAAAGTACTTTATCTAGGATAAAGAAAGAAAGATTCGATGTTCCATCATCTACTCGGCTATCTACATCGGGGAAAAAAAGTAAAAAAAAAACAAAAAAAATATCCTTAACATCGTAGACCTCTGCACTTTTCATCAATTGATTCAATAATTTTATTCAGAATATTTTGAGTTTGTTCAAATCTTTCAGAACAGTGCTGGATTTATGTCACAGAGACATTATTAATCAATTAGTGTATATTATAGATATCTCACAGAGACGAAACTGTATTAATTATGGGAAAGTAGGTATAGAAGTCATTTTTGGGTGTAACAGGACTTATGACCTGTCTTTAGGTAGGCTTGAGTGATCACTTTACACAATTGTAACATTCACCATTTCCACCCATGATAGAATATACCATGCTTATTCATTTTTTGGAAGTTGTATATATGTTTAAATTGCGTGAAGCTTTCATATATGAGTTGTAAGCGCTTTTTGCATGCGGCCTGTACAAAGCCATTTTGATTCCCCTAAATCCCCACAGATGTCGCTAATGAGAAAATCTACAATTGATTTTACGGAATTTTGAAGGCAATATTTCATTACACATAATAAAAGTATATTGCCTTCAAAATTCCGTAAAATCAATTGTAGATTTTCTCATTAGCGACATCTGTGGGGATTTAGGGGAATCAAAATGGCTTTGTACAGGCCGCATGCAAAAAGCGCTTACAACTCATATATGAAAGCTTCACGCAATTTGAACATATATACAACTTCCAAAAAATGAATAAGCATGGTATATTCTATCATGGGTGGAAATGGTGAATGTTACAATTGTGTAAAGTGATCACTCAAGCCTACCTAAAGACAGGTCATAAGTCCTGTTACACCCAAAAATGACTTCTATACCTACTTTCCCATAATTAATACAGTTTCGTCTCTGTGAGATATCTATAATATACACTAATTGATCAATAATTTTATGTTGTGAGTAAAGAAGTGCCTACAATAAAAACATTGCTTAAAGCATTAAAATAATCAATTGGTTACCAAGGTAATATTTAAATATATTTATAATATCTGTATATTTATATTTTGCTTGAGGTTTCCGCGAGCGTTATTGTATGTGACAAAAGTAGATAGATTCTGGAATATCTCACGTTTTCTGTAGATGGTCTCCCTGTAGGGACACGAAAAAAGTATCGATATTTTGTGGTATCGAGTACTTTTCTTCGATACCGATACTTTTGTACTCGATACTTTCTATTCGATAATGTTACTCAATGAGTACTTTTTGGCAAGTATCGATACCTTTAAAAATTTGGCTAAGCAGCTCATGTTTATGACAACGCCATCTAGTTCAATCATAGCATTCTAAAACATTCCATTGCGTTGGTATAATTGCAAGCACAAGCAATCTAGTGTGTCATGGAACGAATAGATGGTACTGTCGAATTACGATAGTAAGTAACTGACATAATATTCAATTTCTTTCTAATCTGTGACTGTGTTTATTTCACGCTTTGTTTCATAGTTATTTATTTGGCGACCACATTATTGCGGACTGCGATTGATTGTTTATTGGGCTTGCCGCTTAACCGTACTTGATTTATTCAAGTGTAATACTATTGTTCAGTGCTGTGTATATTTGAGTCGTAATTAGAGAAATGCCGCATAGTAAGAGTGAACTTTGGCAATATTTTGTCAAGGTTAACAACAACAAAGTAATACAAGATTTGTTTCAACACCTTAAAATCTTCAGGGAATACGTCAAACATGAATAAACATTGAAACGAAATGTGAAAAGTGCCATACTTGTAAATTGTTTCAGATTTATATCTTTATGATTAAAATGTTGATTATAATATTACATATTTTCATTGTCATAAATCTATTAGGCTTTAAAATTAATATAATGTTTTGTTCCAAAAAATCCTATGTCCACTCAGAAGCCTCTGAGACTCCACATCTAGAATAGTGATAAGAAAAAATAATTTTCATAACTGGTAAAGTAATAAATAAATAATTTAATACACTAAAATATCTCGACTGTCCTGCCAAAAAACAAAGCAGAGAAAAAATGTAGTGCAAAAATTTTGTTTTACTTTTTAGTTCGTGTTTGAACAGGGCAGCTGTGTGTCATTATTTATTTAATTACGCACTTTAGTTTTGCAGTTGATTATATACAAAAAAAACATTACACTTTTTTTATGAGTACCTAAGATAGCAATTTGTGAATTCACATGTCCTTTTTTATTATTGATTATGTGTACTTAAATTTGATCGTTTCTTTTTTCATTTCACTGACGTTAACGTCCATTTACCTTTTCTAACTAAAATAGATACTTGAATTTGAAAATTCTGATCCGGGGAGGGGGGGGTTTGATACTAGGGATGGGCGTTGAATGGACGGACTAGTTGAAATCAACCGTTGACGTTGCATCGACGCGTCGACCGTTTACGTTTATCGCATGGACTAGTTGAATTCGTAGACGGTGGACAACGGACGCCGCCGTGGTCGGTGGATGATTCGAGATTCAACGTAATGCAAAGCAACGAGCGAGAGCAAGACAAAACGTCTCCGTTTATTTCTCTCTCATCTCTCGCTGTCGACTTGTAGATGCCATAGACGTCATAGACGGCTCGACGGGTAATTTCATTTCAACTTTAAAGTACAGTACCATAGAGTGCAGATCTGTGTACACGAACTATGACTAGAGATTTGAAATTTGAATACACGCGTAGGGCGAGATAGGCTTAATAAGCTATTATCTTGATATACCAGAGTAGGGGGGGTAGGGTCTGAGGTGATATAAAATCACGGTGTGGTAAACCGGCCGGGAGATCTCAGATCTACGTATGCCGGCGGTTACGCCCTCCCCTAGGTACAATCAAAACGTCAGGTGACTGACTAGGACACTGATATCTCGAGGCGGGTGAAGGGATATAAAAATAATAAAATCGAAACAATTTTACAAGTTTCTATATTGGGCCAAGTAGCAAATGATCTACATAAAGCGAGGCAAAGTGGTAGTCGGTTTACAATTTAAATTAATCTTAATCTAGAGAGGGAAACAAACTATTAAACAACAACAAAAAAAACAAAGCACATACAGAGTCTTATCTTAAAGTCAAAATGGGTGGTGACGGGAAGCCTTTTTGGTAGCACTAGGCGAGCGGGAGAAAAAGTCTTTAAGCTGGTAAACCTGTTTGCGGAGGACGTGATGGGTGTCTTCTTCGTGCCGCTTCTTTCGGTCGGCGGCGGCTTCTGCTGGTCCTCTTCTGTGGATGCAGGCTTCTTTTTACGGCTTCTGGCGTCGTCGGGGTACTCGTGCGGTCGTCGGCAGAGCGTCGGTTCTCCGTCGCGGTGGTACACTGCGGCGTCGCGGCGGCACTGATACTTAGGCGTTTGCGGCGGTGCGTCACAGCACTCGGTAGCGAATGGCGGTTGTTGCCGTTCGCACTTTCGCTCCTCCAGGAGTTGCTAGAGTGATCGGCGATGCTGTTTTTGCGGGCACCGCTAGAATCTCTAGCTTCTCCACACTCAACTCAACTGCCTTCTTGGCGGCTGGCTTCGCCTTATATTCTCTCCCCGGCGACCCAGGGTGTGGTCGCGGGGACTCGAGGGGAAGCCTCCAGTTGGTCTTTCGCCGATTGGCTCCTTTGATGTCCGCCTCCGTCGTTCATTCGTCTCTCTCGATCCCTCTTAGGTCCCGATTGACACTATTGGTTACTGAACCCAGTGTTGCCTCCGTTCCGCCCCCTATTGTTCTCCCAGTTTGCGGCTAATCTCGATGCTTTTCTGGTATGTAGGCCTAAACACTTTGTTATTTCACGAACGCTTTGTTCACTGTTCATATCCCTATCCCGTCACCAAAAAAACATTGCAAAATGAATTAAACTTAAGGAAAATATTACAGTACAAATTGGCAAAGGCGGAAAATTGAAAACACAAATTCGCATCAACACTTATTACCCAAAAAACAAAACTGCTTACATATACATACTTAATTAAATCGACACGCCAGATAGACATATTTTTATCGACCAGTTATTTCTACCATTATTGACTATTACATGGGATTGAACGTAGGGTTTCATTAGATCACAGTAAAATTCCTTAAGTATGCATTACAATATCAATCTTATTATTAAGTGTCAGTTTGATTCTTACAGTAGGCCTCCCAATATTTAACGTTATTTATACATTACATCATTACAGGTCAATCCTTATCATTAACATTGATTTAACGTTATTTATACATTACATCATTACAGGTCAATCCTTATCATTTACATTATCTTCGATGCCTCCACAAAATCATTATTATTTCTTTTTTTTTTATGATAAACCGGACGGTATTTAAAATTTACCACTCCGCATATTCTCTTCCTTTCTTTTCCTTTTTAATTTTTTTTCTTTAACAATGACAACATGTACTTGATACTTAGTTTTATTTTTAATTTTAGCTTAAATAAAACAAGCTATCGTACTTCTTAGTTGGACCAAACATAATTGTCAATATGTGACATAGAGATACAAAACAAAGGGCTAAAATTATACAGACATCGTTGCATTTCTTAGTGAATCAATTAACATAAAAACTTATTTACATGGGATACATGCTTCAAGCGGGTCCCCTAATGTTAATGTTCTGTATACATCTTTGTAATTTCTTTTGGGATTACAAAGTACATGAATTTGCATCAACGCCACTTTCCCAAAAGGAATGCTTACATATACTAACATAATCAAATTCGATAAACATTTTTTTTCAAGAAATTATGTTAAACCTTATTACTAGAAGAAAAATTAAGAAAACTTGGCGTAAATTAATTAATGTAACATTATTTACACCTAAATAATGAAAATTCTTACTTCAATATGTAAGCTGGATTGAATGCAAAACATTTTTTTTAGGACTTTCATTATACTAATCATTATCTTATCAAATCAGCTTTCTTCCACCCCTGGTATAAGAATATAAGAAAAGAATAAAAATAGAGAACACTAAAAAAATTATATAAGCCACATTCCACCAGGCAGACAATTGAAAATTTTCCAAACAAGAATTATTTTGAAACACTACCAATAACGGAAGTCCCTACTACAATTAACTAACTTCAGAATTTTCGTTGTTTTTCTTTTTTTTAAAACGGACAAATACCAAAGTGAATGGTGTATCGTAAAGAGTGAAATTAATTATTTGAGCTTTATTATTACTAGATTAAAACAACTATTTTAAAACAGACCGACAATCATCTTGCTTAAACGAGTAATCAAAACAATAATTGCATGTTTACAGGTAGGTTATATACTTACAACCTACAAATTTGTATAAAAAAAAAACACAATATTGGGAGCTTGAATAGCTATGACAAATTAACATTATTCTTAAAAATAATTAAAACTCACAAATTAACATTATTCAACTAGGTGTAGTAATACATGAAAACATAAGACATGAAAGCCTCGATCTAAAGTAATATTAATGTTTATTCCAACACGGCATTTACTTATTTGCAATTAATTAACTATTTTGTTTCAACCCCGTGTGCTAAAATTCATTCTGCAGACAGATTTCAAAAGACTAAAAAGTCGGAATCTTATATCTCGTCAACCGTGTTACATCTTTTCACTAGATAATATTCTATTACGTTATATATTATATATTACATCAATATCAAACATCGTCGGCAATAATACAATCAAGTTTTTTTTCCTTTTGTTACGATCAATACATTTTCTATTATTTGCTACAAGTTAGATTAATTCGGGATGATCTCGTTATTATTTCAAATTGCAATGTCCCGTTCATTTCGGTACTTAACAATAGAATACGGAATAAATGAGGAAACTACATATAAAACGAGTAACATCCACCTGCAGAGGTGGCCTGGGTTATCTAAACAATCATTACCTTACTTAAATTAAACATATCAGTTGCTCATTAATTAGGTACATATTACATTGATATTATGATTCACCACTTTGCCTCAATTTCTAATTCGGCCTCTACCTTCTTAATTGATTGACCCCTGTTATCTTTATTGATAATGACCGCCTGGTCGTGCGTTGCGGGATCCTCGCGCCCTTATAATAATAATATAATTTATACGATCCTACATCTCGCGGATAGTGTCGCCATGTGTCAGCGCTTTCTAAAACATCTCTATTGTCTGTCGAGGACAATAGTAAGTTTACTGCGACGACTTTCGGAATTATTATCTTGTTTTTCTAAAAAAATGTCTTTCCCAAAACAATGGCGACTTCTCTAACAAAACGCAGCTTTTTAAACCGTTGTCCCATGTGTTCGCATTTGGCCAAGATGTTCTTTCTATTGTTTAATCGGGGTTAGAGATATACGTCCCGCTGCAAGAAAAGGTTTACCGTTTCTTTACCCTTTCGAGATGTTACCTAAGAACAAAAGGTTGCGAACGTATTGTCCATCCTAACAAAAGGCCGTGCACTCTTAATGTCTTCGGCGATGCCCAACGCCCTCGGCAACCCTAACTTTCTAATTTCATTGTTGCGTATATTTTATGGCGGGCTATCCTAAGGGCAATCGTCCGACGCAATGTTATTTTTTTGAACAATAGGTCACATATTTTGTCCTCGAACAAAAGATCAAACATGCCGGGGCTGTTCTGGCTGTGACCACATGGCGCGTGATTTTCGAAACATGGGCGCTTCGATCTCGGTATTGCCCTAGGACAAAATTAATAACCTGGTTCGCGTCATATTCCGGTGCATCAATCTATTAATTTTTTACTTGATTTTTTGTGATGTCACGTGCGACGATTCGGTGAATTCCCAATTTTACGCTGTATAAAATAAAACAATTCTGTTTAATTATTTTATTTTTTATCGAACTATTATTAATTAACAGGCCGGCTAGATATTTTTCTAAAATCAATATTTTATTCGATCGATCTCGACTTCTTATATCTACCTGAAATGGGATGCTAAAATTTAATAATTATTGTTTTATTTCCTTACTTTTCAACTTTAGCATATAAATGATATAACTTGTAGAGAATAAAATTTTCTATACCTAACTATGGTCCTTATTCAGGAGTCCAACATTAATTATTATATATGTAATATTATCTTGAATTTAGGTTTAATTCATTTTTATTAAAAATTCTCTATTTTCAACTTTATAGATAAAAAATAAATCTATTATAATTTTGTTGTTTTTTTTTGGTTTTTTACATGTTTCGGGTTGTAAAACCACTTTTTATTGGTTTTTTACATGTTTCGGGAACAATGTTCCTTTTCTCAGATTGAGCCTTAAACTAAAGTTGACAAATAATACAGATATATTTATTTATTAATAATGTCACCACAAAGTGAAAGCCTGACTTTGAAAGATGTATTCTTCAATAAATTTCTATATAACATCTCAAATGTAAAGTATTTTTAAATTATGTATTTATTTATAAATTTATATATAATAAATAAATGTAAAGTATTTTTTACCGCACCTCATAACTGGTGCCTTTATTACGCAAAATCATTGTTTCCTTCCATTTTATTTACTCACATTTTAATGCTTATACCCAATACTTTCACTGCTTATATATGTAGTTTATATTTATATTTTACTGCTAACACCTGATATAAGCGTCGCGTTGAACCGTAGACAGTTGACCATCGTCCCGATGTTTAGATAGAACGTCCGCGACGTCCGCGTAACGAAGTTGACGCGTCAACTAGTTGACGAATTCAACTAGTTGATCGTCTCGTCGATGGATGGACGTGGACGGTCTCGTTTCGTCGACGGTAAATACGTCGACGACCCATCCCTATTTGATACGTAGTTAGCCTGGTCAGAGCTATAAATCAGGCCCTTTGAAATGTACTCGATACTTTGAAGTATCGATATTTTTGTTTCGATGCTTTTTTCCGATACTACCCATGAGTACAGTATCGATTAGGGATGGGTGTTGAATGGACGGACTAGTTGAATTCAACCGTTGACATTGCGTCGACGCGTCGACGGTTTACGTTTATCGCATGGAATAATTGAATACGTAGACGGTGGACGGCGGACGCCGTGGACGGTGCACGATTCGAAATTCAACATAGTGCAAAGCAACGAGTGAGAGCAAGACAAAACGTCTCCGTTTATTTCTCTCTCATCTCTCGCTGTCGACTTGTAGACGCCATAGACGTCATAGACGGCTCGACGGGTAATTTCATTTCAACTCTAAAGTACACGACCATAGAGTGCAGATCTGTGTACACGAACTATAACAGAGACTTGAAATTTGAATGCATGCGTACGGTGAGATAGGCTTAATAAGCTATTATCTATTATTTTTTACTTGATTTGTGCGATGTGCACGTGCGATTTTTCGGTGAATTCCCAATTTTGCGCTGTATAAAATAAAACAATTCTGTTTAATTATTTTATTTTTTATTGAACTAATATTTTACTGCTTACACCTGATATTGTTGTGTATACCTACTTCTTTCTTTATTATATATAGAAAGAAGTATATAAAACAATATGTAAAAGCCTATAATGTGCGTAAACAAATAAATAATAAAATATTTCGTTTTACATATAAGCACAAGTAGCGGTTTTACTTTCCCCGAAAATATATTTCTTCGAACTTCTGTAAATTTTAAAAATTAACGTAATAAAAATAGCAGACGGTTGAGCCGTCGAGCAGCCTCGCGTCGAACCGTAGACAGTTGACCATCGTCCCGATGTTTAGATAGAACGTCCGCGACGTCTGCGTAACGAAGTTGACGAATTCAACTAGTTGATCGTCTCGTCGATGAACGGACGTGGACGGTCTCGTTTCGTTGACGGTAAATACGTCGACGACCCATCACTAGTATCGATACTTTCTATTCGATATTAGGGATGGGCGTTGAATGGACGGACTAGTTGAAATCAACCGCTGACGTTGCGTCGACGCGTCGACGGTTAACGTTTATCGCATGGACTAGTTCAATTCGTAGACGGTGGACGGCGGACGCCGTGGACGGTGGACGATTCGAGATTCAACGTAGTGCAAAGCAATGAGCGAGAGCAAGACAAAACGTCTCCGTTTATTTTTCTCTCATCTCTCGCTGTCGACTTGTAGACGCCATAGACGTCATAGACGGCTCGACGGGTAATTTCATTTCAACTTTAAAGTACACGACCATAGAGTGCAGATCTGTGTACTTAAACTATGACAGAGATTTGAAATTTGAATGCATGCGTAGGGTGAGACAGGCTCAATAAGCTATTATTTTTTACTTTATTTGTGCGATGTGTACGTGCGACGTTTCGGTGAATTCCCAATTTTGCGCTGTATAAAATAAAAGAATTCTGTTTAATTATTTTATTTTTTATTGAAGTAATATTTTACTGCTTACACCTGATATTGTTGTGTATACCTACTTCTTTCTTTATAATATATAGAAAGAAGTATATAAAACAATATGTAAAAGCCTATAATGTGCGTATACAAATAAATAATAAAATATTTCTTTTTACATATAAGCACAAGTAGCGGTTTTACTTTCCCCGAAACTATATTCCTTCGAACTTAACGTAATAAAATTAGCCAACGGTTGAGCCGTCGAGCAGCGTCGCGTCGAACCGTAGACAGTTGACCATCGTCCCAATGTTTAGATAGAACGTCCGCGACGTCCGCGTAACGAAGTTGACGCGTCAACTAGTTGACGAATTCAACTAGCTGATCATCTCGTCGATGGACGGACGGACGTAGACGGTCTCGTTTCGTCGACGGTAAATACGTCGACGACCCATCACTATTCGATATCGTGTCCCTATCTCCCTGAAAAGAACTAGGCCGACGTTTCGGCACGGTATCACGTGCCATTGTCAAGGCTAAAAAGGCCTCAAAAGTTACTTGTTCGCGGATGACATGAAAGTCTCCCACCAATAAGGCTGTCATACTTTGAGCTCTATATATATATATATATCGATCGAAATACACCAGAAGTTTGCGCCTTTTAAACGACCTCGACTGCCTCTGGGCACTGCGAAAATTTTCTCTTTTGTATCTGTTTGAATGATTCATTTTCTATGATATGTAATATTTACTGTGTTTTTCCATTCTTTTTTCAGTGAACTGTTGGTTTTTTATTTCGATTTTTAGATTACTTATTTTTCATTTAATTGTTAATTTTCATCAAATTTTTTGTATCTTTTTTGTAATTTTTATTAATTTTTATTGCCCGCCGCTTTTGATTTTTGGTTTTGCATGAAACATCTTGGTTATTTTTTTGTTATAAAATAATTTGAATTTTTACATATACAGTGTGTCCGGTGACCGGTGTCGGAGCCTTTATTAGTATAAAATATGTACAATATCATCGAAAAAACACCTCCTTTATGTTATTTTCCTTAATTTTTTTGGTACCCATGTAGTTATCCTATAAACATTAAAGTATAATTGAGAGGTAGAACAATAGAAATTAATATTATGCTAAGTATTTTACCATTTTTTTAAAAAAACAAATCAAAAATAATTATCGAAAAATTTTTTTTTTTAGTTTATTAGCTATAAAGAAATAAAGTTCGTTGACGTAATTTTTACTATTTTAGATAGATATTTATATTTTACACTTGGGCAACTTCTGTTTTGCCACAGGGTCACCCTCCCTCACTCGCCAATTTATACTGGTCGCACTCTATTTTCGCCCAATAGTTCCATAGTATGTGTAATTATAACAGGGTGCCATTTTATTGGATTTCATTATTTTTTTTACAAATGCAATTTTTTTACAGATACGCGTGTGTCTCTGTGAACGGCTACTCTGGATGTGCTCGTGGGAAAAGGGTGTTGGCGCAGGTCATGCACTGTCCGCATTTCTGCAGCACCAAGGTGATGCAGCCCAGCGACATTTTCACCAGGCGAAACAATATTCCAAACTGTTGTGCCAACTGCTGGCTGCAGCCGGGATGCAAGCCAGCTTCCTGCTGCTACCGCGCCTAGTAGCCTGGCTGCGGGCCGCCAGGGAGAACGCCTCTCAGGGACAACAGGTGATAGTCCACTCTTCCCACCTATTCTTTTATCTGTTAAAACCTAGAAAGGTATGCGGTTTGTATTTTACAAGATTATAAAACAGTTACAGGCATACAATGTGTAAGTTCAGCGCCCTTCCGTCCTCTTCGGCGCGTGTGCCGTGAATCCTAGGATTGGTGGTATTGCTGTTTAGGGTGATACCCCATACATCTATTATTATTATTAAATTCGATAAATTTTAGAAGTCTCATAAAGACGAAGCTATTTATTTGAGAAACGTGTATGGAATTCTTTATAGGGCTGCTCACGGCTGATAACCAGTATGAGCAGGCTTAAGTGATCTCTTTACACAATGTGACATTCATCAATTTCATCATTTTTGATTCAAAATAACCACACATTTTCAAATTAAATTATATATAATACATTGCTACGTTTCTGTGAGATTTCTATAATTTATCCTAATTAATAATTATCCCTCTTTGGACGTAAAGTAGTGTTCTCAGATATATAAACGTCTATCTCAATACCTAACGTGGGTCTGGGGGCTATGTGCAAATGCAAATGCAGTTTCAAATACGTGGCTTCAAAGCCGTAGTAAATAAAGCCGTAAATATTTATGTCAAAGGTATAAGTTAAATATGTAATTAACAAATACTATGTATACTGGAAATAATCACGCTATTTATTCAAGGATTAACTTAAGTTCTTAAAAACATTTATCCTTTAGTATCTGCATTAAACCATCATTTTTTCTTAAGTTCTTAACTTGTTTTTGCCACTTCATCGATAATTTAATTTTTACCTAAATTAACAAATAAGTCTCGTCCTACATTTATAAACAAAAGATTAGACATAAACTCCTCATTCAAAGTTGATCTAAGCCTATTTTTATTTTGAAAAGATAACTCGCTCAAAAGTAACTTGGGTGCAAGGAAGAGTTAATATAAACTTGTAAGATGTATCGGACAAGTAGATTATGTTGACAACATCATAAGGTGCTGATGATGATGATGACGCACCGTCCTTTTATGATAGGACAGACGCTGTTGGGATGGGAACGCACAGGGCACACAACAGCGGGGATGGAAACGCACAGGGCATCCCACCACGCGTCCGCGCGGATAGTCGGTAAGGGCGGCGAGTTCCGGCGCTGCGATCCTATAGAGGATAGAAAGCCGCACCGGCGCGATACGATGGTATCTCCGACGGAACGCGTGGGCGACCGATCGAGTGACGGATCCTGAATGCTGCGATCGGACTCTCAAGAATTCCCGTAAGAAATTAAATTTGTGTCTTACCAAATGAAAGGTATAAAATATGTGAAATATTCAAGAAATGACATTTTTAAGAAATGAAATATTTTGTGAATGAAATACTTAATATTCAACGAAATATTGAAGGAATTAGTTAAGACACCTTGTAAGTGTAATTTATGTATTTGCTGAATAAAAACTATATGTCGTGGTTTATTAAAATACAGGGAAAGTTCGCGCGACGAATGTCAGCGCAAAGCGCGGCGCCCGCCGCCGCCGCCTGGCGAGGGGGTCAAATATTGGCGAAATCACAAAAGTTGAGATAACTTCCGTCAGAAGTGTCCGATTTTGATGAATCTTTTTGTGTTATAGTTGCTAAATTAATACCTATCTGGAGAGTATACATTCATATATGTTGAATCATTTTTTGACTTGGATGAAAAATTTACCTTTTGAGATTTCTTGAAAACGCGATAAGTATAGAAAATTACTTCGTCCATAGACGTGAGTAGCATCAAAATACGCGTCAAGACGAGTAGTTTGCAACTGTCATAAAAGGAATCGCGTAAACATTGGTTTACTATTTTTCATGAATTAATTAAAATCTGAACCCACATGGGTCGGCTTGCTCGTTGAATTACCTAAATTAGTAGGACCCTGCAAGTCCAATGTACTATGTCACGGCCTTCCGCATGGTCAGGTCTAAAGAAGTGACATAGTTTGAAACCCGTGACGGGTTACGATAACCTTTTATAAATTTTATCTGTTTGTAAAGTGAGTTTTTTCCCGCCGCGGCGGGCGACCAGACCGGCCACAACTCGCCGCTGGGTGCGCGCGTGTCACGCCGGGGATAGATCGCTTGCCCTGTGATTGGTTACGTCACTTTGCCGTTACGTAATGCGCAGTTCGTTGTGAAAATAATATAAAATAAACTCTGGTTATCGAGGCGGGTACCTGTTACACTTTGTGTGTTACACGCCGTTGGACCGCTTTTATCTATGTTTTACTTCTATCCTGCCACCTACTTTGGATTTCTACTTTGGTCCTGACTACTGCTGAGAATCTCGGGCCCAGCCTCTACATTTTTCTGGGGCCCTGCGGAGAATTCTGGACCACCATGCCTGGCGCTTCTCTACGAAGAACTTTCGCATTCATGGCGAAAGGCTCTGCTGCATACGAGGCGCCTGCGCTGTATTTTCTCCGGACCGACGCTACCTACATTCTCGGCTTCTAGAGCGAACATGGCGGACCACCTTTACATTTCTTGTTTCTGTGCGGAACATAAGATATGTAAAGATTATTAAAGAGCCCTGATTGAGATAATTCAGAAACAATATAAAAAGCCCACACTAAACATCTAAAACACTTTTTTTTCCCTAAACAGTGAACATAATACTTTTCTTGCAATTCTAATTCATCATCCTCACTGTTTTCTACATTATGATCAGCTTTGGCTTATCTTGTTCATTTTTGTCATTTTCATCCCATTCAGTTTTTATGAAACTCTCATATTGGTCTGCAAACTGTTTCAGCTCAATTACTAAATAACTTCTGTCAACTTTAGACAGTTTAGCAATACAATATAGAACAACAATACAACGCGCGGCAAACTATCAACTTTTGTGATTTCTTGGAATTTTTTGGGGTCTAGCCAGGAACAGTCTTTTAAAATTTCTTTATTTGGAATTTCTTTACTGGCTTTCTTTTTTCTTTTATCTTTTCTTTCTTTCTTCAAAATTTTTTTCTTCAATACTGACTCTGGCACCATCTAAAATGTGGAAGTAAATGATTTTATATTTTTGACCAGGTGATATTTCAACGACTTCGTCCTTAGCCTTTTCCCCAGGCTTTACTTTTCTTAATTCTTTAAATCCAATTCCACTTCTATATCGACCATGTCGTCAAAAGCACTTTACTTGCATATTTTTCAGATCTTTCATACAGTTAATTTAGATTATTGGACTCGATTCCCTGTATCGGAAAATCTAGGGAAAATTAAATCAAAGTTTTTTATTAATTTTCCTATATTTAAGTGTGGAACTATATTCTCGAGGTTGGAAAACTTCAGAAAAATTATATGAATTTTGGGGTTTTCCCCGTAGGGAAAGCGCTATCTGCAACTTTCTAACGGTTGCAGATATCGAACTAATTCTTTCACTTTTGGAGTCAAAAGGTAGGAAAACCTTGGAAAAAGGAAGAAAATCCGGTAAGTTCCGATCCTGAACCTGGGACTTCTCAAATGCTCACGCCTGAGAACATAAGAATGGTGATTTCTATTCTGGATTCACCAGTGAAGGGCAAGGATGGGCGCTCCACTTCTTGCCCGTAAATGTCACACAAACAAACACAAGTATCGGCGTACAAAACAGCAGATAAAGGGAAACGTAGGAAAAGAGATCGTGAGGAGCTACCTCTCTAGCTCCAATACCTTTTAGTCCAACTGTAGACATCAGAGAATAGGGTTTTAATAGGGCCCTAAAGGTCTTCGCAATCCTAGAGGGTTTATGAATGATGACAAAACAAGATTAAATGCAGACCAAAAATCGAGGATGTACGCCTGTCATATGGATCATCAGATAATAAGCGAACAAGCTACCGAGAACGCGCGACTTCAGGGAGCCCTTGACGAGAGCTGACGTGGAAGGGACAACTTGGTTGACTCAACTGAGTGCGGTAACTCAACCGGGTGCGGAACTTAAATAATGATTTCGGGAATAAAGACTGATATTCACACAAATACTCCCACGAGTTAAGTAACATGTGCATCCATTGCAGGAGGCTCCGGGTGCGTTAAAGTTAATGGAGAACAACACATAGCTGGACCGCCACCACCCACCGTGATAATATATCCGAAAGAACCAGAGGGGGAAACAGCGGAGAATACAAAAGCCCTAATAATGGAAACTTTGAAACCGGTAGAAGATGGTTTTCAACCCGTAAAGGTAAGGAGAGTCCGTGGCGCAGGGGTACTCTTGGAGACCTCGAGCAAGGCAGGAATTAATAGCATTATCGCAGCTCAGCCAAGATTAGAAAAAAAGGACTAACTTTAACTGAACCAAAGGGCGAATTATCGAGGGTCGTAATTTATGATATCCCCAGAAACATTGAAGAAAAGCAACTTTTGGAAGATATGTATAATTCTAATTTTGAAGGGAAAACTAATGTGACAAATGAAGATTATATCACATCAACAAGACGAGTATCAATGTTTGGCCGCAGAGATAGACATAATGTTCATTGTGTGTATACAGTTCTACCAGCAGTTCAAAAATGTATCATCGACAGTGGAATCTGTTTCTTCGGTTGGCAAGTATGTCGCGCCCGCGACTACGTGGGAGCGACCGGGTGCTACAAATGCCACCTTTATGGACACACTAGTAAAGCAGCTAAGAACGCTATGACAGTTCGCTGACACTGCGCGCAAGATAGTCATGACGCAGACACTTGTCCCCTTAAAGGAGAACCGGCCAAATGTGCAACCTGATTAAGATTTAAGAGGTCGTCAAACCATTCAACCGGAGATGTATCGTGACCTGCCTATCAGGCGGCAGTGGACTTAAATCTAAAAATATCCAATTATGGCTAGACAGGAAATCAAGATCGGGCAGATAAATGTCGGAAGATCGCGTGCTGCATCTCTTGAGATGCAGCGGGTGATCCAAGATCTTTTTAGTGCAGGAGCAGTACATCTTCCGTAGTAAATCCCCCGGGATTGAGGCGCCGCTATTGATGATCGAGGAGGATGTGGATCCAGGCGCGGGGGTTCTAGTCGACACTAGCCGACTGAAACCGCTGTACTTGGCCCATCTCTCCGATAGACATCGAGTGTGTGTATCCGTCGTGCTTGAGGGGACTGAGGTATATTTTATCTCTGTCTATTTCACGACAACGTACTGTGGCTGGTCGGGGACTGGAGGATACTAGAAGGTACCATTAACAGTGATCACCGGCTAGTATTCTTTAGTCTCTGCCTAGCCTCAGCGCTGAGTGCAAGGGAAAGATGGAAGTTTAAGTCTAGGAATGCGGACTAAGAAGCATCCGAAATTATTTTGAATGACGAATTGCGTGATATATATGAGAAACGTGCGAGGGAACCAATGCTCGTTGGAGAGCATCTAAACATTGCGGTTGTCAGGGCGGCTGACCTGGTTCTGGGGCGCACCCGACCTGGCAGTCTTTTTAAGGCCTGCTGGTGGACCGTGGAGCTAGCTTCGCTTCGTGGTGCCTATTGGAATACGTACTGGAAATGTGGGGCTGTCCAGCGGGGTGTGGCTTCTCTTACAGAGCAGCTTACCCTGCAGGAGGAGCTCCGTATCAGCAGGTGCGCCTATTCGACGGCAATCCGAATGGCAAAGCGAGCCCCCTGGAGGCGGTGGGTCACAGATGTTGGAAATGCCGATCCCTGAAAAGTCACTGGCATCACATCAAGGGGGGAGGGAGAGGTGCCGCCTCCTTTCTGTCCGAGATTCGTCTCAGAAAAAGGTTGAAGATTGACCTTCCCGCTACCCTTGATGGGTTTCTTGAGAAACTTGTTCCTCTGGAGTCAGTCGGTGTGGAGTCGGACTATCACCGGCAACTCCGTGCGTTGGCCAGGCTCCCGACTGGTATTATGCTCCGTGAGTTACAGGACCCGCCACCGATAACGCGTGCGGAACTGGAGAACGTCTTTCGATCGCTAGTACCTACTAAGGCCCCTGGAATGGATACGACTACCGGAATAATTGTTAAGAATGCTTGGAGAGTTGCGCAAGCTGAGGTTCTGTATGTTATGAATGAATATTTCTGTTTAATAAATGAATGGCTTCTGTAATAATAAAAAAATACTACTTCTAAATGGTTTCTGCTTTTATACTTTAATTTACCTTGTAAATACTCCTCCCATAAGCTCGAGCTTTGGCTCATATTATGGGGAGTATAATGTCTGTAAAAATGTTATGACATTGAATCAATTTATTATAAAAAAACATATATCTACTGTATAAATAAATATAATAAATAAATAAATAAAATATATGAAAGTGGGAAATTTCCCCACTGCATGGAAGCAGGGCGTGCTCTGTGTCATACCTAAGGGGAACAACAAACCGAGATCTGATCCAGGTGTATATCGCCTGATCACACTCCTTCCTATTTTTGGGAAGGCTTTTGAGACGGTGATACGTAATTGGCTTGAGGCAAATCTCTAGCATCCTTGCGAGCGTCAGTTTGGGTTCATCAGGGGTATGTCTGCCTTTGATAATGCCTGGTGGGAGATGATCCTCACTAAGCTGAAGTCGCGGTGCTGCCCGAGGTATCTGTTCCATCTTATTGATAGCTATCTTGGGGGGCGTACCGCGACCGTACGTAAGCTATGAGGGTTGTCGAACATCAGGCTTACCAACATGGGGTGTCCAGAGGGATCGGTCCTCGGGCCGATTCTGTGGAACATTTTATTTGATGATGTTCTCTGGCTTCCTCTACCGGTAGGGTGCTCTATAGTGGCGTACGCAGACGATGCTCTGCTGCTCGTGTCTGGACGAAACCGCTCAAAGGAAAGGAGTAAAAGATTCCTTGACCTGATTGAGGCCTGGTGTGACAGGAACAAGTTGGCTTTGGCGTCGAATAAAACGGTTGCTATTATGTTTAGTAGGGGATTGAGTAGAGAGAGAAACCCGGTGGTTAACCTGGGGTCACATAGTACAAAATTTGAAAAATGTTAAATGGCTGGGAGTAAAGCTAGGATACTGTAGTTATGGCTTTTGAGTTAATTGAACTATGAGAAACCCTTTCTTGTATTTTAAAACTAATTTTGCATGTAGTTGAACTTTGGTAGCGTGATGGATTAGTTTACGATAATGTTGTGTAGTTCGCAAGAGCGCTCCCACATATGAACTACGCGAACTAATTCCCAGATCTCTTGCTCTTTAGTTTGTTAGTTCGTTTTAGTGATGGGTTAGTTCACTATACTGAACGAACGAACAGTATAGTTCACATTAGTGAACTGGTCGTTTACCAGTTAAGTAGATGAAAAATGATTCCTCTATTAAATTTAGCTGAAATTTTTGGTAGGTATATTTTTGGAAATTGAAAGCACCCCCCCCCCCCCCGCGGATTTGAAAAAATCTCTGGAAATCGAAACAACCTCCTCCCCCTATAGATTTAAACATTTTGGGGTGCCTGAATTTTTTTTTGGTGGGTAAGTGAACAGTTCAAGTAGATAAAAAACAAAAAGCGAGCGAGCCTTACAGAGGTTATGATGTGTAAACATTTGACATCTCACAATTAAAAATATCAATTGAGCATTTGTTTAAATGCAAGCAAAGTATTTAAACAAAATTTTAAAAAGTTAATACCTATATGTTTATTAATTAGTAAATAAAATGTATGTGCATTTATTTATTATTAAATTTTGCCGAACTAGGTAGGTAATGTATATCTACATATGCATTTTGTTTAGAAATGTGTTTGGTCAATTATATGTTTTTCTTTATTTTCATAGATGGCGGTAGTGTGCCGCCATACATATTGTAAGAAATCTTTGAATCATTGAGCGTAGTTATTGTTTACATTAATGTAAAAAATTAAGTATTTATTGGATAGTTTCGAAGATGTAAGCCAAAATATATCAAAGTTACAGCATCCACACGCTTGACAATGGCCTAACAACATATATACAAAATCAGAAGCATTGGCTGGTAGTGCGCGTCTTCGCTGTGATGGCACTTGCTGGACATTGATTTGTTTATAAACAAAGATTTTTTTGTCCATCGCGCGTGCTCCGCGCGCGCTCATTGGTTAAATGAAATTGCGTTAATGAAATTACGAATTTCCATCGTTTTCACGAAATCACTGCCACAGATTGCAGGAAAACGAGAGGAAAGATTTTACACATCAAAAATTCAAAGAACTACTAAACAATTTTTTGACGGGAGCTGACGAACGAAAAGAGCAAACTAGTTCACTAGGAGCTGCGAACTAAACCGAGCACTCCATATCGCGAACTCCTACGCGTGTTATATCCCTGCTACCATAATAATTTTTGGTAATCCAAATTGAATCGTTTCGATTATGAATATCTATCGTGTTCAGCTTAAGCAGCCAGGTAGAAGGATGTGTATAGTTAGTTACTTTGTCCCAAGGTTGAAACTTAAGCTGGGGATGACTTTTGCCCCTTTACTCTGTTCATCCCTTCAGGGCCATCTGTTTACATTTAAAACATAACAGTCCCTTCGACACAAAAAATGCTTGTATGATTTTAGAAACAAATCATTTTAGGTATAAGTAGTAAGAACGGGCGGAAGCCTCATCACTGTGTTTCTGATTGTCGCTCTGTAAAGTTCTTCTCAAATAAATGTATTAATTCTCCTGTAGAAGTAGTTAGCTGATGTAAAACCTTTTTAAATACTGATACACTTGTGCGGGAAATTTAATTAGCGCAAACTAGGTAGTTTACGAAAACATTTTTTTTTGTTTCATCGAGAGATGTCACTCGTCCGCGGGAAGCTAGGGAAGTCAACACTGATATTTTGAGGGATCGGGTATTCAAATGGAATGACAGACTAAGAATTATTATGATTGTAGCGGAATAAGGTAATAATTATTGTATTTATTTGTTATTAAACTACTGTGGCGAAGAAATCTCGTCACACAGCCTCAGGCTGAGCGCATGGTTCGTTTGCGCGCAGCAAAAATATAATGCGTTCACATTTTATATTTTTGTTGCGCGGGGCGTATTATGTGAAGCGAATGTCTGGTGAAATATATTGTGAGACATTCAAGGCCAGCAGAGTGACGGGTGGATTGTTTGTTTCCAGGTGGACGACACACTGCTGGAAGGCCACCTCAGTTTGGCCAAAGAAATCTTCGCCTTGTCGACAGCTGAAGTCAAGTATGACTATGGGTCAAATCCGGAAAGAGGGCACAATTTAATCAGGGTATGGAATCCATTATACTGGTGTCTCGTAGCTAGTAGCAAAAACTTTAGGGGAATCTGCCTCATTGAATTTTGAATAGAAAATACTCTTTACACTTTGGGTGAAATAATAGAAATAAGCGACATCAATTTTTTTCCATTACTTATTTATAACTTATTTTCTGTAAAAATTAGACTATCACTATGGTGACTTACATGGAATATTAAAAATTCATTTGCTTTAATACAATACTTTATACAATATTCTGCCGTGTTGCTACGACCTCTCTGACCTGATCTGATGTTTCAGTTACTATTTCAGAATCCACCACTGGTGCGTTGTTATAAGTTTTGTTGTGGTTAATTTTGCAATACCGTATCTAAAAGAGGCCAATCTCGTTGCAGATTCCACAAAGATAGTGATCCGACAATAGATAAAACATACACATAACACAATTAGCCAGTACTTAGCACAGCACTGAGAACGTTTCACTTTGTTTTCGATATGGTTTGCAAGCCAGTATTCAACCACATCAACTATCATGACAACTCATTAACCCTCATAGCGGACCCTGCAATAGGATCCGAAACATCAGCCAGAAAGGTCGTAGAAACACGGCACACATCCCATTATACGCACTTTTTTTATTGATTGTGGGGTATAAAAGCAAAGGCAGTAGTAATATTAAAAAAAAATGAATGCAGTCATCGAGGATTATTAATTTAGAATGTACTGAATTTGAGATCTTATAGGAAACATAGTCTATAAATTTATAGGAAACATTATTTTGGAAGGGACAGATATATAAAATATATAACTCAGTGCATTATAAATTAGTTATCCTCGGTAGCTGCATTCAAAACATTTTTTTGGATATTGCTGCTTTTGCTTTTATACCCCACATATAAAGCTTCGGACATAGAAAAAAGTATATTTTTTCCTTCAAAATTCAGAGCACAGGCTCTTAATACAGTGGTTTCTAAATTCCTCTATAAAGCCTGTATAATATTGGAATCCTTTAAAAAATATATTTTATTTCTCCTTTACAATGTGGATTATTTTTTTCACGTAAATTAATGCACAATGTAAAGGAAAAATACAATGTACTTTTTGAAGGACCGATGATCAAGAGCTGTTGCTCAGATGATAATAATATTTATGTTGCATTTTCTATTTACCCAGGAGTTGGTTGGCTACTTCCTTTGGCCCAGCTCGTGGGCACATTCGCAGATACGCCGTGGTGGGAGTGCAGCCACGGCCGGCAGCAGTATGCCGACAGCCCTGTGTGCCACGCCGGGCACGGTGGCCGCTGCCTGCGAGCTTCTGGCTACGTTGTGCCATTCTTGTGTGCGCAACATGAATTTGCTTTCAAAACTGCTCACAGACTTTTTCTTCAGTGGTGAGTAATTCTGGACTTCATCATTCTGCAGGAACGGTCCACGCGACTGTACTTATTTGTTCGTGTTCCGGTCGCTGAAGATGTAAAAAGTAAAATTATGTAGACGAAAATTTTTAAGTATTTTCCTCGAAAAAAGTATTTCGAAAAGCCCAGCATAGCAGTGCAAAATTAAATGGAACCTGTGCAAATGAAGTACCATAAGAACCCATGCATAGTATTCGTTCCAGCCCCGGGAAAAGAGACTGATCAATGTCTACACGACTCTCAAATCTCTTCCCGGATCCTGGCTGGAACCCACAGATTCTTTTATCGTTCGAAATAAGGATTAACAAAATACGAAATGAAATTATAAGTTGAGTGACCAAAGGGAAAATTCTTCAAAAAAGCGACCAAAATGAATAAATATTTAAAAAAAACCGGCACGAAGCTACTTATTACTGATTCGAATTATGCTAATAAAATGCTTAAATACTCTTTGACCAACTGATTCGAATAATGACTAATAATGCTGCCCGTTTTCTGAAAATCTTCCCCTTTATGATTTCTTGACATTTATTTTTGCTAAACAATATATAAATTTACAAATTTCATGAGTGTTACAAACATTTCTCCATTCAAAATTTTCTATATTTAAACTATAAATTGTCGAGTTCTTACTCGCATAAAATAATAAAGAAAACACAATTTTATTCACTAAGTAGGTACATAATATAAAAAAAGTTCCAATTTTGAAGACATTTTCATTATACTGCATTAAATTATTTACCAAATTATTTGATAAATATTTTGGAGAGAACACAAAAAAATTTAATAAAATTAGAATCCTGGAACATACAATTAAGATGTAGTAGTACTTTGCAATTAAGTAGTTTCCAAAGGATGCAAATTGATGATTTAAAAATGCAACTTGCATGATTGTCAATTTGAGAATCTAGAAAGAAATCCTTTGGAGAATGAAGAAGAGTGTCATTATGTACAAGAAATTTGGAGTGCTTAGAACCGATTAAAGAACTGACTGACAGATGAAGTTAGTAGCCTTGCTTGGGCTTTAAGTGCACAAAATGCTAACCTTTAATTGAAAATTTATATTTAGAAAATAAATAAACAAAAAAGTGACAAATGTAAAGAAATATTTATTTTTCTTGATAAATATATATATAAAAAATAGTTTTTTTTTAGTAGGGCTGCAAATATCATAAAGTATGGATATTTCTAGATGGAACACAGCACCAGAGTTAACCGGTCGGATGCCGGTCGTACGTAACGCGGAATGTACCCTGTCTGCCGCGCAATTTCGCGCACGATTGTCGTTTTTTAGATACTTTTTTGTGATGGTAATATTTATGTAAAAATCAACAATAGTCGCAGTTTCTTTTTTCTCAATATACAGACTTCAGTAATTACTTACTTAAATTTCAATAATTACTTGTATAATAATTACTTACTAGCAGGTAAGCTTTCTGCTAGGCCCTGCGGGCGGCTTTTGTGGCCGCTGCGCGGCCAATTGTGTTTGCTGTGCAGCAAACACAATTATTAACCTATGCCTACGTCAGCCTCTTCGCGGCCAAATGTATCTGGCAAATTTCCATTTTTCAATACGGAAAATAAAATTTACAAAATATTAAGAAAAGGAATGTGTTCTACAGTACCAGAACCCTATTTAAAGGTGTTCTTATTAATGTAACACAAAATATATATGCAGAAATATATATATACTGTTTGTTCGTATTCCTATATTTTTTAATATTTTTAATGTACCTACTCTAAAATGTTTTTTTTTAACTGGCAACAGAAATCATCCAGTTTCCGCGACAGCATTTTTGGCGTAATTAATATATAAATGTATAAATAGGGAGAACATGACTTAACTTAAATACGGAGAAAATGACACGTAAAATGACATTAAAAGTTCACTTCGCAGTTTAAAAAAATATAAAACGTAATAAATGTTTAATAAATAAATGTTTTGAACGTATTATCGAAGGAAGTTTAATACAGAAACAATAAAAACAAAAGAGAAATGCGGTAAAACTATACTTACGTCAAATGTCAAAAAGCGATACGGCCAACACAAAAAATAACTGCGTAACAGTTGGCTGTAATTACGTTGGCTGTCTCGAATACATGGAACTCATGAAAATATTTAAAAAATATATAATTTCCAATAGTTTAATTTTCAATAATTTGGATTTGGATGTTTTTTAATATCAGTTTGTTCGTTTTCCTATATTTTTTAATCTTTTTAATTTGCTATAAAATGTTTTTTTAACTGGCAACAGATATCATCTAGTTTCTGCGACAGCATTTTTGGCGTAATTAATATATAGATTCATTTTTTATGAAAATAAGTAATGAAATTTACTGTCAGAAATGTAGGGGAAAGTGGGGGAATACAGCCACCTCAGGTAATGCAGCCACCCCATCTAACTCGTTCCAACTCATTACAAGATGTCGCTAACGCATGCGACAGTGCGAGCAGCGACGTGAAGTTAGTCGCTCGAACGCTTTGTGACAAGTCGGACGTGTATTTTGTTGCTGGTTGTGAAATCATTGAAATTTGTCAATTATCATCTAATATTCGGGTGATACAAAACGGTGAGTAGTTAACTGGTATTTAAAACTATCCAAATTACTAAATGCTTAATCGATTTATCAGTTATTAAGGTATATTTGATAGTATTTGTTGTTCTCAAAACTATTTTAAGGTTAGATAAATTGAAAATATTTATGTTGTTCTAGATATGGGGTAAAGAAGCCACACACTGTGGGGTAATTGTGCCAATGGCGCGATTACCCAATTTTTTTAAAATTAAATTTATTTTCGCCCGAAAACCATTTATTGTTATTTTTTTAGATGCCACGAACTTACAAAAGAGTTACAAGCAAGTGTTCATGGATGGAATCACAACAAAAGATGCGGTAGCAGCTGTTAATGATGGAACTATGTCGGCAAAAAAGGCTGCAGCTACTTTCAAAATTCCGAGGACAACACTTCGTTCTCGTATTAAAACTGGGAATATTGAAAAAGGACATCTTGGCCGAAATCCGATTTTTACCTCTCAACAAGAAAAAGGGATCGCCGATCATATTATATCTTTGTCAAAAATGTTTTTTGGTCTAACACCTGGGGAATTGAGAAGAGTTACTTTTGAATTCGCTGAAAAAAATGGCATTGCCAACAAATTTAATAAAAATAAGCGTGAGGCAGGAATGGACTGGTATTATGGGTTTTTGCGTAGAAACCCAACAGTAACATTGAGATCACCAGAGGCTACTAGTATAAACAGAATACAGGCCTTCAACGAAACGGAAGTGAAAATATTCTTCAATAATTTGGAATCACTAATGGAAATATACAGCTTTCCTAAGAACAGGATTTACAATGTCGATGAAACCGGCATTTCAATCGTGCAAAAACCGTCAAAAATATTAGGTCGTAAGGGGCAAAAACAAATTGGAGCGGTAACAAGTTGGGAACGAGGAAAAACTATCACGGTTACTTGTGCTTTTAATGCAGCCGGAGAATTCATACCTCCAATGTTCATTTTTCCGAGACAACGAATGAACCCCTTATTAAAAAAAGATGGCCCTGATGGTGCTTTATATGAAATTTCCAAAAACGGCTGGATAAATCAAGAAATTTTTGTTAAATGGCTTGTTCATTTCCGGAATTATTGCAAGCCCAATTTAGAAAGGCCAGTATTGCTCGTTTTAGATAACCACTCGAGTCACATATCACTTGAGATTTACATCTTTTGCAAAGAAAACCACATCGTACTTCTGTCAATACCACCCCACACCTCTCATCGTTTGCAGCCGTTGGATGTGGTATTCTATGGCCCATTAAAATCAGCTTTTAATAGAGAGTGCGACATGTTCTTAAAATCATCTGCCCACAAGAAGATAACACCATATGATTTGGCGGGTCTTTTTAATAAAGCATATTCAAGAATTGCGCCCTTAGATAAGGGTTCGAAAGGATTTGCTACATGTGGTATTAGTCCATTAGACGTCAATAAATTCTCTAGCGAAGATTTTGCTCCAGCGCAACATCAGATGCCAATAATTGTTCAAGAAGAACAAGATGATAATATTTCATCTCCAATAAATAGGACTGTTCTTGGTGAGCGAAATATTCCGCAGGCAATTATTCCATCCACATCTACCCTTATCGGTAACAGTTCTATAACTCTACATAATATCGATCCCCAAGCACAAAATATTCAGTCTTGTTCTTATTTTGGGATAGAAGAAATTGCTCCTATTCCGAAAGTCTCTCAAAGTGCTTCCACTAATACTAGAAAACAGCATTCTGGTATCTTAACGGCGACTCCAATGAAGACACAACTAGAAGAAAAAGAAGAAAAGAAAAAAACAAAGCTTTTGAAAGAAATAATGAAAAAAGAGAAAAAAACTAAAAAAGGCAAAACTCTAAAACAGAAAGAATCAAAGGCTAAGAAAATGTTGGCGAGGAGGATGAAACGAAAAATAACCTTTAGCACATCAGGAGAAGACGAACCAAATCTAAAAGGTTTTCTAAATGATGACGAGCTTGATGACATAAATCCAGAAAATATTGAAAACCAATGTATATTTTGTACTGAATTTGGTATTGATAGTGGTTTAGATGTATTTTATGTGCAAAATGGGCTCATTCTTTGTGTTCGGGGCAAGATAAACCTGATAATTATATTTGTGATTTCTGCTCGAGGTTGTAATTTCAAATTAAGTTCAAGATTTTGTTTTATTTCTTTATGAACATGACAAATACATTATTTTTGTTCGAACTATTTGTAGAAGGATATAGTGGCTTCATTACCCCAACCCAGTGGCCAAATTACCCCACATGGTGGGGGAATGACGCCACTAAACAGATTTTTGGAATATAATAAATTTAAGCTAACCTATTCGTTTTTTTGACACAATTTTAAAAATAAATGATTCATAAATATATATTGTTTGAATTTTCTTTACCCTGTTTACGAAAAAAAAACATTATAACAAAGTTATATGCTATTAAACCTTAAGGTGGCTGTATTCCCCCACTTTCCCCTACGCACATTTTTATTGAATAAAATCATGGAAGCAATTACACTAAAGATATTGTATTTCAATATTCTCTTTCTAAATATATCAAAGAATGAAAAATACTTAATTTTAACACTTTTTTATTTAAAAAATAACACATTTTTTAACAGATAAATAACACAATTAATGCGCGGTTCGAAAACGAAATTTGGAATGATTTTTTGTCCGGTTTGCACGGCAAATGAGGTTACTTGACAAATAGTCGACAAATACTTGACAAAAATCGTTCATTCATTCAAAAACTTCAGATATATATAAATGATAAGCTTTTAAAACTCATAAACGCAAGGTAAAATAGGCCGAATTCGCATACGTGTCTAGGGAGCGCAGATGTTCGCTCCGGCACATAGAGGGTACAAAAGTTTTCGCGCAGATCTGCGCTCCGGCACCCGACCGGTTAAGATAGTTTTTAGCACACCGAGTTCAAAAGGTTAGCCATCACTGTAAAGCCACGTATTCACTAGGGGATAGATCGCACAACATTCCGCGTGGAATGACGCATCAACATCTACGTTCATGTTTCGGGTACAAAGACGCGATCATTTCGTCATTTGACGTGTACACACCGGGACGTGGTGGTACTGACGCGCGGTCCGGTGTCCCGTGCGCTCGCTCGGGCAACGTGCTCATGGAAATGTTTTCGCTGAGGGACAATTTGTCCTCTAGTGAATACGTGGCAAAAGTCATATGTCTGATGACTGCGGGAATCTGCATTTTTTCTTGAACATGATAATATTTCTTTTTTCAATTTCTTGTATTATGACCATGAATATTTGTGTGTGTGAATTCGTGTGTTATATATTATTTTATTTTTGATATGATATGATCCTATACATGTCATAATAACCGACAACTGTCCTACTGAGGAATTCCATTCTTAAGCCATGTATTCACTAGGGGACAAATCGCGAAACATTCCGCTCGACATGTCGCATCAACATCTACGCT
The DNA here is from genome assembly GCA_016648135.1 of Agrypnia vestita. Classification (NCBI taxonomy): domain Eukaryota; kingdom Metazoa; phylum Arthropoda; class Insecta; order Trichoptera; family Phryganeidae; genus Agrypnia; species Agrypnia vestita. The sequence goes on from JADDOH010000501.1 coordinate 71,455, forward strand.
CATGTTTCGGGGACAATGACGCGGTCATTTGACGTGTACACACCGGGACTCGCATATCTTGTCGCGGAAATGTCATCCGATGAGGTTATGGATGACAGCTGCGGTATCTCATTTGGCGAAAACGGGGTTCCGCGCAATTCGAAATGTTTTTTTGGGTCGTAATTTCAAATTAACGAGGTTTTACTGTAGTAAATTGAATATTATTAAAAACAAGGTCCGTTTTGCAAATAATTATTGTTTTCCAGACGTCGCGGAAATATATCGCCCTATGAGGTTATGATGATAGCCGCGTATTGTTTATGTTAATGAGTTTATCGAAAAGTAAGAGGAGAAAAAAGAGGAGAATGCGAAATTATTTACTGCAAAGAGAAAGAAGGACGGACATTCTATGCGATCTTCGATCGATACAGCTCGATGAGTTCGAGAACGATTTCGTTTCCCCGCATTGTCATCTTGACAGATACAGCGCATGCGTATTCACTTGTAAACATACCACGTGGTACTGACGCTCCGCGGAATGTTGCAGTGAGTACGCTCGGGTACCGTGCGCATGGCAACGTTGCCACGGCACGTAGAAATGCCGCGCTATGTTGTGCGCGAGGTCGCGGAACAGTGCACGACGTTGCAACGTCACGTAGACTCTATGCCGCGCGTGCTGTTGAGGGACAATTTGTCCCCTAGTGAATACATGGCTTTTAACAGAAATTTGGTCAGGCAGCACTAAAGAAACCATGCAGTAATGGCGGCCGTTCTATCTGTCAAACTGTCTGACGGTAATACCGGTCCATTATTCACTTTTTCAACTTCGCAAAACTTTAATACTTCATTGGCAATTGTTCTTGCACCATCCCGGACTGTTTAGGATATTTTGGACATAATAATTCAGTGCATATTGGTGATCAAGGTGTCACAGCTCCCGACCAAATACAAAATTAAACTGAATGACAGGGCGAGGGGTTACCGCCGGGTGCGGGCGGGGCGGGTTTTAGTTCCAAATTCGCCGCACGCCAAGTTATATTGAGATGAAGTGAAAATAGATGTTTACAAATATATATTAATATCTTAAATAATTTAATTTATTACAAAGCATAATTTGAGAATGTATAAATAATATGTAATGTATACCAAAATATAAATCAAAGTGCAAATGCTAATATAATAAATCAGAATAGATATTTGTTTTTAATTTTTTATTTTAATTTATTCTATTTAAATAGACTTAAATATAATTTAACAATTAAATATTTTTATTAAATAATCGTTATTGTATTCGGTCACTAACGATTCCGCGAAAAAAGGTCCGAGGATATTTGGTTCAACGTTAAAAAGCCTACGCGACAAAAGATCCATGCGACATTAGTTCCAACCATATTTTCAAAAAAAAAAATTTTTTAAAGTAGCCGATCAAATCAATGGACGAAAATATTGAATATGACTTTTCGCGAATTCTGCCTTAATAAACAAAAGTGCAGTATTTGTAACTGCCATAGGAATCAGAGGGGCCGGGATCTTATGCACATACTGACTGCACTTTTGTTTAGCCTAACCTAATCTAACCTAACCTATCCTAACATGTATTTTTTGTTATAATTCGCGAAAATTTAGTTATATATGCAATACTTTAGTCTATTTATTTGATCGGGTTTTAAGAATTTGTAAGAGTATATATATTCAATGATTTTATCAACATTATCAATTCTCGAAGCTCTTTCATAAAAAAAATATTTTGAAAATTTGTTGAATCTAATGTCACGTGGACCTTGCGTCGCGTAGACCTTTTGTCGTAGACTTTTTGTCGCGTCACGCCGGTAACATGTGTGAAAAACATTTTAATCGCCATTACCATATTCAAAACGTCGACGTTCTCACTCAAGGTTTGAATAATTTGGCGAACTTTTTCAATGCTAACGACATTTTCTAATTAATTGAAGAATGCTTTGCTTCTTTGGAGCCAATGACGAATACCTTCAATTTATTATGGAGGCAGACTTGGATCATAACTTTTGTTTTCTGATAAGGATGTCTCTCGGCTTCAAAGATTTTTTAATTTTTTTTTTCATATCTCTTTTCGTGAGGAATGTTGTATTGTATGTTATTGTGACATCACGGATATTTATTATTCTTAAAACGTTGGGAGGAACCAGATTAAAATATTTAACTGTGCTTACTCTCTAAATGCATTATTCGAATATTATACAATTATATAGAACTTTTGTTTGTTTGGATAGAATTTTCCTTAATTAATTTTTGTTTTATATTATATTATATAATAAATGTATATGTTGTATAGTTTGCAGTAGTATTCTGATCGGTATAAATAATATAAAATAACAGTAAAATTTTTTACATTTTTATTATATAAAGTAGTATTATACACTTTGTTTTAATATTATTAATATTTAAAGCATTAACTTTGTGGTTAGACATCATAACATAATGTTAGTTAACTTAGTAAAAACCACTACCAGACTGGTACTACTGGTACTGTTGGTACTGCTGGTAGTGGTTTTTACTAAGTTAACTAACATTCCGTTCACTTGAGTTTAGTCCAGTATGGTTTATTATATTAACATTTTTTTTTTATTATTATTTTTTTATTTATATATATTTTATTTATTATTTATTGTTTATTATATTAAAACGTTTTCAGGAACGTCTTCCCATTATCAGTTATACAATTCAACAGTTGAATCGTACTATTGATAATGGAAACATGTTTCCGAAGTCGTTCTAATGTTAAATAAAAACTAACCCATAAAAAACAAGTTTTTATTATACTCCCTTTCTTTGTAAAATATAATAACAATTAAAGACAAATTAAAACATATAACATAACACTAAACTTAGTAATTTAATATATTTCTAAAATGTCAGATGTTCATGCTTTGAAGATTAAATTCTAAAAACATTTGTCATTCAATTTAGATTTTCGACATTTGTAGTGAAGTACCTATTATGTATACCGACGGAGTAATTCAAATTTAGAAAATATTCCGCGACGTTATCGGGCCGCTACGCTAGTAATCAAACTTTTCTAATGATTCCAATTTGAAAAAAACAATAAAATTTCTAAAAATCCGAAATTATACTATAATTATTATTTTTTTAACGAAAATTTGATAGATCTTCTTGATCGTCGCCACGAGTCTACTTGCCAAGTTTCAGCTCGGTTGGATCACGGGAAAAGGGTTAAAAATCGTTTTAAAAAGTTTCTTCACCCGGCAAGCCGGCAAGCAAGCAGACGCCACGAGTTAATATAAAGGGAGTAATAATGAAACAGTGTTTCAACTCAATATACAAAATAATCATTGAATTCCGTGAAGTTTCACCAAAAACTTTAGAACCGTAATGTTTTATTTACTGAAAAAGTCTAAAAAACCCTTGAGCCTTATGAAAATTACATTTAGTTTTTTTTAATGACAGTTATTTGTGTACATTTTGTTTTTGTACGTTTGTTATACATTTTTACTTTAAGAAAGACGAATTAGTATGTGTAAACCTTGTGTACGACCCACATTTTTTCGTTGTGTTGGTGTTTACGGGTATTGAGACAAACACAACGAAACAATGTGCCTCGTACGCACGGCTTACACTCACTTATTCATTTGTCTTTCTTAAATTAAAAGAGGTCTACTGTTTGCACTCCTTTTTTAAATCTGTCAATGTTCAATTGTCTTGTCTCTTGTGATAAGTTGTTGTGTAATTTTAATTTATTGCAAATAAGTTGCAGTCGCCCTGGATTGATTGATTTTAGGTTAGGTTGTTATTATGTTTGTTATAAATATAGACCAGTATAATATTTGAAATATAGAGCTAACAAATAATCATTAGTCAAAATAACACAGAAACTGTGCCTTTTATTTAATATTATAATGTTAGCAGAGGGAGTCGGTACAATTGTGATGACCCAAATAGATAGATAGTGGGTCCTCGTCAAATGTCGGTGTTTTCTAGAGATGTTTTCTGTTATATGAAAAATATTATACAGTCGTAAAATAGTTGACGCGAGTTGAATTTACTATTATATATTATTTCATTTCGATCTCCTGGTCGCGGCCAACCACTGTGATGACCCAGGTAGATAGTAGGGCATCGGGTCTTGAAAAATAATAATTTAGTATAGCTCCTGGTCCGGCACCAGAGTTAGACAACCCATGGGGTGTGTGTTGAATATATAAGGCGAAGCAAATCTATAATACGAATCTTTCCATTGCATCTCAATGTAAATCACATTCTTATCACGGCAACGGTGTAAGATGACCCTAATGTGGGTCCTACTAAATAATGAAGGTTAGTAAGTAGCAAAACGTCGCGTTCAAAATACAATATATTGGATTATTAAATATTTCATTATTCTTATATGTGAGTGCGCGCGATTGAGCGGCAGGATGCAACCGGTCGACTTCAACCATATGATGTAGCGATACAGTTGTTAAAAATTAAATATTGTATACAGAAATTTTACTACTACTAAAATTCAACATTTCATACAAAATAATGTTCTATACTATAGGAAAATTACTCTATACGATAAATTAACTAAAATACGTATTAACTGAAATATTTCTATTATTAACTGAAAATATTAACTAACATCTTGTGTTCGCATACGAAATTGATAATACCTAATGCCCTTTGCATTTACTAAATGTATTACCTAAATAACCACAGCTATACCATCCTGTCCGTCAGGGACGGAACATAAAACACGGTTATATTTCTAAAAGTGCTACCTCTTACGCGACAAAAATACCTATTACAGTCGAACTATGATTATGAACTATTTCCGCCTCATAATGGAATCTGGAACCGACACTCAAACCCTTACTAGAAATAATAAATGCAATTAAACCTCGATTAAATTTAGTCTATACTATTCGTAATACGTCGTTAAATTGGCACATGATTCGTCTAATGGATGAAGGACCCCGTTGTGTATCGTAATAACTTCAAATTCTTTTATAGGAGCAGTGTGGAAACACTTGCATAATAATACGTAATATCTAACGAGTCTAATAATCTAACATTTATGTTATAATAAAATACGTTCACCAGAAAGAATTAGTGTATTAGAAATAAAACATTTCCGTTTGGAGACAAACCAGCAAAATCGTTGGAACGGCGCAAAGGGAAAAATTCACACGTATTAAATAACACTGAAATTAATAATTATAAACACTTTGTATTAGCATATTCTTACCTTGAATGGTTCCATCTTAGACTTGCATGAACCTGTTCATATTAATTCCGTGGGGAAATAATACATATATTTGCTATCTACGAAATACGACATTTTTGAAGCGAAACTTCTTTATAAATAAGTAGATAAGGTCTCGGGGATGGTTTGTTCGAAAGGATTCTACAACAGCCCGTGAGTTTATATGAAATAATAGTTTCTTTGAATGCTAAATTTTGGTTTTTTAAACCCTCAGCATCTCTGCCGAGGGGGGTTAAGGCTCCGCGCCCGCCTAAACCCGGTGACCAGCTTCCTAAGTGACCAAATGGCCCCCCTTGTTCCTCCGGAATTTACTGCATCCCGAGACTATCTCTTCTTTACGAGATGTGATCCTGTGACGCCCCTCTTTTAGGCTTATAATTGAGATGGCCGTACTCTTTTGGTACGAGTTTCTGATGATGAGTGTTGTCTTGAGGCGCCTTTCTTTTAGGCCGGTGGTTGAAGAATCATGTACTCTTTTGGTACGAATTGATGATGACATTAGCCTCCTTTGCGGGCATAGTCAGCGATGTTTCAAATTATTGTGCAATCTCATTATGCCTTATCAGAATGGCGTCCCACGATTCTGCATCTTGCAACATTTACTTTGGTCAAATGTTAGGGTGTTAGTAACATATTTATAATATCCCAGCTACTCTATATGAATGAATGATTTTTGTACTGCATCTGGCTCTGTCCTTTTACAGAGGATAAAATAGAACGTTTTCTATTGAGATGTCATAGCATTCAGGCATGAAAATCCTTCCAAAGTCAGAGAATTCACGACGTTGGTTCACGCTGTTTTTGAGCAGGGTGAGGCGCGAAGGTCGAGTCTAGTGGCCACTCCGATCAACAAGGGAGGTCCCGCTTTTAAGAGTACCTCACAGGGGCTTGCGCGGATTCCAGGCTTATGACACGAGCGTCATCCACAACCTCACCTAGCTCAACGTTCATAAACCAGAAAACTCCAATTTCAGTTAGATCTCCCCATTCTGTCCTTTACTCATCGTTCTGAAGCTACTTGTTAAGCCGGATATACCGAAGTACACAAATCATAAAGAGTTAGCTGAAGGCCGGATTGCGCAATACTTATGCAATACAATTATTATAAGGCTACTAAGCGTTTCTTATAGAATTACGTGTATTCAATTATTAGTAAAAATAGTATGAAAATCCCCATACTTTAAAATATATTCGTTCGGAAGAATTTCTCGTACGATTTGGATTGATTGGTTACGCAATACATAACGCGTCGACAATTATTATGAATCTATTAAGCGCTGCTTATAGAGCTCCGTAAAATCAATGTTTAATACAAATGGTATGAAAATCCCCATGCATCAAAATATATTCGCTCGGGAGATATTCCCGTACGAATCGAACCAATATCACACAAGAAATCGTGACATTATTCATACATAATTGCTCCAATCTTAAATCTTCCCAAAATAAATACATTTCGATAGTTAAAATAATTAACCGTAATAGATAATATAAATGTGTTCCTTAGCTGTTACACAGTGGCGGTATGATCCTCTCTGGTACTGATGAATGGTAGATTCCTCCATACGTCCGGGCAGCAACTCCGTCCGCAAATGCTGTTCTCCAAATGAAGTCTCTGGCAGTAGTCTCTCGGGCAGCGCTTCCGCTGGCAGGTCTGGTCTCGAACTGAAGGGGCTGAGTATATCGTGTTCGCTCCTTTTATAGTAACGATTGCACCATACCTCCGAAATCCACGCTAGTGCAGTGACTCATCCTATGCGCGATGACTTCACCGGCGGCGCTCGCCATTGGCCGGATTCAGTCATCAGGACGGTCGCCTCCGGCTCAACCCGTCGAAGGCAAAGCGCGCCTGTGATTGGTCCGTTTCGTTAAAATAACAGTAAAGCACCCGCTACACGCGAGACTTGCTGTTCCGATTCATAAATAATAAAGGCTCGTTCGCACCTACTCACAAGGTCGAGTCTATTAGGATTGGCAAACGATATTAATTTAACACAGAATTATATCTATGGTATAATAAAGATCTAAGAAATATTACTTGTATAGCTGAATATTCAATATTTTGTTAGCCTCTTGTAATACATAGAATCTTAAGAAGAAATATATCAGGCTTTTACTTTTAAACGATTCCAAACAGAAGAAATATATTTTTGATGTCCATACTTGACTTTTTTGAATATTATTATTTTAAGATTTTCTAAATTTATTAAATCTATCTCTATGTCGACCATCACACAATTAAGAAAACCTCTTCAAGTGTTTCATTTTAAAAAGCTCCTGGTAGATATCTTTGCCACTCCGACCATATTTGTTTCCTAATTTTGAGTTTGTTAAGCTCGTCAGTCTCGAGCACATCCAAACAAATACTGAAAATCATACCCGCCTACAACAGGCTTTTCTTGACTCACGGATCTCGCTGATGCCGGTAGCATCTACACTGCCCCCTTTATCTCGTGGCGTTTTTAAATACACCGCTTTTCCTCTTATTGGAAGATGCTGGGACCTGTCTTCGGCGAGCGAGGTCACGTCATCCGTTTCACCCTTAAAGTGTCAAATATGTACGAGCTGTCTTGTTGTGGAGAAACTGGAAGCAAAATACACGGTGACCTTTGCGAAGATTTTGGCACTAATATGGTTCACCGAGTTGTTTTTAGCGTTCGTAAATCTTGTCAGAACAAATTATTGCAAATTAGAGTTACGGTAATAGTTAATTATATCTCACTGTATTTAATATCGACTCTCGTATTTTGCCTTCTGAATGAATGACGGCGATATGTTTGCGTGACAGTGGAAAAAACAGATTCAACCTACTAACCTAGATACCTTTTTGGAAATTAACCGGAATGACAAGCGAGATCAACAGAATGTCGCTACTTCTCCTCTGAATCTTCTTCAGTTCCACTCTTAATTCTGCGAATTCTTAAGATGCTGGTGGTAAATGACCAATGTGTGGAAAAGGCGTTCAAATCAAGTGTTGCGGACGAATTAAAAATCGTTGCGTTGTTAACAGAGCGGAGATAGAAAATACCTAATGGCAGGCGTTTTCGGCAAAAGGTGGAAGATGTTGATATCATATATGTCAAGGCGCGATCTATTTCATCACTCGAGATGCAAGTACTAATTAAGTAAGTTAGTCCTGATGTAAAAATATTATCTACTAAATATAATCTTGAACTGGAGCGATTCTTGAGTATTTTCCGCCAAGAAGATCAGATTGACCTACCAAGGGCGCCCACTGCATGTAAGGAATATAAACATCCCGCGGGGCCCCATTGTTGTGCGCTGGGTTATTCAAATAATTGCTACTATTAAAAAAAATGCTAAGTTATGTGATGGATTAATCTTGTCCAAAGATGAAAAACACGATTAAATGTAAGTTAATTATTCTAAATACAGTACAAAGAGCAATATCATTGATAACAGATTGCGCGTATAGGTCTTTTCATATAAGCTTGCAATTGAGTTAGCGTGGGTACAGTGCGTAAAGCGTGCTTTGTTTCGTTGTGTTAAGTTTACGGATACGCCTCTCTCGTATCCATAAACTTAACACAACGAAACAATGCGCGTATTACGCACTGTATCCACACTAAGGCGTCTGATACACATGCTAATTTAGTGGCACGTGAGCATGCGCAGTATCGACTTTGACAGTGGCATGCTTATTAGTGGCATGTGTGTACGCACATTGCTAGAAATGAGCATGCCACTGTCATTCACCATAGAGAAGGGGTATCTTTGGAGCATGTGTGAACAGACTTGCTTATTTATGAGCATGCTTATGTCATTCGCGGGCTTCGCGGCTAGTATTATCAATGCGATCTTCTCAGTCCGCGACAGATGAAACAAATATGGCGCGTTGGGGAGATGATAAAACATTACTTTTCGTAACTTATTATAGGAATCACGAATGTCTGTGGAATACTCGGTCACCGTTGTGTAAAAATAATATAGTGAGAAATAATGTATACGAAACTTTATTAATAGGCATGAATGATTCAAATCTTACAATAAAAATTATATAAACTAAAATCAAAAATGTGCGGATGGAAACTCGGGAACTTTTTTGATTTATTGATTAACTTGAATTTTCTATTTCAGTTTGCAAAGTTTCCATTTTGAACAAGAGCGTCTCTATTCTATGACAAGAGCATGCCACTAATAAGCATGTGTGTTTGATTGTTAGCTTTGGGCATGCTTATTTATGAGCATGCCACTAATAAGCATGCCAGTAATGAGCAAGTGTGTACAGTTGTTAGGGCATGCTTATTAGTGGCATGCTCATTAGCATGCCAGTAAAGAAGCATGTATATCTGTACCTTAACTCAATTACAAGCTTATATGAAAAGACCTATATACACAAATCGATCTTAATAGTTTCCTATTCAAATCCTATCCGTACAATTATAAATGATACTTATATTGGAATTAGGTTTATCAAGAAAGCAGATTACACGACCAAGTCTGCTAGCAAATTAATGAAAAACCTCTTTACAAAAGTACAATAAGAATTTATTAATTTAATTAAATTATTTTGAATAATATTGCTTTCCGAAGAAATTTAATTTACATTCGCAGACATGCAGTGATGAAAATGTCAATGAATTTTTTACTCATATGCCCGTGGGAAATTTTATGAAAAAAAATTTCAAATGAAAGTGTCATGCAATATACGAGTTTTATTGTTTAATTGTGAAAAAGTACTCCAGCCAAATTCCTATGCTATTTTTCTACTGTCTGTATGTGAAGATAACATTAATCAACGAGCCATTTTAATCTAGAGGTTTGAGGGTTGGATCACAAAATTATCGCCCTGAAACTATGTAACAAATAATTTACTTGTAACAATTTTATTTCTTCAACACTGCAATAATATGATAGCTTTATTTATTTAATTTTGCTACATTATAATAAGGCGAAAATCTTCACTTGCGACCTAAGGAAGAGATTTTTGTATTGTATGTTAGTGTAACTCTAATTTTTTGCGTCTATATTTTTGCCCACGTTGGCGCGGATATGAAAAAAATATTTTTCAAAGTAAGGTATTTTTCGTCTCGTGTTTTGAGGTCCCAAATGTAATTATTTTGACTGGAAGCAGAAGCGTCAGAGGCTTCTCTTCGTTTTCATTTGGTGGCGAGTTGCCAAGGGAGAGGGTGGTAACTTTCAGCGATTACTTGTTACTTTGCCAAGTAAATAACCTTACAGCCTTAAGCTTGATTCATATGAGACTGACCTGATCGGGAAATCCATTCTACTTCGAATACGCTCTGTAAGTATTACTCGAGACGGAACTTTGGTATAGTTTTTCTTGCGTTATTTTATATTTTATATTTTGGTCATACTTGCAATCAACACTTTTATTTCTCCCCTCGAGCAAGCAATTATTCACAGGATAGCGCCCACCTCAATGCTTTTAAATCCCTGCCGATACTGGTATAAAATTACGTTAGATTTCGTCCGTGCGTGTGTTTTTTTTTTTACTTTTCTCTCTTGGTCCAATATTAACAGAATCGCGATTATTAGAAATAGAATGACTGATTAGGCTGGTTAACGAACTCCATCGAGATTTTTCCCGAAAAGATTGATCGTAATTAAATAAAAACTACGGCGGTTATCGTGTCCACAAAAACTTTTATATACGATTATAATACACCTTTATAGACAAAAAAATAACGAAGAGTGGTTTCCGAGTCTCCCGGTTGCGGTATAATCGAAATCTGCCTAATGGTGAAAATGTTGCTTCTGAGATCATCTTCAGTAAAAAGACCGGGCGGATCCCAGCATTATCTGTAGTGGAAGCAAGCACCGGTGGCAGCAAAATGTAGGTAGGTGTATGGAGAAGCAGTAAAGAAAATGAATGAATAAATACATTTGTATGACTTGTATTCCAAATACCGTTTTCAAATACCAAACTCTCCTAATTTAATAAATTTTTAATTTACAATTTCGTATTCTAAGGTCGTACACAATAAACGCATAATATACTCTTTGTTGTGGGATTTTCTAGAAATTTATTCCGGATGTTACTTATCAGTTATACGTTATAGGTGATGGCGATAATGCACGAAATATTAATAATTAATCTTTTTAAGGCTATATTAATTTTTAAGGACTCCTTAAAGCGACGATTGAAAGGTAAAATATTTTTATAATATTAAAAACAAAATAAAAATTTATAAATGCTTATAAACCCCGAACGAATAACGGGAATCAAAATCAATTTTTTTGCAATATACGTAAAAAATATTGCTTTCGTTTCTGTATAAGTAATATGTGATTCTTCGGTTTTCCTATGGGCCATTATTAAAATCATTGTTTGGGAATTAAAAAATAGAAAATGAAAGGGTCTAATGGCTCAATAATAATACGGATATCCTTTCTCTCCTCTTGGCTAGAGAGGTTTTAGACGTTAAAATTTGCCACCCTTGATGTACGTATGAATTATATAATAGGTGTACCCATAAGTAATGAATTATTTTCGGTGTGAAATGTTTGCTTCAGCCAAGCTCAGTAAAGTGAACGTGTAAAGACGTGTTTTATACGCAATATTATTATCCGTGGTCTTGTGACTTTATTACTCTGTTGTAAAATGGCGGACAATCAACTAACTTAGAAAATTTACGTCATTGCACGCTGTTTCATTTTCTATCGGGTGTTAGTGCAACGGTTGCAACAAAGAAAATTTGTGAAGTGTATGGAGACGTATGGAAAATAAACAAGTGCCAACGTTGGTTTAGAAAATTTTCCGATGGTGATTCTGAAAAGTCTACCAACAAGATTGCAAAAGGTCCTAGATAACGATGGAGATTAAATCGATTTAAAATAAAATAAAATGTAGTTAAATTCTTTTTTTGTTGCCACTTATATAATTGATTACTTGTGGGTACACCTAATATAAACCATATACGGGGGGAACAGCAAGTCCATAATATTAATAGCTATGAAGATAACCGACGTCAAAGTTAGCGTTTTTTTTCAGTATTTCTTGCTTACCTTCTGTTAAACTTTGAAAGTAACTTATATAAAACTAACTAACTAACTAACCATCACGCCGTTTCCCTGCAGGGGTAGGCAGAGAGGATTGAACGCCACACTCTTCTATCCTGGCACACCACTTTTGCTTCGGCCACATTCATACATCTTCTCATACACGTTCTACGATTGTTGCGGCTTTTAACAGGGCCATCCTCAAATACTTGTAGTACCTGGTCGTGCCAGGTCTTTCGCGGACGCCCTCTATTCCTGTTGCCTTCAACATTCGCCTCATATATTTTCTTAACCATCCTTTCCTCGTTCATACGTTCCACATGACCAAACCATCTCAGCACTCCTTTCTTTATTCTATCTACCACACTACAGCCAGCATTGCATTCACTTCTAATTTGTTCATTCCTCACTCTATCGACCAAAGATTTTCCACACAAGCGTCTTAGTGACCGCATTTCAACCGCATTCAGTCTACTTTCATTCCTCTTTTGCCAATTCCAGGCTTCACTTCCATACATAAGGGTTGGCACTAGAACGCCATTATGTACCGCTAGTCTTGCTTCTTTTGACAGATTCTTATTGGCCATAATTGCATTTAGTGCACCATTAACTTTGTTTCCCGCAGTTACTCTCCTTTCGATATCATTCTCAGCCTTGCCGTCTCTACTAAACATACTTCCCAAATACACAAACTCGTTCACTTGTTCTAAGCATTCGTTGTTTATAATTACATCACACTTAGTCACTCTTTCGTCTCTCTCGAATACCATCACTTTCGATTTGCTGACATTCATCAAAAGTTCACTCTGCATGCATACATCGGACATCCTGGATACCAAGCACTGCAGATCAGCTTCACTGTTAGCCACTAATACTGCATCGTCTGCGTATAGCAGACAGGATATGGTGAGTCCGTCCATTTTCGCTCCAACTTCTAGATCCTTCAGTTCTTTCATACAATTATCCATATACAGGTTGAAAAGCCATGGTGACATTACGCATCCCTGTTTGACACCTTTTGTAATATCAAACCATGATGTGAATGTCCCATTAATTCTCACGCAAGCACTACTTCCTTCGTACAGGGATGCAATTGCCTGTATGAGTTTACTCTTCACCCCATATTCAGACAAAACCTTCCATAACTTTCGTCTTATCACTCTGTCATACGCTTTTTGGAGATCCACAAAGGCACAAAAAAGTTTTTGGTTCTTTGCCAAAAACTTTTCGGTCATCTGGCGCAGTGAGAAAATCTGGTCCATGCATCCTCTTCCACTCATGAAGGCTCCTTGTACATCCCACACTTTTTCTTTCGTTGTCAACCTCACTCTTTCTATCAAAATTCTCGCATACAGTTTGCCAACAGAGCTCAATAGGCTAATGGCCCGATAATTCGCGCAGTCCATTCGCGACCCTTTTCCTTTGTATAGAGGCATGATAACAGCTCTTCTCCAATCCTTAGGAGTGTAGCTGCCCTCTAAACATTGGTTGAAGAGTCTATGAAGCCACGTGAGTATTACTGGACCACCACCCTTAATGTACTCGGCAGCAACATTGTCATAACCCACAGCCTTGCCATTCTTCATGTGCTTCAATGCTCTTTTAATTTCTTCCACAGTTATTTCATTCACACTGTCGTCACTATTCATAAATCCGTTGGACGCCTCAAAGGAGTCCTCACTCACATTCCCATTACTCTCATACATTTCTTCAAAAAATTCCTTCCATCTATCTTTTATTTCATTCTCGTTTCTAAGCATCTTTCCATTCTTTGACATAATAGCATTCACACAACCTCTTTTCGTACCACTTCGAGACTTTTTAACTTCCTTCCAAAAGATCTTGATATTCTCTTGGAAGTTCTGAGTCAATTTAAGACCCTCGTCCTTCCTCAAACGCTCCTTTCTTTCTTTCACTCCGTGCTTTACCTTTTTCTTACATACAATATATACATCCTTTGCTAGCGTATATCCATTCACATCTCCATTCTTTGATGCCAAGAGGTTACACCACGCTTTTTTCTTCTCATTTATAAGATCTCTAATCTCGTCATCCCACCATGCATCTCCTTTCTTCCTTCCTTGGACGGTCACACCGCACACTTCCTTGGCTGACTCATACAGGCTCTTTTTGATGTGTTCCCATGCACTATCAATATTGAGCTCTTCCATACATTTCTCATTTAACCTTTCAGCGGTTTTCCTTTCAAACTTTTCCCTGGTATCCTTCTCTTGCAATCTTTCGATTTTGACCCTAGTCGGGGCTACCACTGTTTTCTTCTTAGATCGCCACCCATGAAACAGATTCACTCTTGATACTACAAGAAAGTGATCCGTTTCAATTTCAGCGCCTCGAAATACTCTGGTGTCAACAGTGGCGGACCTCAATCTAGAGTCAATTACAACGAAATCAATCATTGACCTTTCATTTCCTCTTTCCCACGTATATTGGTGGATTCCTTTGTGTTCAAAAAAAGTATTGGATACAAAAAGGTTCCACTCCAAACATACTTCAAGCAAACTATCGCCATTTCCATTCGTCCTTCCATCCCCAAATATACCAAGCGCAGACTCGAAGCCATCTCTTCGAGTTCCAACCCACCCATTCAAATCTCCAGCCAAAATCAATCTTTCGCTGTCGCTTTTCATGTCTATGACATCTCTTACACTCGTCCAAAACTCATCTTTCACTTCGTCTTTATCTGAGTTTAACTTATATAGAACATTGAAAATACATTCGCTTCATTTCAAGTCAAATAAAATTATTAAAACCTTGCAGAAATTCGAAATCATATTTTGTCATCTTTTTGTCATTTTATTTGACTTTGTGTTGAAGTTACTTTAGTGATAATCGAACGTTTTACAGAAAAAATAAGTTAGAAGTATTGAAAAAATGCTAAATTGGATGTCGCTTATCTCCGTAACTATCGGCATTCCTTCAAAGTTTTTGCTTCTAGCTACGAGACTCCTGTATGGTGTTTCTTTGTGACCGAAATATTTTTGTCATAACCGTGTTTTACGTGTTTTATATATTGTGTGCATGTTTATTTTTAACTTTTACTATTGCTTAACTTTGATTGATTTCACATCACCTGCTGTATATATTTTTTATAAAATATATTGATTCATTCTTGTATGAGTATTCATCCACTACGTCCTACTGACAAACTATTCATTGGCTATGTTCATATTTTTTCATAATTTTCACGATTATAATGATACAATTGTCTTTATTACAAAGCTATATTGTGTACTGAATTAGATTTTGGTGTTTAAAACCCGTAATTAATAACTATACGATTGTAAGTTGAAATATCTATCTAATTTGACTTTTTTTAAGTATAGGTACACATTAAGAATTTCACCAGAAAAGCACCAGGGCACCGGATTAATTAAAAATATAGTTAATAATAATTATTATTTTTGAGAAAAATATATAATAACAACAATTACCTTGTTATATTGTCATTCCTCCAAGACTATCTGACAACTGCCAGCAGTCAGAATCGTATTACGAGATCTTACCGTATCTTTCCTTCTCATAGGACATTTCCCTGACACATATTTCTTTTAGACATTTAGATTTTTTCCTACGAAATGAGCCACCTCCGGAACCTAGGTACCGTTATAAAATCAAATTTGTGATGAATTCATAGAATCAAAAAATTCATTTTAGTAATTCGTGGCCTAAACACAATTGCAACAAATATGATACTTACATGATATTTCGATTGATAAATTAAGTTTTTTTTTTGGAGCGTGCGATGAACTGTTTTAATATTTCACAAGACCGTCACTGCGCGCTTACTGTGCGCGAATAAATTAAGTTTTTGGCGTCATACGAGTATCGGTGTCACCTTTCACGTGGTTTTTTTTGTCAGTGCGTTCATTTAGCGAAATCACACCTGCCAACGCGCCCTCCTGACATGTATTCTGTCTTTGGGCATTGACGTATCATTTACGTGTTGCGTAATTTCAAAATGAAACATAAGTAACAAGAATACACTTCATACTAACCGCTAATTTATTGAAATATTGACATGTTTTGGGACCAATGGTCCCTTCATCAGAATAAATCGTAGGTATACTAAAAATTAAAGATCGAAGTGTAGACATTAACAAATATATGGAAGATGAATCATTATTGTGAAAATAAATTTAAACGGAAACTTTCTGCAATAAGGATCTAAATATTAAATTTACTATTAACAATTTTCCTAATCTCCAAATTTTTTATGTTATCCAACTGTAATCCTTTGTTAAATGTTTGTTTTAACCCTTATTAATATCAAAAGAGCGGTTTGTTTCCGAAAAATGATTAGAAAATTCAGAATAATTTTCTACACGCTTTTGATGTATGAAAATATTTTACAAATCATTACGGATCGATTTATAAACCGTCGATTTTAAATAATAAATGAAATCGTCATACCTAATCAATGTAAATATTTACCATTAAATTTAAAATGTTCATCTAAAATCAATTGTTTCAGGCTACCTAAAAAACAAACATAATGACGGTAACTCAACATTAAATTCGAGATAATGAGCAATACTTGTAAGTTGCATTATTTTAGTAGTATTTAATTATCGATCACTCCAACTATTATATCACTTTGCTATGACTAATGATATATTGAGTGATATATTTTATCTAAAATCTAAACTGCAAATAATAATAATGACCAGAGGGCACACGCACTATACCTTACAAGATTCTTAAGAAGTATTACGGAAATATTAAATCAATATTTCCACTTTAGGCGCTTCGAAATTGTGTTGATGTGATAATGAATTATATATGGGTAAACCATTTTAGAATACAAGAACTAGTGCGAAACAGGAAATCAAAGAGAATGAATTATTCAGACAATTAATTCAATGTTTCAGAGAACAAGTGTAACCGTACCTAGTAATTACTATATTTTTGTCATTCCGAACGATTCGAAACAATTCGATTCGATGGTCGTGTCGCGTAGTAATGTGACACCTGGGATTTAGAAGAATATCGTCTATCTTCTGTACGATCGTATGTTTGATTCATTTTTAATCTACTCTTATGCACTAGAAAGTAACAATGTTTTTTTTTGTGTCAAGCGCGTAGGTAAATTGATACATTTAATTAGAGTGAAGAGTTAATTATTACAAATTTATTTAGAGAGTGGATGACCTTTCTGTTCTGAAGGTAGGTACATCTTCTACAATAGTTATCAATAAATTCAATTTATACAAGTGTCTCGTGGCTAATAGTAACGAGACATCTGTTGACTATTAAATAGAAAACTACATTTATAATATATACTTTCGGTCCACGGAGAGGCGGCCGTAGCAACATGCGTGAAGTGGCCAGTTCGGGTTTGGTGGCACGGGGTTCAAGCCCCATCTCCGGCCGTTTAATTTGTTTTTTTAGCCGTAAATTCGAACGAAATTACGGACCTTACAGTAGCCGGCAAACATCTTGAACGTCGGTTTCAGCTGGGCAGAAGACAAATTTTGGGTCTCAGGGGTGAGGTTGTATGGAGTGTACACGCGCAAACTTTCCCCCACTACGCCGAAAATTGTTCACGATGTTTGCCGGCTACTATACACGAAGTTACGGGGACAGACGGACGGACGGAGAGACAACGAAATTATTTTGTTTGATGTTTGGTATTATTTACACTTTGGGTGAAATTTCGGCAGTTCCGGAGATGAATGACATCAAACCTTGCGATTTTTTTTTCCAATATTTTCTTCGAAACGTTGGACTGTCACTACAGTTACTTGTATGGAATATTTAAAATTCATTTGCAGCTCGAATAAATTGTCAAACACCTTACAAAAAGATTTTAATCATTTTATTTGACTTGCATCGAACCGTATGAATTTTTAACATTCGATATAAAGTACTTTCATGATAATTTAACCTTTTAAAAAATCATGCCAGAATATTGAAAAAAATACAAACTCTAGATGTCACTCATCTCCGTAACTGTCGACATTTGACCCAAAGCGCAAAAATAATTTAGTTCAAAATCGAATGAAGAATTTTTATTTTATTTAATAGATTATACACATAATTTCTTCTATAAAAATGATAACTAGCAAATATTAACAATAAAATTATTATTATATGTTATACCTCACCAAAAAGATTTAAGATTCTTGTGTGTGGTGAGGGAAAGTCTCTGCCAAAGTTTTTGCTACTAAATTTTCTGATGAGAATTTATTGTTGGTAGGTAATTATTATTTTACTAGCTGTAACCCGTCAAAAATGACGATACTTTTACTTGTCGGTTTCTGAAGAATAAGTTTTTATTTATAAAAAAGAAGAAAAAAGTAAAAAATAAAAAGGAAAAAAAGATTTTAATAAAAACCTTCGAATTCCAATTTGAATTTCTACAAGGTTTTGATCATTTTATTTAACTTGTATTAAAACGAATGATTTTTTCGTAATCGATATAAGTTACTGTAATAGTTCAACGTTTTGTAAAAAATCAGTCAGAAATATTGAAAAACAATGCAAAATTTTATATTGCATAACTAACATTGCTGCTGAACGTGACTGCTTGAACATTTTCGACTCATAATCATGGCAGGAATATAGTCCTGCGAGGTTTTTAATATTTCCAAATAACCCTGTATATTGTGTTTTTTTACAATTGTTTAAGTCTTCCCTCGCTCTGCGCTCAAGTCTGTATTGTAAAGTCTCTAAAGAGATAAGTTCGAGACATTCATTCTCTCATCCGTGTGCACGCGCCATATGGAATCGAGGACAAAGTATGCTTGAATTGATTAACGTATACAAAGACAATATTTTTAATGATAGGTACATTTATAATTCATTTAATGTAGATACACAGCCTAATATAGATAATTAATTCAAGCCAATAACGGAATTGTTGCTAATATCAATATGTTATCGCTATGATTTTAAATTGTATCATATCATTATGTCTTATTTTGGTATTTATTTTAACATTTGAGTATATTCTATCGGAGGTTTTCCGTGTAAAACATGTCATGAAAATACGTTAAAAATGAAACGTTAAAAATGTGGTGTTAGAAAATTTCGTTTGTGCGTTAAGAACATTGGTACAGCTATTTATATTTTTGGATATCAACAAGAACAAATATTGTAAGCAGGATTGCTATGATACATGTGTTTGAAACATGCAATGCGTTTTTTTTAATTTACCGCTTTGATTTTATATGTCCATTTTCAACTCATCACCTTATTAAAAATACCTAAATTTATTCCATGGGAATGTATATTAGATATTTGATATGACGTGGTAAACCAATTTTTTTCATGTTATGAAAATGACGCTTGATTTCCCAAAAATATTCAAATGAACTTAATTAAAATAAATTCTTCATATTATCTTCTGTATGTAGGTACACATATAAATATAATATGACAAAACAAAGTTATTCTTCGTATCGTGAAATGGTTCATAATTTTCCATAAATATTCAAATGAAATTAATTCAATGGTAAATATAAGGGGTTTGAAACTTTTTAATTCACAAAATTGAGTTTAACATATGTTTAACTAATTTTATAGTCAGAGCGGAGATCTTAAAATTAATATGCTTTTGATAAAATGCTTCTTAATAATACAGTTAGGTCTTTAAGAGTAGTTATCATTTTCAAAACTGACACTATTTGCCAGACAATCAATTGCGTAGTAACAGTTTTATTTATATACACCTCGTACCTATAGGTATTTTATTACACAAAAAAGACTTTCATAGCGTTCAAAAGAAACGATGAATGCTTTCTCCTTTCTCTTTTTGCGTATTCTCTTATATACCAATATTGATCATCTGTGTAAAAATATATCGTTACACTATCGATTCACCTGTGTTCACGCGATATTACGTAGCGTGACTAAAGAAGCTCTAATGTACAACCAAGTCCTCCAAATAGATTTGTAAGTCCTTGGGCGTGTCTCTATTGCAGTGGAATCGACTCCTAAACAGTTCGCCGCGCGAAATTCTCGTACCAATAAATCGAACGGAAAGAGGTGTTGAAAGTGTTCGCTATTGTCTACTTAAACGATTCATTTTGAAAGATGTAATTAACTTTAAGTATAACCTTTACCGATTGTTTTACTTTTGGCGCGCACTTCAAATTTTGATTTAAAAATGACGCTTCTTATATTAACACTTATGTAATGCGTATAATTAACATTAGCAAGTGATTTAGCGTTCATTATTTGGAAAAGCTATACATTTTTTATGGTGCGTCTTCTGTCCTCCAATTTCAGAGTGAGTTGTCACATTATATATTTATTTTTTCTCCCGAAGGCCTAGGTGACCGGCGAAAGAGAATCGTTCAGAGAAAGAGAATTAGACAGCAGACTAGTTAAAACAAGGTATTGAAAACATTTAAAATTGCGAGATGACCAATCGTCAAACTAAAAGGATGTACAAAAATCCTGTACCGTACTGTGAGACGCATGATTGCGAAAAAGTATACGAAAGGCATACCACATAGGTCTAGAAGATATATTATTAGACATTACTTGGAATTTGTTTTAATATTACAAATAATAATATACGATATAAAATAATTGTTGTATCGTATATAGCGTTCGTTAGAAAATTAGTAATTGAGTATGGTGACAACTTCCCGAAGTCTTAGGCAACTTATCCACACTCTAAAGCCGGCACCACACTGCGCGTATTTTCCGCCGCGTCTTTTCCGTCGCGTAAAATCGGCGAAGCAAATGGGTCGACCGATCGTCCGCTCGATGTATTTGATAAGCGCATATTGTATGGAAAGAAATGTAGCGGCGTTAGGCGACGGAAAAGACGCGGCGGATGATCCGCGTAGTGTGGCTGAATTCTTATTCATTTTATTTATTTATTTATTTATTTATTTATTTGTTTACGCCCATTAGGCTTTTACATAAAGAGTATAAAATAAATTTCAAAAAGCACATACATTAAAAGTTTCAGGAATAGCACCAAATCATGAGTATAAAAATTAAAAATGTAGAGTAGGTAACGAGCAGCAATGCGTATAGGCTTTTACATAAAAAAATATATCATAAAATTAAAAAGAACATACATTAAACAATATAAATTACAAGTAGCAAATTATTAAAAGTACCAGGAATAGCACCAAAACATGAGTACAAAAATTAAAAATATAAAGTACAAAGCGGCAATGTGTACGAAAAATATATATTACCCACCATTACATATTAACAGCTGAAGTCAGTAACGAAGCAGTATTGCCTCTTTAAGTGTGAACTTTACTTTCTCCAGACTGTCGACGAAAATGTCAATCATGCAACCATATTCATTACAAGTTCCCAATATTCTGTGTATCACAGAATTTGATTGATAGTTAGTATTGCAATTGTTGCGATGGAATGTGACAATTTGTCGAGTTCTATGTGTGGAAGGGATATTATAATCGATACATGCTACAAGGTCAGGGCTGTCCAACATATTGTTTACAATTTTGTAAAGAAGAACTATATCATAAATTTTTCTTCTATCATATAATGTGAGTAAATTTAGTCTCTTCAATATGTAATTGTATTCTATGTTTTGTATTGGTATGCTTATCTTTAGTATAATAAAAAAAATGCGTAAAAAAAAAAAATATTTGAAAACTAGTTTTTTTTATAAAAATTTTTCAAATTCCTCTCCTGCGCTCATCCTGCTGGCGTCCCAATAAGCAATTATTATTTGAGATGACTTCAATAATCGATTTGCTGTTTACACGACGATCAAGTATCGGACAATCTGCCACTCGTAACACTTGTTGTCCATTTCGCGTTATTTCAGATTTTATTTCAGATTTACGAGATACGCCGTAGAAGTCGGAAAATTGAGAAAAGCGTCAAATACAATTTACCGACCCTTGAAACAAACTCGAGGTGACGAATGTCTGATGGATGAAAGAGCACTTCACGTAGGCGTTACAATCGAAAGAGATGTTTCCAATTAGATTTGTTCAGACGATTTATACAGAATCCATTAAACCATTCTTATTCATATAAGATGAAAAAATATTGAAAAAAAGTAACCCATAAAAAACAAGTTTTTATTATACTCCCTTTCTTTGTAAAATATAACAACAATTAAAGACGAATTAAAACATATAACATAACACTAAACTTACAGTAATTTAATATATTTCTAAAATTTCAGATGTTTTGAGTTTTGATAAGACACTTCATGCTTTGAAAATTAAATTCTAAAAACATTTGTCAGTCAATTTAGATTTTCGACATTCGTAGTGAAGTACCTATTATGAATACCGACGGAGTAATTCAAATTTAGAAAATATTCCGCGACGTTGCTAATCAAACTTTTGTAATGATTTCAATTTGAAAAAACCAATAAAATTACTAAAAATCCGAAATTATACTATAATTATTAATTTTTTTTAACGAAAATTTGATTGATCTTCTTGACCGTTGCCACGAGTTTACTTGCCAAGTTTCAGCTCGATCGGATCACGGGAAAAAGGTAAAAAATCGATCCAAAGTTTTTTTTGACGGCAAGCCAGCAAGCAAGCAAGCAGACGCCACGAGTTAATATAAAGGGAGTAATAATTGAAATCTCGACCATTAGGTGCATATTAATTTCACTATATTATGTTATGAAAGTTAGCGATAGCGATGTGCCGGATCGTTAAAAATATATATCCGCGAATACGGATACAGATACGGACCTCAAGATCCATTAAGGTATTGGCAGATTAACAGTAAAAATTTGGAGCTCTGAGTCGCATTGCTCGCACATATTTATCGTCACCTGAAACAAGAATTCCAAGTGAGAAGTTTTTCAGTTCAGCAGAAATTGTTTATGATCCTTATCGTAATAGACTTTTGGGGGACGAAGCTGCCAAATTACTATTTTTGAAGTACAATTTACCATTACCTTTTTAATTAGTACACATCATTTTTTTAAGTTCCCTTTTTATCCAATGTCAACACTTCGCAGTATTAATTTAATTAGAATTACAATACTACAATAAATGATATACAATATACAAATACAATACTAAAATATTTGATTTTTGCAATATAAATGTGCCAAATATGTGATTTAAAGAAATAAAAAATAATTTAAATGGAATTTAATAGTACCTGCCAT
The DNA here is from genome assembly GCA_016648135.1 of Agrypnia vestita. Taxonomy (NCBI): domain Eukaryota; kingdom Metazoa; phylum Arthropoda; class Insecta; order Trichoptera; family Phryganeidae; genus Agrypnia; species Agrypnia vestita. Next base: position 94,758 of record JADDOH010000501.1, read on the forward strand.
GGACGTATTATAATAAAGACACGTTATTCCCATACTAGCCGACTTTCATATGTAGCAAATATTGCATTGAAAGAGACAACAAATCACATAATCAAGTAATCACGTAAAAATCAGGTAATTTTAAGTCACGGTGACTAAAATAACATACTCATTCTTACAATAGTGTACGATACTCTGTTCCTTTTTCCCCGGGACTTTTTTTTCGGCGTAGCTTCGCGCCAGATCACAAAGAAGGTCCTTTCGATAACGAGTGCAACTTACTTTTGAGTTGCCAAGATTTCACGCTTGTAACGTATCTACAGTTTATTATATCATTGGTACCTGCTAGCTAATTGCTACCTAATCACCTATATTTAAAATTTCATTTATGTTATGAAATTTAATAATGTAGAAGATCCATTCAAGATCCGCCAAAAAGTAACGGATACAGATCTTTCTTCTCCCTCGGATATCCGCGGATACGGATGTTACCGATTTATTTTGTGCAATATTTCTAAAATCACAGACATTTTGAACAGTGATTCTGAGCTTTACTACCAATAATTAATTTCCTCCTGCTTCCCCTTCTTTCTATCTTCATAGCGGAGAATGTATTCAAAGTATGCACTTCCTTCGTTTGACAGTTCTTATCCCCTTTCTTGATTTAATCTTCTCGGCATTTTAGTACGGGTTGTTTGATCGACGGTAGCGGTAATAGTTAAGCAAAAAGCACGGATTTACGAAAGCGGGTTGTTGGATTGGTATAAAACGCAAAAATCTATGCTTTTTCCTCAACTAGTGAAAATCAAACAACCGGCCCTTAATGCCTCTTTTTGGGTAATAGTCGACCCAAAAGGTCTTTAGCACGTGTCGTTACAGCTGCAACTTCATAGAGCAATACTGGTATGACGTAACGTACGTGTCATTACTTTACCAGGGCTGTGGCTTTTTCCAGCAGAACACACTGTACATCTATATTATTTATCAGGTGCAACATCATTCAGCTGGTGCGAAAGAACGCAATGTATGTATCAGGTATGCACACGACTTATGAAGTGTACGCTTTTTTACATTATTAAGTACATACCCGTGACACATTTATCATAATTATTTTTTTAATTATAATAATAATTTTAGTTAATCGTCCGTGTCCGACTTATAAAATACCACAAATCAACGACTCCACAACCCTCATTTTCGCAATTAAATAATCTAAATATATTTTTTTTAATTCCGTCGTAACTTCATGCAACGCGGCGATTAGACGACATTTCGCGTCTTCTTGTCTCGTTAAAAATATAATATGACACATTGTAAAAGCAGGGCTTAGCTAAGACGCAAACCATTAATTTACGCCTCCCCGTGATTGTTCACGGGTGGTGTGAGTTCGAAATATTTGCTTAACTAGATATGATGAAATACAATGTAATAAACAATAAACAATCATATTTTTACTTTGTGATTGCGTCGTTGTTATCTCTTGCCGGTAGAGGTGATTATTGTCCTTTGTTTAAAGAAATAAACCGCTGATAACTAATGATTTTATCATAACATTATTCTTTTGCTATCTAATACTGATAATTCCTTGAGCCAGTTTTCCGCGTATTTTGCAGTTGGTTATAACGCGAATGAATTAATACATTTGCACCCGCGTCATGAGAGCATTCAGTGACGAACTGCGTTTCTGCCTGCGAGTGCATCCAGAGATTTTCTTATCGTTTATTTAAAAAGCATCGAATATAAATATCCACGAGTGATTCAAATGCGATACAAAGCAACTCAAATATAGTCGCCATACATTCAGTTCGTATGTTGGATTTATAAGTTTTCCTTAAAATTTTTGTAAGCTTTAGTTTTCTCGTGTTTTTTAAAATTTAAATCATGTCACGCACCACGCCAACACGCTGTATTCATTATAATAGGTAAGTAGAATAGGATACCTTTTATTTCATCTTTTGCAATGAGCACAACCTTTTCGTTTTTTTATGCTTAATTTTAAAACTTATTCCATCTGAACATGGTATATTTCTCGTATAAGGAATTTAGTAAAAAGTGAATTTGATATTAACGGAAGGACATAGCTAAATTATACATATTTCAGAAGAAAAGAAACGAAATAATTGTCTATGAAAGCACTTACCTTTTTTTAGAATGTAAAAATTAAATTTTTCGCATTTGGTTTTTTTTATTTAACAATTTTTAAATATTAAAAAAATAGATTTATACGGTTTATCCTGGCGGTAAGTGGTTCGAGTCTCATTTTAGGACGCCAGCAAGTTAGTCTTATTTCCATAGCACAAGCGTTTAGCTTATTTTGAAAATAGTAATAATCTTTATGCGACATGCACTCCGCGTCCGCATCTTTACGCATTTTTTATAAAATAAAAATATTTTTTATGATAACTTTTTTATTTAAGTATAAATCCGCACTTTACCTTAACTAACTAACAGACACCATACAGCAACTCGCTGAGTAATTTAAAATTTAATTTATACGATTTTAATGTATGGTGTAATATCGACCTCTTATTGATTATTCGGGCTAATTGCAAAAAAAAAAGTGAAATTCCGTTTATATGGAATCGAACCATTTTTTAATTAATTTTATTCAAATTTTACATTTGTTTACAGTTAAAAGTAATGTCTTACTATGTGTGGTTATTAGGATTTAGTACATTCGGGTCTCACTTGTATGCGTTATCTTAACAATAATCATGTTTTAATTGCTATTATCTATATATCATTAATCAATTCGTGAAATCTGACCTGATGAATAAAATAAGTATATACTTATATTATTTTAAAAGTTGGTAAAATTCGTCAGTTTCACACATCTTTTAATTTCTTCATCCAGAGTTTCTAAATATATTTTCAATATAATGAAGAATATATATTGACACTTGAACTTAATTTAAATAGAAACTTTATACGGACATAAATGAATAGACATCTTTTCATACAAGAAAGACAATCTAATTAGTGTGCGTATGACGCACATTGTTTCGTTGTGTTGGTGTTTACGGGTATAAAACACCAACAACGAAGCAATGCGAGTCGTGCGCACGGCTTACACATACTAATTCATTTGTCTTTCTTATATGACAAGAGGTCTAGGTCCTGTCTATTATTGAATGTTGGGAAAACAAACATCTTGTTGTTGCAAATAGCCTTACCGTGAAAAGTCTTACATTAATTCAGTGAAAACATTTAAATGGTTTAATTTTTCATGTGTACATATTTTTTAAGATTTTTTCCGATTTATCTTTTCCTAAATAAATAAAAATGAGAATAGGGGGGATCATTCTGCAAACGGAATGTTTGAATGTTTCCGTTGGCGCCGTAACACTAGCGCGAAGTTCCCTCCGGACAGAACAGCTGATTAACAGCCGCCACAGCTGTTGGGGCGCTCCGCGTCCGCATTCGAATTTCGATTTTCCGCACCGGGCCGGAAGTAGCGCCATTGTGACGTAACGGCCTCCAAGTTCAAGGACCGCCCCATCCCCCGACTTCCGCTTCCGCCCCGCCCCCGGCCGACCTCCCCCGCGCCGCCTATGCCTATGTGTGATCAGTCGCGGAGGCAGTCTGTATGAGAGAGAGCCATTCGCATCTTCGCCGCCGCGGTGCCTGAACGCCTTCCGAAGTCGACCCGACGCGCACTTTTCGCCGTCGCGACGCGTAATTTTCTGGGTAATTTTCATTTCGATTAGGGAATCGTTTCAGGCCGCAAAATAATCGCCGTTTGTCGCTTTGCGTCGTAAAAGTTAATGCGTTTTTGTGTTGTTAGTTCCAAAAGTAACAAAGTGATTAATTACTCCGTTTGACTAGTTCTAAAATGTGTTTACGATTGAAAAGGTTTTTTGTTTAATTTTAATACGGGAAATCAAACAGTTTATTAATAATACGTATTTAGTTACCAAAAGTTAAAAAACAACAAAAAAATTAAGCCATTTTCACGATTCCTCTATATAACCACAAACACAAACACAATGAGAAAAATTTAAAAGTATAAGTGAATATGTTAATGTTGAATATGAAATTAAAAGTATAAGTTGAATATTTCTAGAGAAAAGAAGAGTGAAGACGCTTTGGGGAAAAAAATCTGTGTTATGATAATAGTAAACTTATCTATATCGATGTCTCTACGTAAACTCAAACATCTACCGAACATGGACTTTTGATTTTTAAAAATTAAAAAATCAAATACGATTTTTAGAGTTCAGTATTTTGTATCCAAAACAGAACGATCGTTTCGGCAGATTATGTCATTATCAACTGATTTTTTAAATTTTTTTTTAAATAAAATGGAGTTCTTTACAATAAATAACGTCAGATTTCAAAAAAATTAAAATATTTACATTTGATTTTTTGTACCAAAATATAAAATATGCTCTTCTCCGCAAAACATAATTTTGAAATGAATTAAAAACTTTTTAAAAGTAAAAAACTAACGTTAAAGTGAACATATACGCTAATTTTGTATGTAAAACCAAACTCCAGACAGCTCTCTTGTAAAATTGCGTTTTTGTACATTTCTTAGTTTACGCAAGGACCGTCGATGTGATGTCTCTCTGAGCAACGTGGTCCTTTATCTGTTTCTACAGCTTGAACTGCTTTCCTCCACTCTTCTCGATCCTGGGCATATTTAGAGCAACGGCAGCGAGGCTCCGGTCATGTCTCGTGCTCATCCCATTGAAGATCGACCTCTCGCCTTCCTTCTTTGCACATTCCCAACGACCATCCAGGTTGTCTTCCTCTTTTATAGCGACATGCCCAAGCAAAGTATGATAGATTTTTTTTTCTTGATGTTGTAGAAACCTTTCCTTAACACGGCGTTCCTGATTGATAGACGCATTCATTCGTTTTGCAACCCGTATTCGCGATATATTACGCCTGCACTATAACTGGAAGATGAAGCACGTTTCTTTGTTACATTATCAATATCCAATTTCCGATGGCATGCTATAAAAATAATATTATTCAATTAATTGCGGTAAATTTTTAGAATTTTTTTTTAAATGTAGATGTGTCATTACCAGCGGCGACATCTATTCACTGTTTCGCGAGAATGACAATTTCAATTTCAACCACAGATGGCGGTAGCGTAGTTGTACTGAATAAAGAAAGCTAGCTAGGTACATAAATACCATGTCACATGAATAATTACCAAAACATAAAACTTTCCAAATTTGACAGATGTGATGGAATCAGTAAACGTTGATTGTGTAAATTGACTACTTAAGCCTGCCAATGACGGGTCGTAAGCCCTGAAACGCCCAAAAAAAAGTCTTGCATACATAAATAAAACATAAATAGCTTTGTATCTGCGTACAATGCGTCAGCATCAAAGATATTGACGGTTTATTGCAAATAAAATTAGATGAGTTTACAACTAATTTTTTTGCCAACCTAAAAAAAGAAATATCTATTATGATCGAAACGAAAGTGTCCGTGGAACTCATGTCAATAAAAGAAAAGCTGTCAACCGTTGAGGACATCCAAAAATCACTAAATTTTTTCGCCGAAAGTTATGAGGAACTTTTAAAAGAATCAAAGGAAAATTTCATTACAATAAAAAAACTGACCTCGGACATCGAGCGCTTGCAAGATACCTCTAAAGTAATCACTACACAGCTAAATAATATAGAGCAAGTGAATCGCAACTGCAACCTAGAGATTCAGATGATACCGGAGAAGCGGAATGAAAACCTAATGAAAATAATCGAAGATGTGGGCAGTGCAATAAACTTTCCCATTTCTAAACGGGATATCCTAGATGTAGTCCGTGTCCCCCATCGAGTGAACTCAACTCGTCCTAAAAACATCATAGTGAAGCTGTCATCCAAGATTATGCGCAATGAAGTCATTGCTCATGCGCGCCAATCTCGAAGCCATCTCACATTACATCGCCTCGGATTAGGCAACCAAGACCAACGGATCTTCATTAACGAGCACCTCACTCTACAAAATAAAATCCTCTATCGGGAAGTACGCGAACGAGCAGCCGTAAAAAAGTACAAGTATGTATGGGTCAAAGACGGCCTCATCCTCGCAAGATCTACAGATACCGCTAAAATTGTCACCATTCGGAACGAACAGGACCTGGACAAACTATGACTATATTACTACTACGTTTCCACTACTGCAACGTTTGACATTCTCATATTACCTTTCTACACAATCTCGATAGCAATTTATTATTATCTCGTTTCTTTTTACTATTTTATTATTATCTCCATGTCTCTCATTTTTCTTATTACTTTCTCTAGATTGTCCATATTTAATATACTTTTTATTGTCTATCTCCTTATTAACTGGCATATTTACGATCTCACATATCTTATACTGGCGTTGCACTTGTCATTGAAGCTCGGTAAATGCACCCTGAAAAGATCACTGATTAAATCAAACAGTCTTTTCTATTTTTCTAACTCTATTATATTCATCTCACTAGCTCCACATTATTTATGGCTGTTTCATTAATTAAAAACGAACGAGCTATATTTGAATATACCTGCACTTGTCAAATTTACGAAATTTGTTTCTTAGTTCAATACTCATATCTCATTAACAAAGTTGAATGCCTCGCATGCCCAATATCAATTGTGTACTTTATTTATTCTCATTGATAGTTATTCGAATTTTTATGTCGTTATCTTTCATTTTTAATTAATAGATGTCGACATCTAATAGGTTCACCGCTTATTATCAGAACGTGAGAGGTCTACGAACCAAATCAAGTGACTTTTATCGCAATATTTCTATGGCTAATTATGATCTAGTGTGCTTAACTGAAACGTGGTTAACAGATAGCATAAGCGACGCTGAATTGTTTGATAGTCGTTATTTGGTTTGGCGACGTGACCGTAATTACGAAGAAACTAATCAAAAATACGGTGGAGGTGTCTTAATTGCGTCACGAATTAATCTGAATGTTTATCCGCAACCATCTTGGTCCTCTTCAGCTGAAGATATATGGATTACTATCCACCTGAATAACTCGAATACCCGTACTTCTAATAAATTGCATGTATGTGTTCTTTATTTATGTGCACAAAATCAAGGATATTGTTTTTCTAAACAATTGAATAATTTTGTAGAAAAAGTAAGCAATATCTTAACATCCAATCACAATGATCATATTTTAATCTTAGGCGATTTTAATTTGAGCAAAATCCAATGGAATTTTGATACCTCCTCCTGTTACTTCTCACCTACCAATTACCACACAAATGACGAGTGTGAATTTATCAATTTTACCAATATGTTTGATCTCCATCAATTCAATGGGGTATATAACGACAATAGGCGGATTTTGGACCTGGTTCTTTGCAACGAATTGGTCGGAGTTTCAGAATGTCTTGACCCATTAGTATCTGTGGATCCCCACCACAAACCATTGACAATAACGGCTAATTTTATTGACTTCCATTCACTGAAACCAGCACCTCGAACGAAATATTGTTATCATCGTGCTAACTTTGAGGTTATTAATAATGAACTAAACAAGATTGATTGGGATTTATTGCTAGCGGATAAGCCCGTTGAGCAAGCATTGAGATCATTTTACCAGGTACTTTACACTATTCGCGACAAATGCGTACCATGCAAGACGGGAAATTTTGATAATTTCCCTCCTTGGTACACTGTGGTACTCAAAAAAATTATCAGAGAAAAATTCAAGTACTTTCGTAAATTTAAAATTTATGGCAATAAATCTGACGAATTATCTTTTAATATTTTACGCGATAGAGCCAAGTCATTGGAAAACGAATGTTACTTGAATTACATCTCTAAAATAGAGGAGTCTGTAGTACGTAACCCCAAAACGTTCTGGTCATTTATTAAATCAAAATCTAAATCATTCAACCTGCCAAGTAATATGACATACGGTCTCAATACTGCCACATCAGGATCCGACATATGTAACTATTTTTCCGATTATTTTTATTCTACGTTTTCTAATCCCTCTTCAAGTACTCAAAATACGAATTCTCTGTCCAATTACGAACCAATCACCGATTGTTTCATTTCATCAATAGAAGTCAGTAAATCGAACATAATAAATCAATTAAAGCATCTTGATATAAATAAATCTGCTGGACCTGATCAAATACCACCAATATATTTAATTAAATGTGCTGATATAATTGCTGTACCTCTAACAATTTTATTTAAAAATTCTATTAAGGATGGATTTGTGCCAGATATCTGGAAATCGGCATTTATTACGCCGATTCATAAAAAAGGCTCGAAATCAGACGTCGCAAATTATAGACCTGTTTCTAAATTGTGCACAATTGCTAAAGATTTTCGAGAAGGTTATATACGATCAAGTCTATGCAGCTCTTCATCACTCCTTTCATCCAGATCAACACGGATTCATCAAAGGGAAATCAACCGTCTCCAATCTAATCCTCTTTAATGACTTTCTAACTGATACAATGGATAAAGGACTTCAAACAGATGTGATCTATACTGATTATAGTAAGGCGTTTGATAGAATAGATCATCATCTGTTGATTAATAAGCTTTTCTTGGCCGGAATACGTGGTGACTTGCTAAGATGGTTTGCATCCTACATCGATAATAGAACTCAGGCTGTGGTAGTAAGCAATTACATGTCGAGTTGGGTTGTAGTTCCCAGCGGAGTACCTCAGGGATCACTGCTGGGGCCATTGTTGTTTATAATCTTCATTTCCGATATTCACGATTGCTTTCGTCACTCTAATGTCCTAATTTTTGCTGACGATATGAAAATTTTTAAACCAATTTCTAGTATTTACGATTCGTTCAATCTACAAGATGATTTGCTACGGTTAGATAATTATTGTAAATTAAATAAACTTGATTTGAATCCCTCAAAATGTTCTTGTGTAGTTTTCACACGCAAAAAGAATATAATATCATTTAACTATATACTAAAAGGAGAACAATTAGAAACAGCTACATCAATCAGAGATTTAGGGGTGATGAATGATAGAAAATTATTATACGATGAACATATCAATTCTATTATAAGTAAGGCTTATAGGGCTTTAGGTTTTATCATGAGAATATCTAAAGATTTTAAGTGTGTAAAGACATTGAAAGTACTTTACTGCACTTTTGTCAGAAGCAACTTGAGTATGCAACGCAAGTATGGAACCCCCAGTATATGATCTATGTAAATCGCTTGGAACAAATACAAAAAAAATTTATTCGCTTTCTCAACTTCAAATTTAATTGCGTTTCTGGCGATTATGACAGTTCATGCAAAAAATATCACATCCTACCATTATACAAACGTCGCGAAATAGGTGATTTGACGTACCTACTAAAAATTATCAGTATCAGGCAACGTCGACTGTCCTGAACTATTAAATAGACTAAAATTCCATGTTCCCTGCAGATCTCGTAGACACAACCCAGTCTTTCACATTGATTTTACCTCATCCAACTATCATCGTAATTCATATTTCTTGAGGGTATGCGATGCATTCAATAAACTGATAAGATTATTGGATATTGATCTGTTCGAGTGCAGCCACACAAGATTAAGAAAAATTTTGAGTGCTGAATTTTTTTCCACGTAATTAATTAATTAAGTTTCTTTTTCTGTTTGTTTAATTTTTTTTTTCTTTCTTTCTATATAATTAATATACCTTAGTATATCATATATTTATCATTACTGACATATTTCTGTTTGTTTAAATTTTTTATTCTTTCTTTCTATATAATTAATATGCCTTAGTATATCATAAATATTTATCATTACTGACATATTTCTTTTTGTTTAATTTTTTTATTCTTTCTTTCTATATAATTAATATGCCTTAGTATATCATAAATATTTATCATTACTGACATATTTCTGTTTGTTTAATTTTTTTTATTCTTTCTTTCTTTCTTTCTTTCTTTCTATATAATTAATATGCCTTAGTATATCATAAATGTTTATCATTACTGACATATTTCTGTTTGCTTAAATGTTTTTATTCTTTCTTTCTATATAATTAATATGCCTTAGTATATCATAAATATTTATTATTACTGACATAATTCTAAATGTGGAGACCTGTAATTGGCCATCTATATTGTATCAATGTTTTCTATGCTTTTTTTTGTGCTGTTGGTCTTCCATAAACATTAAATAAATAAATAAATAAATAATAAATAAATCTGTGAGGCATCTGAAGTTTATCTTAATTAATGCTGATCCCTCTGAGAATAAAATAAAATAATTGTGTTTTTTAAATTTTAACATAATGGAATGTTCTTGATTCGAACATATAATATATAGAACTTTCAAAAATTTGATTTGTGGATGTTCTTACGATGGATTTGGTGAACGTTGCATTGTGTAAGCCCTGAGCCAACGTATAAAAAACTTCCACCCACTTTTCTCATATATAAATAGCTTATAGCTTAGCTGGTTAAAGTATGTAGGTACTTCATTTCTTATATTTTAATGTAATGCACATTATTGCTTTAAAACTGTAACTATTTTTATATAATATACAACAATGGAGGCGATTAGTTTCACCTGTTTACTTAAAGCCATGTATTCACTAGAGGACAAATTGTCCCTCAACAGCAACGTCGTGCACTGTTCCGCGACGTCGCGCACAACATTGCGCGGCATTTCTACGTGCCGTGGCAACGTTGCCATGCGCACGGTACCCGAGCGAGCTCATGCAACATTACGCGGAGCGTCAGTACCACGTGGTATGTTTACAAGTGAATACGCATGCGCTGTATCTGTCAAGATGACAATGTGGGGAAACGAAATTGTTCTTGAACTCATCGCGCTGTATCGATCAAAGATCGCATAGAATGTCCGTCCTTCTTTCTCTTTGCAGTAAATAATTTCGCATTCTCCCCTTTTTTCTCCTCTTACGTCATCAAAACCTCATCGGGTGACATTTCCGCGACAAGATATGCGAGTCCCGGTGTGTACACGTCAAATGACCGCGTCATTGTCCCCGAAACATGAGCGTAGATGTTGATGTGACATGCCCGTCTGAATGTTTCTCGATTTGTCCCCTAGTGAATACATGGCTTAATGCAACTTATCTCACCATCATTGACGAGTATGACGCGCGCACATTGGAGACCGGGAGATGAAACAAAATCATGCCACGCGGCAGATAAACAAATTGACATTACGAACCTACCGTCGTCATTGAAGCCCGAGTGATGATTCCCCAAAACGCCGACGTCATTTTTCACATCCAGCATAAACATTCTTTAGAATTCGTTCAACCTGATTTTCTGAGAAACATTTTTCCATCGTAGGTAAAGTTGCCGGCAAACTTCTTGAAATTCTTTGGCGTGGTGGGGGAATGCGCAGAAGACAAAATTTGGGTCTCTTTGGTGGAATGGTATATGCGCAAACTTCCCCCCGCTACGCCGTAAAATTTCAAGATGTTTGCCGTCTACTGTACGAACAATTTTATACAACGGAACATTTTAACAAGGCGATGCGAGCGTAATTCGCCACATTTTTACATTTTGCATCATATTTTTGTAGAGAAAAGTATCGAATTAAAATTTATTCATTGATTCACATACATTTTAATTACGTGTGTCATTCTAAAACGTCACAAATTAAATGATTTTATAAATCAATAAATTACCGAACAAACGATGTTTTATAAATGATGAAAAATTACTCCTTTTTTGGGCTTTATAGACTATGACATGTTTTTTTTCAATGATATTACAAAGTAAACTTCTTTTAAAGTAAAAATCTTTAATTAAATAATAAAAAATATTTTCAAGCGTTCAGTTGGTTTACTTATAATTAATATTTACCGTTTTTAAAAAAAATTCTGCGTGACTTTTCAACCCTTTTTACATATTTGATAACTTTTTACCTTAATAAATAAATAAAATAATGGAAATTATTATTTTAAACTGAAAACATAAGAAATCTTAATCAAGACGGAACGTATAATATGCTGTGACTACTTTACCTCAGGGTCCTAGAGTACATCTAAGCAAAATACAAACAGATCACATTCAGTATATTAACACATAATCGGGGAGGAATTGAGGTGGCTGGACAAGGTGTCCCTGTTTGGCGCGGGGTCCTAAAGAATGTAAAAAGAAATCTAAATCGATCGAAGGGACACATTTTTCAATTTTACATATTGGATTATATTCGGTGGCAACAAGCGTTCTATATAAACCTTTTTTTTATCCGTTTCGATTTATAGAAGTGTGTCAAATGTACGTTCTACACGTTGTGCACATCGGAGCTGATGATGAAACCTGCAACGGGATCCGAAACGTTGGCCAGAGAGGTCAGATATACACGGCAGAAAATCCATTAAACCACACGAAAAATTCTGAATGGCTGTGAAAACCTGAGAACATTTTTAACATAATTATGCAGTACCCGGATCTTGTTCATAACAATTATTTGAATATATTAAAGTAATTATTTTCGTAATATGTTTTAGTTGAATGACGGTATTACAAACTACTTCTTCCGTGATTTATTTTGATTAATATTAAATATAATAGAATGAAATAATTTAGGTGCCTAGCTGGTAATTAATAGAAGTTATGCAACGCGAAGTTTAGAGAAATCCGATTAGAAAGTAAATACCCGTTTGTAATGCACGTTAGTAATATATTTTTTTTAAATCCTCGGCATAAAATCATTCATGTCGTAATAATGTATTCAAGTCAAACCAGATTATTCGCACTATGAATTAGATCTCACTCGATTGGACAATGTCTATTATTTATTTTTTAATTAGTTATATCTATTACAATTATTTCTTTTTTTTTTTACCTCGTCGGTACCTCGTAACTGAGAATCACGATTTCCTGCTGTCTTGACTACACTCCTCTACTTTTCTCGCCATCATGTGGATCTGCGTGTTGACGAACGCCTGTTATTTTATCGATCCAAGTGTGTTCTTCTTTCTCTTCCTTTCCTTTCGTCTTTCAGCGTGACCCGTGCAACAAGCTTCTCCGAACTTGTCTTCTCGCAGGACGTCGAAAAAGAAGCGGAATTCTATACATTGCGAACGCGACTTGTTCCGATTTTTGAAATCAAAGCACTCTTATTTCGAAGCGAATTTCTCCATAAGAAGTAATGGAATCTTCCGGTAATTATTTTCGCAACTCAAAACTATTCACATAATAATGAATAATACCATTTTTTTAATTTTTTCGGGCGATTTTGGCTATCACTTACGAATCTTTTTCTTACTGGGACTTCAGCAAGGAACCTATCCGATAATCCGATGACATTATTGATGGATTTGGCGTTTACATTGTAGAGATTATTCATGATGATCATTAAATAATATTAACCTTGTTACCTCTACGTGAATTTAATTTTTTTTTTTCACGACTTGAGTTTCGAAAGAAACAGAATCTCTCATCGACATGTGAAGTTCTGTTTCTCTCGAAACTTAAGAAGTGAAAAAAATATAACATTTTTATTAAACTCACGTAGAGACGTCAAGATTATTATTATTTAATGATCATCTATCCTGTGACCTTTTCGCTAACTAACTATCCTCTGCAGAGGTAGCCAAAGAGGATATAACGTCACATTCATCTATCCTGGCAAACCATTTTTGCTTCGGCAACATTTATATATACGTATATACTTTTCGTGCATGCTCTGCGGTTGTTGAAGTTTTTTTACATGATCATCCTCCAGTATTTGTCGCATCTGTGCCAGGTCTTTCGCCTTTGTCCCTGCTGCTTCATACATTTTCTTAACCATCCTCTCCTCGCTCTCACATTCAACATAAGCAAACCGTCTCAGCGATCCTTTACTTATCCTATCTACCACGTTACAGTGAAGAGGGACCCACCACACACCCAAGGCCGTTTTATGAGCAATAGCTCCCATATCGTTCCTACACTTTTGCCACCCAATTCGGCATTTTTTATGCTAAAGTGCTCATCGGTCAAAACCGCTTCACGGTCATCAATAGCAAACAATGGAATGAGGTATGATACAATATATGCATACATATATAATAACGTAGAAAAATTAAAAAAAGTGTACAACACAAACTGAGGACTCGCCAGTCCGGAAAAGCACTGCCGGCGCATATAAGCCACGATAGATATCAGGCTAATCTACTACGCTACAACCAGCATTACATTCTAATTTGTTCTTTCCTCACTATATCGACCAAATATTTTCCACACAAGTGCCTCAGTGACCCCATTTCCATCGCCAATTCACATGCTTCACTTCCGTACGGCACCAGAACTTTTTGTAACGCTAATCGAATTTCTATGTGAAATTGCATTGTCATTATACAAATTCACCGTTAGCACTAACACATTCCTATTCGGGTGGTGCTTTTCTACAAAATTTCCAATTGTTTCGTGTTGCAGGACCTCGGTCGCTTGCCGAGTTAAAGAACTTGTTCGCTCATTTTGCAAAACCCTCGCGGACGAAGTTACTCGCAATCTGGAATCTGAATGTACGTGGCGATGGAGCGGTGTTAGGAAGTCGTCGGTTGGGTTCGCGCCGCCGCCGTTTAAGCTGATTGAAGAGAGTGCGACCTCGCGGTTTGACTCGTCATGCCCCTTTGACCTTTGCACCCTTTGTCGAGCGGCCCACCAGCGATCTATCAATTTTAAACGAGTCAATTACTTTTCTACTACGCTAACTCACCCGTACCCACAAGTTTATTACCACGTGTCGTTTTAATATTTTCTATCTTCAGTTAACTCCTCCCCTTCCCTCCCCCCCACCTAGTTGACACTCTGTCCCACTCTCTTTTTCTTTCCTCCTTTATAAATTTCTGTACCTAGATTAGTCTATATTATAATTGTCCTGAAGAAGGTTGAGTCCAACCGAAACTAGTTGACAAATATATAGCGATAAAGTGGTTTAAAAGATAGTATTTAATTTATTCTTAAATGTCTTATAAAAGATAATTCATATAATTGAATATATCTTTCTCGTTGATTCATCTAATTTGTTTCAAATACAGTAGCAGTAATAAATATCTAATTTAATATATGTTAAATTAATGATCTCAAATTGCATTATCCATTTTATTATTTTATTTCTATTACTATTATTTTCGTTTTAGTTATAACCCATCAAAATTGACCCACTTTTGATATATATTTTTGACTGTGCCATCTAGATTTTTTTTTTTTTAAATATTATTCCAAGTGTCATCTGTTATCTTTAACAAGATGTCAACATTTCACTAATCTAATAATTTAGATTAGTGAAATGATGACAAATTTCGTCGATGTTGGGCGATTCCCGTCTCATTCAAAACTTTATATCTGTTTTCATACTATTTTGATAGAAAATTCGTGATTTTTTTTCTATTCTCCATTTATCGTGAATTTTTCAATAAAATAATATAGCGACAATTCTTCTTCATAAAGATTGTATTCTAATTAAATATGATGGGTATATCGCTCATACACACACTTATTACTGATGGTCAGGAATAATAAGATTAACAGAAATTTAAGAAAAAATTACACACTATGTTTTAAACCACTTAATTGCTATACATTTGTCAACTAGTTTCGGTTGGACTCAACCTTCTTCAGGACAATTACAATATAGACTAATCTAGGTACAGAAATTTATAAAGGAGGAAAGAAAAAGAGAGAGGGACAGAGTGTCAACTAGGTGGGGGGGAGGGAATGGGAGGAGTTAACTGAAGATAGAGGGAACAACTTTAAAATTAAAAAATTTACTTTATTAAAATTTACTAATAGTCCGATTTTAAAGTTGTTCCCTCTATCTTCAGTTAACTCCTCCCATTCCCTCCCCCCCACCTAGTTGACACTCTGTCCCTCTCTCTTTTTCTTTCCTCCTTTATAAATTTCTGTACCTAGATTAGTCTATATTGTAATTGTCCTGAAGAAGGTTGAGTCCAACCGAAACTAGTTGACAAATGTATAGCAATTAAGTGGTTTAAAACATAGTGTGTAATTTTTTCTTAAATTTCTTATAATGTCAAGCCACAAAGTGTTTTCTTGCTTTGAAAAGTTAATAAGATTAACGTTTTCGTATGAAACGAATCGTCACCTAGACATATCTATGGTCTACACACGCATCAAATGTCTGGAAATATATTGAATATATTTCGGTTAATTCTGATAACCGGCCATTGAAGATTTCCATTGTAATCATAAATCACTAATTAGTGGCTGCTTCGTGGTCCCCGGTGCTATAAACTATATATAACAGTCTGTCGATAAGCAATAAATGTCCTAACGGCGTACTTAATGAAATTTCGTGAACATTCTCAACCCTAAAGACTGCGACTGGATACTCATCAAAATAATGGTAAATAATATTCTTAATGGGAAGGGAAAATTGCAATAAAAAGGTCGTTTATAAAAAGTCGTGTAAAACAACTCAAATAAAGTGACAAAAAAATGCTAGGTTTTTATCGTTTTTTTTGATTTTTATTAAAGCAAATGACTTTTTCGTAATCAATATAAGTTACTGTAATGATAGTTAATTTTTTGCAAAAAGTAAGACAGAAAATTGAAAAAATACAAATGATATTGCGTTTCTCCCTAACTATTGATTTCATGGTTGCTTGGACATTTTTGAGGCAGGAACCCACCTGTAAAGTTTTTGCTACTAGCCATGAGACACCCTGTACATCAGTTTGACAGTTGCCAACACCATAGTTAAGAGACGGTAGAGTAGGAAAAATTCATACGATTCCGCTAGTTTACTGGTGTTTTTTTTTCTTATTAGCAATAAACATTATTCATTTACAATTCAGTCCACGGATAAAGACTTATTGTATGATCGCTGTCAAAGATACCGTCACCATGAAACACGTTGAATAACATTTTCCGCTCCATGTAAATGTATTGTTATTTGTCTGAGTATGGTAACATATGTATGTATCCAGTTTTAGCATGCAAATAATAAAAGCGTCGTTTGAATACAGGTGGTATTCTGTGTACATAATGTAGAATATTTTGTACGATAACATCTGATTTCGTGACCGCGCTTGCCGTCGCTGGCGTGGGCGAGAAAAGGGCGCATTTCGCCATCATCTTCTACTTTTCCTTTTATGAATAATAAAACACGCGAACTTCGCAAGTTTGTGACACAAATTTGTCATTGTACAAGTCGCCTGACAAATATTTTGTTGTACCATCGCAACAGCTGCGTTTATAATTTACTTTTTCATTTTGTCTTTTGTGCTTCGTACAACTTCGTACAAAATGGAAAAGTACGATGAACATAAATATAATAAGAATAAATATAATAAAAAATGGAGAGGATGGTAAATAAAATATGCGAGACAAGTGTTGGAAGGCAGTAGGAACAGGAAGCGTCCACGAAAGACCCGGCATGATCAGTTACACTAATTGCAGGATGATCCTGTTAAAAGCTTCAACAATCAAAGTGTGTACGACAAGATGTATGGAATTGGACAAAGTAGAAGTGATGTGCAGGGCAGATAAGTGTGGCGTTCTATCCCATATGCCTATCCCTGCGGGGAAACGGCGTGATGGTTAGTTAGGTTAATATTGTCAGTTTTTATATTTAACTCCCAATTATTTTTAATGATGTATGTTTGAATACAAGTTTTACAACAGTTTTTTCTTTCTTTTTTCTTCTTCTTCTTGTTGATCGTAAATCTGTTACTGAGCGGGAGCCGTCCTCTTGGGAAGTGGAGCACCAGCTATCTTTCCACCTTTTTTGGCGGTCTTCCTGGAATGCGACGTACCATGAGTATATTGTGGGAGAGCACGCGGGGAATTCTTGTACTGTCCACCTATCCACGTGGTCTCTCCAGTACCGCCGTCGCTTCCTGCCCCATCTCACGATATCTTCTGTCTGACAGATCTCTCTTATTTCAGAGTTTCTGAGGCTGTCTCTGAGAGTCCTGCATGCTGTAGTGCGCAGGACTATCATCTCGGACGTCTGAAGAGGGCTTTTAGTCCTAACTGCGTCCTAATGGGCCCTGATATCCATTTTTTTTTATACCTTCATATTGTAACGAGCTGTTCGTTGACATTTGACAGTTCCATAGAAAAGTGTCACATGCGCAGAACGGCGGGCCGGTATGCCCAATGGTTGAAATAAGAACTAACATGATTAAATATATAGCGAAGAAATGGAAGGGTTCATACTCGAGTAGAAAAACAAAAGAGAGCAGTTCTTTTGTGTTTGAATAAAAAAATAGAGTAGATTGCGTTGCGAGCGATTGTAAAATGTTAGAGATAATGTACAAGCGATAATAAAAGATTTATTTTACGAGTTGTGCCATTTCATTTTTCAAGCGAGCCACGCCACGTAACAACTGGCGTCAGAAGCGGGATTCGGGAGATTTTTAAGAAATCAACGTGAAGATCTTGGCACAGGAAGAAATGGCAACCATGGAGGAATTTTCGGATGCGATATGCGATATGATAATGAAGATGCTGGAAGAACTGGAGCGGACACGCCAAGAAGACAAGGAAGAACAGGAGCGGAAACGCCAAGCCTACAAGGAAGAACAGGAGCGGAAACGCCAAGAAGAAAAGGAAGAACAGGAGCGGAAACGCCAAGACGACAAGGAAGAACAGGAGCGGAAACGCCAAGAAGACAAGGAAGAACAGGAGCGGAAACGCCAAGAAGACAAGGAAGAACAGGAGCGGAAACGCCAAGAAGACAAGGAAGAACGGGAGCGGAAACGCCAAGAAGACAAGGAAGAACAGGAGCGGAAACGCCAAGAAGACAAGGAAGAACAGGAGCGAAAATTGGGAATGTTGTTGGACGTCAAATTAGGAAGCATCAAGGAGCTTAGGGAAAGTGTTGACAAGCAACAAAAAGAATTGCAGATCACTAAACTGGACGTCAATAATCTTCAAGAAGATATCAAGGATCTTCGACAAGACGTAAAATGTAACGCTGAAAAGACACAACATGAAATCGAGAAACTTCGGGATGAAGTAAGAAATTGCCAGAAGGTTCAAGTAGAGAATGCTACGGGGTCGACAGGGAAAAAGCCTTCTACAATCGACGAACGATGTTTACAGGATAGCAACCACAAGCAGTACGAAACGGCGGCGCCCTCAAACATTAGGAATGACCAAGTAAATGGGACAACACCTGCAGAAATGACCTTCGTCGATAGTAGGGATGGGTCGTCGACGTATTTACCGTCGACGAAACGAGACCGTCCACGTCCATCCATCGACGAGACGATCAACTAGTTGAATTCGTCAACTAGTTGACGCGTCAACTTCGTTACGCGGATGTCGCGGACGTTCTATCTAAACATCGGGACGATGGTCAACTGTCTACGGTTCAACGCGACGCTTCTCGGCGGCTTAACCGTTGGCTATTTTTATGACGTTAATTTTTAAAATTTAAAGAAGTTCGTAGGAATATAGTTTCGGGGAAAGTAAAACCGCTACTTGTGCTTATATGTAAAAATAAATATTCTATTATTTATTTGTTTACACACATTATAGACTTTTACATATTGTTTTATATACTTCATTCTATATATAATAAAGAAAGAAGTAGGTGTACACAACAATATTAGGTGTAAGCAGTAAAATATTAGTTCAATAAAAAATAAAATAATTAAACAGAATTGTTTTATTTTATACAGCGTAAAATTGAGAATTCACCGAATCGTCGCACGTGACATCACAAAAAATCAATCAAAAAATAAATCAATTAAAAAATAATAGATAATAGCTTATTAAGCCTATCTCGCCCTACGCATGTATTCAAATTTCAAATCTCTAGTCATAGCTCGTGTACTATGGCATCTACAAGTCGACAGCGAGAGATGAGAGAGAAATAAACGGAGACGTTTTGTCTTGCTCTCGTTCGTTGCTTTGCATTGCGTTAATCTCGAATCGTCCACCGACCACGGCGTCCGCTGTCCACCGTCTACGAATTCAACTAGTCCATGCGATAAACGTAAACGGTCGACGCGTCGATGCAACGTCAACGGTTGATTTCAACTAGTCCGTCCATTCAATGCCCATCCCTAGTCGATAGTGAGAGGCCGATGGAAAATGTGGCCGAGGACCAGGTGGCGATGGAAAATGCAGCCGAGGACCAGGTGGCGGTTGAAAATGCGGCCGAGGACCAGGTGACGACGGAAAATGCGGCTGAGGACCAGGTGACGATGGAAAATGTGGCCGAGGACCAGTTTGCGATGGACCTCAGCAATACTGTGTTCGACGCCGAGCAGCGCGAGTTCACCGATCTCAAGATACAGGAGGACATGGAGCCCTTGCCCTTCTGCGTAGTCACCGTGGAGGACAAGCCCATGGTGCAAGTAGGGTACAAAGGGGAGAACAAGAAACTCTCTCCCGATGAAATTAGTCCCATGGTGTTGGACGAGATAGAACAGACGACCGAAGCATACGTGGACCAGAGTGTGAAGGAAGCAGTTCTGGCTATGACAGATTACTTCAGTGACTCTCAGCGACAAGCTATCAGGAATGTGGTCAAGATAGTCAAGCTCAACGTGCTGCAGATCATCAATGAGCTCACTGTGGCGGCGCGGGCTTACGGGTTCAACACAAATTCAAAGGGCAAGCGTAGCGTGCTCGTCTTTGACCCAGGTGGATGGAACTTCCAAGTATCGATCTGGAGTGCTAATCATTTTTGCTGAGGATTTAAAAAAAAAATGTTCGAGGAAGCAGAGAGGTTCCGTGCAACGAAGAAGCAAATTGAGGCACGCGATAAGCTGAAAAGAAAATGAATCGATGACGATTGAGATAGATGTGAGAACACGCGCTCGTGTATTGGAGTGTGGCAGCATGGGAATTTGGAGATCTCATGGGGACAACAATGATCCTGTTCGGGACGAACAGTATTGAGAGAGGGAGGCTGTCTAACGAGCTGTTCGTTGACATTTGACAGTTCCATAGAAAAGTGTCACATGCGCAGAACGGCGGGCCGGTATGCCCAGTGGTCGAAATAAGAACTAACATGATTAAATAAATAGCGAAGAAATGGAAGCGTTCTTACCCGAGTAGAAAAACAAAGGAGAGCAGTTCTTTAGTGTTTGAATAAAAAAATAGAGTAGATGGCGTTGCGAGTGATTGTAAAATGTTAGAGATAATGTACAAGCGATAATAAAAGATTTATTTTACGAGTTGTTCTATTTCATTTTTCAAGCGAGTCACGCCACGTTTATGTTTCTCTTTTAACCATAGTATGATTTGATTATTACAACATTCATCTGTTACGACTACGTACAATGCAGCCTTGCTTCAATGTGCCCTGCGTAACCCGAAATTAAGGTTGAGTTATATTTTTAAATAAAGTTGTGGAGAATGGAGGAAGGGTTCTTTGTTTTGCCAGGCTCTAAATAGTAACGATGTATGCAAAATTTAATCCAGACGGCGCTTTTTAATATTTTAATAAAAAAATTGACAATATTAGGGCTTACGCATGCATTTATAATGTTCGTTATAAGTGACCGTAATAATTCAATATTTTACACTTATAAGTTAGAAATATTTAGAAAAAAAATACAAACTTTGAAGTTGATTATCTCCACTATAACATTTTCCACTCGATCA
Source organism: Agrypnia vestita (assembly GCA_016648135.1). Classification (NCBI taxonomy): domain Eukaryota; kingdom Metazoa; phylum Arthropoda; class Insecta; order Trichoptera; family Phryganeidae; genus Agrypnia; species Agrypnia vestita. Next base: position 116,247 of record JADDOH010000501.1, read on the forward strand.
TTTTGACAGTAATGTTGTGAACTAGCTCAGCTGCACTCTGCGCAATGTACTATTTTTAACGTTCTGGAAGAGCCTTCGACAAGAGATATTCTACGTAAAAATTTTCATCTCAGACTGCGTACGAAACGAACCAGAACGTGGAAAAGCTCTGCCGAACTGCTGGGCATCGTCTAATTTGTCATGTTTGACGAATCTACACTCGTTCGGTCTTGCTCGTGCGGTACTCTCTTCGCGTAACCAGACATACGGCTATTTCAATGTCGTTCGTGGAAAACACGTTCCACATCCGTTACTTCATAATATCATACCGCACAATATACAGGGTGTAACAGAGCTAGTCCACAATACTTTGTGTGGATTCCTGCATTGATTAGGTATGAGTCGAAAATGTTCAGGCAACCAAGCAAGCATCAATCATTAAGGAGATGTGCGACATCAAAGTTTGCATTTTTGTTCAATATTTCTGACTTATTTTTCTGCAAAACGTTGGACTATCATTACGGTAACTTACATCTGATCTGAAAAATTCGTTTCCTTTAATGCAAGTCAAATTAAATGATAAAAACCTTCCAATTCCAAGTTTTTCAGGGTGTTTATTATTTTATTTGACTTTCATTAAAGGATATGAATTTTTCAGATTAGATATAAGTTGTAACTGTAATGATAGTCCAACGTTTTGCAAAAAATAAGTTGGAAATATTGAAAAAAATGTAAATTTTGATGTCGCATATCTCCTTAACTATTGATATTGGGTCATGGTTGCCTGTAAAGTATTGTGGATTTGCTCTGTTACACCCTGTATTTTCATGCCTACGAGATCGACAGAATCTGGAAATGTTTTCATTCAAAGTACTAAATTCTTAACCCTGAGAGAATAGTAACTTTTGTTCTTGTATATTTAAAAAAACATACAACTGATAGTCTTAACATTATTATTAAGATGAGATAAACATTTTCGCCCTGGAGATTTGTTGAATTTTCCAAGAACCATAAAATTTTCTTAGAAACATTTTGCAGCCACTCACCTCGATAACAGTCAGCGCTAGCAGTGTAATGATTAACCGCCTTCAATTTATTTTAATAGCCAGTTTATGTGCTGACGTGCTTATTCGCCCTGTTGTCTAGTGTTCTAGTTGCCAGAGGTTCGAGCTTCACCCCAGGAGATCCCCAGATTATACCTATTTGCATGGCACAAGCGTTTAGACTTTTTATTTTGTTGGCAGCAGATTTTATTAGTGAGGTTATGACCCTGAAAAAAGTCCTAGCGTGAAATAAAAGCATAATGTAAAGACATTTTCTGACAATTGGTGGAATGATATATTACAGAATACAATTTTGAGAATATTAAAGTTACAGGTATTCCGTGTACCTACGCATGTTTTAAGGGGGAATACCTACCTACGAAGCGCGAAAAAAGGCAATTTTTGTGAATTTTTTCAAGAAAACCTATATGAATTATGGTACTTCTATGAATATGTTAATATTATAAAATATTCAACATATACGGAAAAATTTTGGTTGATCTTCCACGGTAACCACTCCCATATCATCAGTAATCATCAGAATAAAAAAATATATATTATCAAAATTGATACATTAATTTAGTCTTTGACATAGGGGTATTTGAAAATATAATTTTTTTTACAAAATGTTTTATTTATGTGTGTTTTAGGGAAAAATTCAGGTTTATTATGCCGATAAAAAAAACTAAGTCACCCAAAAAAATCATGCGATAAAGACTAGATAATTATGTATAGAATAACCACTAGAAATTTCAAATTGATCGGTTCAGTGGTTGCCGAGACATTTTGTTCACCGATTTTCAAAACATGGTTTCGAGTAACACGTGTTTGAAAATTGAGCAATGAATAAAACGCGAAATTTTTCAACTTATATAAAATCGTCGATTCTCCGTCCATAATATAAGTCCTCCACCTTGCTTTGAATTCCCATATCATCGAGCACTCTTCACAGACATAATAGAGACAGGTCTAACGTTTCTATTATGAAAAAGCCCGACTAGCAGCTATCTGCGTGTGACGCGTGGTCAACAAAGGGATGCCACTATTATCAGTTTTATAACTTTGTTATTTTTGCTTCATATTTTCGTTAGACATTCTTAAGACCTCAAACTTTATGAAAATTCAAAAATTTAAAAATCGATTTTTTCGAAATGTCTTTGTAGGTATTCCCCCTTAAATCAAAAAACATTGAATAAAACTTTTTTAATACGTGTTTTTCATTAATGTCCTTATTATTTATAGAGTAGTTTCTACACATTCTTTTAATCGGTGTGTAGTGTATAACGCATGATTTTCATGTAATTATTTCTCAAAAAATTTAAATCATTTTCTAGATACGAAAACTTCGTTTAAACTCTAATTCCGAAATCACATTCCTTCAAAATAATCCCTGTGAATGCCGAATAATTAAAAAAAAAACATTTAAACCACATATAATTGAGAAAATCGTCTAAACTCCATGTGATTGCCGATTATTTGGGAAAACATTCAAACGCCGGCGAGCCGTGTGCGACTGAAGCGAGACTTTGCGAAAATGTTGGTGGAAGAACAATTGAACGCCGGGCAGTGCGGCTGCTCACGTGACGTTGCACGCACCGCACCGAACGGCCACGTGACCAGGGCGGACTCCCATTCGTCTGCTGAAATGCGAAAATCGGCGCCCAATGAGTGAGTACTTTAATGTTTCATTTCGCTGAATTCACCATCAATTTACAGGTACCGGAACAGTTGATAATCAATACAAAGAGTGTTTTTTTTAAAGCGGAGAACTTTAAATTGAAATAAAATACAAAAAAAAAATGTTTTTAATATCCACGAAATTAGCTTTATTTGACAGATAATTTTATGGCATTAATATTTGAATTACTGCGCTTACACAGCGTAATCTGGAGGTCCAATTTCCATACGCTCGTCGCAGTAAATCAGGCTGTATTTTGGCAATAACGCTCTAATGTTGGCTTCCAAATGCTCAGATGTTTCTGGTTAATCGGCGTAGACATGCGACTTTACATATCCCCAGAGAAAATAATCTAATGGCGTCAAATCGCACGGACGAGGTAGTCAGTTAGCGGGTCCATTTCGTGAAATTAATCGTTAGTCAAATGTTTCTTTCAGTATATTAATTGTGTCGTCCATTACGTTAAATATAATATTATCAAAATCATGAAACTTCTCCATTGGCTCGAGATCAGCCGGAAATAACTCTGACCACATTACCTGGAACTAATTATTGTTCTCGCTGTTCAACGGATGATCCTATCTACTTAACTACAGATCTTGGTATAGTTAAAAAAGACAGTGAATACCTTGTGCATAATAACACTAAAAGCAATTCTGTAAATTACTGAAAATTCAAAAAAAAATGTAAAAGTGTTTAATTATGTACGTACTCACTGCGTATGCCTAAATAAATGTGCTTTCCATAAACTAAATATAGCCGCGAAGTTTTACGGGCTCTGGCTTCGTTGATCTAGGAACAAAGCATACCTATGTCGAGAGGTAATCTTGTAAATAAACACCGCAATATTTTTAATTGACTATATTTAAACTCACTCTACAACATAATTAGTTATAATAACATTAGTTAGTTAGTAACACGTTTTTAAATAAGTATCTTAAATTGTACAATTTATTGTGTTTTATATGTTTATCTGTAAGAGTCATCCGACCTGTTAACCTGTAAAAAAAATCTAATTTATTAAAAGTACCACTGTCAATGTATCATACATTAATCTCTTTATTGAATTAGACTTTTTGGTCGAGCTATTCCAGTTTACGAATAGCAGAATACCCTTCGACCGGTCCACGTGCATGAGTTGCCCAACAAGCCGCGCGGTCACGTTCTCTTGTTGGGACAGTTGCCGATATTAGCAAATAGACCATGAATAATTCAAGTGCATCAACATGTCGTTACCGACTGCAATATTAGCTTTGGAACTGTCCCAGATCATACCGGCTTCTGGTTCCCGATTCTGCGAAAAGGCGTCGTTTCTCAGTTCCAAAATTATTATTACTTAAGCAATTTTGTAAAAGCGTACAAGGAATTTTCCACCAAGTTCTGTGTACTGTTGGCATTGCTTGATTCGGTATTTACTACCGTATAACGCCGACGTAGAGATGGGAATTCGGTCCATGAATGAATGCTATTTGCATGAACCCCGTGTGCAGTTCCCGAGACTCGAACGCACATTATCCAGAATCGGTGGCCTAGTGACAGATTATTTTGCTCCGAAAAATATATTTTCGAAAAACATTTTTATACTTTTATGACTTTGAAATATGTACAAATGACTGCCATTACCACTGAATTTCCTAAAACGTGTTTATCTGATTGGACGTCAAAGAGTTAATCATCATTAGTTTTCTTCCACTTCTGGATTTTTAAAACAAGTATGTCATTGGAGACATCGTCACTTTATCTGAGTTTCGACGTGGGCCCTATCAGTGTGTCCTGTGTTAAGCAATGACCGCTGATAGTTGTTCATTCTCTCCACATATCACATTTTAATAAATCTTGAGATACTTGTGTCATTCATTTATTTAATACAACTTTGTACTTTGTTACTATCGCACTGCTATCTATAACCCGTCAAAAATGACGCCATTTATATTCTTCGGACGCGAGTTGAGGCTGTGAAAACAACTATCTGGCGTAGAGAAGCTTAGCATTGAGTCTTGGTACCATTGGTGACGGACATTTTTTTGCATTTTATGCATCATTATTATTTTATACCTCATCTTTATTTTTGCCACCTGGTGGTGGTAGTGACAGACAGAGATTTTTAAATAGAGAATTGTATATTTTGATGCCTATCTCACTACAATTTGTTTTAAAACAGTCAAAGTTTTCAATTTAAAGGTATAAATATTAAGCAAAGAAAATAAGGAGAAAAGTAAAATAATGTTACAATTTAAAGGTATAAATATTAAGCAAAGAAAATAAGGAGAAAAATAAAATAATGTTACTTGTTGTTGTGGTCTTATGGTTAGGACACTCACCTCGTGATGCAAAGGTCACGGGTTCGAACCTCACTCCAGACTAGTAAGTCAGTCCTATTTTCATAGCACAAGCATTTAGCTTAGTTTGAAAATAGTAAGAATATTGATGTGAGACGTATCCGACGTATCCGTGTTCGCGTCTCTATTTAAAAAAAAAAATAATTTAAAAATTAAAAATCAGCTGTCAACTTTCAATTTCCAATTTATGTAGATCTACCCATATTATACAACGTTTAAAGCTCCTTGCTGAATCAAATTTTGTTTTCTAAAACCGGCTTAATGGTACGCCTCAATTTTTTCTTTTCAAAATGGCCTATTGCGTTTGTTCTTAGATTAATACTTGGTTAACACTACACAGTGGTACAAGGAAATATGTGTAATATTTGCGATTATTCAGCGGCTTTTACCCCGAGGCGGCTCCCCAGGCGGCAGCCGCGCCACTGTCCAGGATATTTTGGGTACGAGTACAGAGTTTCGCTCCTGCAGGATTTCATTAATCAATCTGTGATTATTTAATTACACATACCTTAATAACACATTCAAGATTACAGGAAGCGTTTACCGATTGTTTATGACGATAACTATTCTTCAATCTGTTTTATTATTCTTTACTATTCATTTTTTACCATTGTTTATATTAGTAAAGTTACTATAAAATATAATAAAAACGTAGGGACATCTAAGTTTGATTTTTTTTTCAATATTTCTGAGTTATTTTTTGTATCATTACAGTAACTTATATCGATTATGAAAAATTCATCCCCTTTAATACAAGTGAAATAAAATAATAAAACATTCCAATTCCGATTGGAATCCCTTCAGGGTGTTTATCATTTTATTCAACTTGTATTGAAATGAATAAATTTTTCGTAATCGATATAAGTTACTGTAATCAGAAATAATAAGTCAGAAATATTGAAAAAAAATGCAAACTTTGCATAATTTTGCATAACTCCATAATTATTGATATTAATTATGGAGTTATGCAATATTATTAATTGAATAGAAATTGCGCCATTTTCATTTCCTTGATTTACTTTAATTTGTTTACTGGAGATACTGCTTTTTAGATTAGTGGATCAGAACAGTGATGAAGCTGAAAATATAACTATATTAGAAAAGTTATTTTACATCAAATTAAATAATCATAAATTATAACACATAAGCGAATCGCCTAGTTTTTCGCTACGGTTATAAAGATATTATTAAAATTTGATAACGTACATAATGAAAGATTTTTTTTAACAAACTAATATCGGTATTTTATGACGAATATTTCAAATTAAATTTCTAAAATTTTTGCGATTTTCGTTCCTTCACCATAAATAACTGAAGTAAAGTTTGAAATGCGGCTTAAATTTTTCCCGTTTTTAGTAGGACCTGAACATTTAACATCTGGGCCTTAAGTCTTATTCGCGTTTGCAATGGTTATTGATCGTATTAGACTGGTGGCACATCTGTAAAATAAATAGGGAAATTTTAACAAGTCTTATTGATTCACTAGATTAGCTATAGCCCGTCAAAAATGACGTACTTTTATTATATACATTTTGGCCGCCAGTTAAGACTGAAAACAGCGCTATCCAGAGTGATTATCCGTTACTTGGAGAATTACAAATTTTGATTAATGATTAATACCAATGACATATGCGATTTAGACCCGGTTGTATCAATTTGGATTAAAGTAAAAGTTCGTTTAAAGCATAGATTTTTTGCTTTCTCCACCAATCAAACGACCCATTTCCATAAAAATCTTTGCTTTAAATGAACTTTTACTTTAATCAAAATTGATACAACCGGACCATAGTAATGGATGCACTTATTACTTTCGATTTTCATTAAACTGAAATATTTTAAAAAATCTAATTCAGAATATTTTATTAAAAAAGCATTAAGTCAATGTTTTCTTTTCCTGTAATAACAATTTAGAAATCATATATATTTTGAAAACGGAATGATATTGGGTAGGAAGTTACGGACGGACATTCGAAATTACTATTATTGGTATTAACAAGTTGTATTAATTTTTTTCATAATATCCCTTACCACACACAAGAATCATAATTCTTTTTGGTGAGGTTTACACGCACAAAAAATATAGATTTGTAAACATTGTCTATGTATGATTGTAAAAAAATATTATATTTAAGTATTATTAATTAAATATATAAAAAATAAATTTAAAAAAATAATTTGCTTAACCATTTAAAAATCGTCAATCTCGTACGCTAAGCCAGTTCGCGTATCTTTGAAAGTAAAAATATCCTTGAAATAAAGCAATTATACTATAATAAGATACATTTATCGGCTTGTAATCTCTACACCTGCGTATCTCGCACCAGGTAAGAGACTGGGACACCCGTGCCAGCATGGCGGCGCGTGCCAAGTCCGTGCTGAGTGCGGGAGCCGTGCCAAGTGTCAGCACGCGGGAGCAGAATGACAATGTATCACACTCCCCTGGAAAATGCACGGCTCGTGTTGTACAAACACCTAAACCTTGCGATGTCGAGGCATTTTCAGTATTCGAAGTAGCGAAGGGAAAACTACATTTCAAATTGAAGACTACAACACACACACACGTTCACCAGTTTGAAGACTACAAAGTAAACACTACATTTGTAGTATAAACTACATGAAGTGAACTAATTGTAGTACCTACTAATGAAGTGAACTAATTGTAGTACTACAAAAATTGTAATGACCTACAAGAAGTGCTTCTTGAAAAGTGTGCTACTTTTCAAGAAGCACTTCTTCTTAAGAAACACTTAAAAGGCGGCCCTCGTAGCGCAGTGGGTATGACACTGGCTTCCCACACCGAGGGTTCCGGGTTCGATTCCCGGTGAGGTCACAATTTAATCAATGTGATTTACTCAAGCCTGGGTGTTTTGTGATGTATTTCGCTTCTGTAATTGGGCCTCCTGGCCTGTTGAAGCGTAAAAAAAATATGGTTTTATCAATATTTTAATATATTTATAACTAGAAAATTATCAAATCCTTGGGGGGGGGTGTTTTAGTTTCCAGAGATTTCTTCAAGAATGAAGATATTAGGAATGAATGTAAAGCTGATCGTAACATAATACATAGAATAAAAGGTGGTTTGGGCATGTTGAGCGAATGAATGAGGAAAGAATGGTAAGAAAGATATATGATGCAAGTGTTGACGGCAGAAAGAGAGGGCGACCACGGAAGACGTGGCATGACCAAATTAACCAGATACTGGAAGATGGTCCTGTTAGAAGCCTGAACAACCGTCGAGCTTGCATGCGAAGATGTATGAATGTAGACGAAGCGAAAGTTGTATGTCAGGACAGAAGAGTATAGCGCTCTATCCTCTCTGCCTACCTCCACGGGGAAACGGCGTGATGGTAAGTTAGTTAGTTAGTTTAGATTTCTTCAATCCCAAAATTCCATGCATTTTGTCATCCAGTGCCAAAATTTTTCTATTCCATGGGGGAAGGGGGTTGTTTCGATTTCCAGAGATTTCTTCATTCATCTACGTCGACTTCCCAAAAATTTCACATAAAAATTGTACTATTTGATGTATTACTTTGAAGTTTGTGCACTTTAAAATTAAATGTACTATTTGAAGTATGTATGTACTTTCAAATAACTGAAAAGTGTGTAGTTTGTAGTATGCACTACACTTCAAAAGGTGTGGAGTGTACACTTCAAAGTAATGTAGTACTACATTGTAGTAGTTAGTACAGAGCGGACCCATCACTAATTCGAAGTAGGTATCTATATAAATGTCTCGTAACTAATAGCAATAACTTCAAGGGAGTCTTCTTCAACCAATTTTGAATAGAAAATATTCTTTACACTTTGGATGAAATATCGACAGTTACGGAGATAAGCGAAGTGTGAAGTTTGCATTTTTTCTCGATATTTCTTACTTATTTTCTGTGAAACGTTGGACTATCACTACAGTAACTTATATGGAATGTTTAAAATTCATTCGCTTTATTACAAGTCAAATAAAATGACCTTACAAAATTTTTGCAAGGTTTTAATAATTTTATTGATCTTACTAACTAATTATTCGATATAAATTACTCTCAAGATAGTCTTAATTATTACAATTTTACTTTTTTAACTGTCGACGTTTCACCCAAAAAATGTATTTTTAAAATTTGAATAAAAAATATTTTTTCTTTTCAAAATTGAAAGACGGACTCCCCCGAAGTTTTTGCTGCTACGAGACATTCTGTATATACCTACACATGTATTTATAGGTACATATAAAAATTAAAATATTAAAAATTTTCGATCGACATTATATTTACATTTATGTATAATGTATAATACATATAAATTCCTCAGTCGATTGGAATCGGCGTGTTTGAAATATATTTCGCATGGAGAATAAATTGTCACGCGATTCTCAATTTCAATGCGAGTGTTATGCAATGAAATTAAATATTATCTGTGGTTTCTTTTATGGTTGTCACACATGTTATGCAGAAAGCAACTAGTCACAGAAAACTCAAACTGAAATAAGGTATTGTGAATAATTACACACAATTTATTCCAATATTCTTAACCTTTACCGAATAAATCAAGATATATTATAGATGTCTGTAGAGACGAAGCTATTTTATATGGGAAAGTAGGTATGGATTTGTTTGTATGTTTATAGGGCTTACTGCCTGTTATTAGCTGGCTTAAGTGATAAATTTGAATTATATGTTTATATAGACATCAATTTTTTTATGACTTAGATGGTTTAAAAATGTATTTTAGAGAGTTGGGTGTTTTATACTAGTTGTAACCCGTTAAAAATTACGGTACTTTTACATGTCGGTTCCTAAAGAATAAGTATTTATTTATTTAGGAAAAAAAGAGAAAAAAAGTTTTTATACTATAAAGAAGTTACGGACGTTGCACGGAGTTCCGACGGACGGACAGTCATCGAAATTATTATAATTAGGATTATTAGCAACCCGGCCCGGCTTCGCCCGGTACAGTTTTATTTTTATAGTGATTAACTGGTCATATCTTCTGAGATATTTTATTTAATGATTTGGTGTACAGGATAAATTTGATGTACGGTAAATGCTTAAGGTTAATAAGATGTTTAAGTTGATTAGGTTAATACTAAATTGGTCAAAATTGCTGGTAAGTTAACCATCGTATCTTAGTTATTTTGATGAAATTCAATAGACAAAAATAGTTGGTATAAGTTATCCTTAAAAGATAGATATGTGCCACCACTGACTTTTTGTAGATAATTTAATTTTACACTTTTTTTTGTGTTTCCGTGTGAGCGCTTTAATGGCAAGTTTTTCCCGACTCGATTCACTAATACCGTTTAACGCCTAGCTCCTATATGTGCTAGGGCAATTTTTAATACACTAAAATCTTCCTGGAGAAATGAAGACCGTAAAAGTAAAAACCGCATACAAATCCGTTCAGTGGTTCATACAGACAAAAGGGACAAACCCTCGCCGGGGACTTTATTTTATACTATGTATTAATGATGTTTTTATGAATTTTAAAATCGGGTTTTTTGCGATCAACAAAATTTTCAAAAAGCGATTTTTCTTATTTTTTGCGTGAAAGCGGCCTAGTTGTTTTACGCAAGGATAATAAGGACCGTACAATTTCCAATAAAAACTCCTTTTTCAATATATGCGTTAATTGTTCTTATTATATCGTGTAGTGTAGACCGCTTCCTATATTTTGGTAATAAATTATATTTTCAACATTTAAAAAATATGTTTTACGAAAAAACTGGCTATGTTTACGCAGCTGTCAACATTGAAGCGAAGCGGCCAAATCGGCGAAGCTGATTGCTTTCTGATAGTTTTACGTGGTTATTCTTGCGCCTAAATTCCTCTTTCAATTGGAATCGACATATTTTAAATATACAGGGAATTTCAAACGTGGTCCAAAATACTCGTACTACAGGGACTGTACGTTTTAAGAATATGATTCGAAAATGATGTAATACTTTGTGAAAGATGTCGATAGTTATGAAAACAAGCGACTTGCATTTTTCAACATTTCTGACTTATATTATGTGAATCATTGGACAACCCTTAAAGCAATTTTATATATTTTAAATTCATTCGCTTTAATACAAATTTAATAGTCAAATAAAATTGACAAGTAATTTTATGATTCTAAATATTGGGTTAGCAATAAAAAAAACAGCTATTAAATCATTTGGACGCCATGCTACGTTTTTGTCGGCAATGAAAAAGTATCAGGTTAGCTAACAAATTAAATTTTATCAGAAAATAAAGACGTCTTTGGTCAGATTTATATGTATCCAAAATTGAAATAAAGTTATTAGGTACTTGGTGAGCAGGATTTAAAAAAATGATCAGAGAGGCCAAAATCCGGATTGAATCGTGCACTGGTTCCGCCTTTTATACGAAACATATTGGTTTTTCGAATATTCTAGATTATTCTATACATTTTTAGTGTTTCCGAGAATGTTCCCGTTGCTTACAGATTTTTGTAGACGTTTCGCGAATGTGGTAGATATTCCCAGAGTGCTGTAGGGCGTTCTAGAGCATTCCATAGTGTTGTTCCATTTGTGATACATTACAAGTAGGGAATGCAATTCCGAGTCGGGATTGCCCTTTCGGGATCCTCGGGATTAGAATTTCTAATCCCGCGGGATCCCTACGGATCGGGATCCCGAATACTTATGTGTTTTTTTGTTGTTGTTTATAGAGCTGAATAGCAATTAACGACAATGCCTTGCATTTTTATGTCAGCAATTTTAATAAAATGTTTTAATCATTGCATTAAAGTTTTTGTAGGCGTTTTTCCAAGCATCAATCAGTCAATGTAATGAGAGTAAAAACTACCAACTAGTAGTGGTTTTTATTACTATGTTTGGTTGATAAAATACAGCATTTTCATTATTTGAATGTGACATGAAAGTTTCAAGTACTTACTAAAAGCTCTATAAACATACAAAATTAAACATACAAAACATAAAAAATGTTGATAAATCCCGATAATCTCGTCCGATTTTTCGGTTCGGGATTGATCTCGTAAAATGCCTGAGATCTCGCGGGATCGGGATTGCATTCCCTAACTATACGGACTGCGCGCAATTCAATCTGGATTCTAGCATCTCGCTACAGTGTATTAGATTAGGTTAGGTTGGGTTTGGACATTATTTTTCAATAACTGATAGCAGTAAGGTTGTTGTGTACATGTCCTTCTGTAGAAATATAGTTTATTAGCAGAATAAAATAAAATTTTACAGCTTTTTGTTTATTTAACTTTTTTTTAAGATTTAACCATTGACATTACTTTAGAGCTGCCTAATATGACATTCGGCCCTATACCCAAGATGAATCACCACAAACATGTTATTAACCGCCGTTGTATATATAACATTGTTGCTTCCTGACGTTTGGCAGATGCCTTGACATTCCTATTTTTTGTTTTGCTAATATAAATTTGACGTGTTATAATGAAAGTAAGGTATATTTCATAGATCTCGCTCTACTTGCCGAACATTAGTAGCCGCACAACTGATTATATTTGCCGGCGAAAAACATTTTAGACTTTAAATATGATATGATTATTAGTTACTAGTTGTCCGTACCCGGCGTTGCACGGGTTAAGTATTAAGTTAAAATACGTTTGTTGGAGGAATCAAAGGTTATATTGTTTGCAAAGGCTCTAAAAAAACATTGTTTCATTTCATCTAGGCCGGGAAATGTGGCCTATGTTTTCCATTTTTTTAAATGGGCCCTTAAGAAAAAGTATGCAAAATTTGGGTAAAATCTGTCAAACGGTATGGATTTGTACAGAGAATATATCAAGGGGAGAGGATGGTTTAAAGGGGAGGGGAAAATGTAGCCCATGTTTTCCGCCAAATCTTGAAGAATAAGTATCCAAAATTTGGGTCAGATCGGTCGAACGGTACAGATTTGTATGGAAAATGTGTCAGGGGAGGAATGGGGGGGAAATGTCGCCTGTGTTACCCGCCAGGTCCTAAAGATTAAGTTTGCCAAATTCGGTTCAGATCGGCCGAACCGTACAGATTTGCATGGAAAATATATCAGGGGAGAGGGAGGGAGGAAATGTTGCCCGTGTTACCCGCCGGGTCCTAAAGTATGCTAAATTGGGGTCAGATCGGGAAAACGGTATGGCAGCGCGCATAAAATACGAACAAACAATCAAACATTGATTTTTATATATGAGATTGATATTTTTCACAAAGTACGTGTATTCTAAAAATGTATAACGTCCTAAAGTATGGACTAGGTCCGAAACACCCTGTATGTATCTCGCACAAGAAAAAAATTGGCGTCTGATTTTCAATTTCAATACGAGCGAGGTGAAGAAATATCATTCGTATTAGTTTAAAGATTGTCGCATTTTTATTTTGATCCGCGCTGAATCGATCTTCTTCTGGCTTCACTTCAGACCGCAATTAGTTCAACTTTCCCACAAAATTACGGTCCGTTTTGAAGTTTAGACGGATTCCTGTCCTCCGCATTGTTTCTCGTTTCCGTTTGCTAATACTTCTCGCTCGACAGGTCCCCGTAACACACGTTGGCAGTGTCAGCGCGATTGAAATCGATGTGTTTATTTATGTTTGAGGTGTCCAACACGCGGAAACTGAATATTTTTGGCAAGCGATTCGACTGCTTCAACGCGAGTTTCGGCAAAATTAAATCCCGTATTAAATTTGCACATGTCACATTTTCTCATTTGTTTAGTGTCAATTTTTGACGCCGTGGCGTTTATTCTAGTGTCGAACGCATTTTTAAAATTTCTTTACATTGTTTATTTAATACTTTTTTATTTTTTTTAAATTAGGGAATGTTGAAATGTTATATATTACACCATTCTTAATATAGAACTCGCTGTACTTTTCAATAGCGACGTAATTTTACATCTTTGGCCGGGTACTAAAGAATAAGTATACAAAATTTGGGTATGATCTGCCGAACGGTGTAGATTTTTAAAGCAAATATATCGTGGGTAGAGGGGTGAGGTAAAGGGGATAATTTCGTCTATATTACCTGCCGGGTCCTAAAGAATAAGTATGCAAAATTTCGATCAGATCTATCATACTCTTATATATTTATATGGAGAATATAAAATTTGTATAGAGAATATTAAAAAATGCATGAAGTTGCGAACGTTACAGAAAGTTACGGGACAGACAGACATTCGGAAAAACTTACAGTAACAGGGGCGTAACCACCAAGCAAATTTAAAGGGTAGCAAAAATTTTAATTATGTTTATGATAAATATTTTGCGCTAATATTTCCACACTTTCGGATTTATTTCGGTGTTTATTTGCAAACACCTAAAATATTTCCAAAGCTATTGACACGTGTCACCGATGAGTGCATTGGAAGCCGCGACTAATCGGTTTATTTTACAATTCACTCGTCGTTCAAGCGTCAATCGTTTATTTGTTAATAACCCAGATTTATAAAATATCCAATGTATTTTTTTTATTATATTTGTATCAACCTAGTGAGCTTTTAGTTATTTGGAAAAATTTATACATACCTAACATAAAACATTTTTTTAGATAAACAATAGTGATAAAAACACGTTGTATAGTAATAAACCGAAGAAGCGAATAGCATACTATCTAGTTTGAAAATATAACATTGTTTTTTTTTCTAAAAATAATCATTTTGATCAATAAATGACATACATTATTATGTGGGTTAATTTTTAGTAGTAGAAGTAAAGACATATTCGGCTCCGGCGTATAACTGCTTATAATATATACCAGCGTTAGTATTCCATTTCTCATAAATCTGACCATAGATATTGACTTTTTTATGTTCTATTAGAAAAACGTACGCGAACAAAAATAACATACCTTTCCACCTAATTCAGTATATCAGTTTATTTTCAAATTTCCTATGTGTCATACAGATATTGGAATATTTTTATTTTAAACAACGATAGAAATGCGAACACGGAATACGTATCACATCAAAATTTTTACTATTTTCAAACTAAGCTTAATACTTATTCTATGAAAATAAGGTTAACTTGCTCGTCTTCTGGATTACTAGGCTTAACCACTATAATAATAAGCTTCTCGATATTTTATATTTTTACAGTATGTAAATGTGACCAATTCGACAAGATTTTTATTTTACCTTTTATTGCCAACAATATTTAGGCGTGTTGGATCAAATTTACGTGAAACACGTGAATGGGAATGGTACAATGATTTCAAATGCATGACAATGAAAATCGTGTTTATCGCCGTCTCTGTTATGTCTAAAAGTGCGTGTTGTCACGCTTGTTGTATCATGCCAAGTTTAGCATATTAACTCTTATCATGTCATTTAGAATAAATTAAGGGACGCCTCAACAATACACTTCGTTTCAATTTTTTTTTAATTTATATATTTTTTTAAATTTTAAATTGAAAAAATTGAAAATTATTGCATATTTTTCAATTTTAATATCAATAAAACAATTAATGTAATTTACAATTTGCTGTCGCTATTACTGGACGTCCCAAAACACGTTCATATGGTTGGACGTTATAAGTAACGATGGTCCCACGATGAACAAATTGTTGAATTTGTTCAGCGATTCCGGAACCCTCTGTCTGTCCAGGCGCTAGCTACGCCGCTGTGTGTACCCCGTTTCAGGAGAGAAGGGCGGCACTGAAATTAAATCTGTCCGTGTCACCTTGCTTACGTCACTGATACGTAATTAATCACACTTGCCATTTTAATCTTGAGTGCCATCGTCTGACGAAAATTCTATTCAAAATGGGACCTCGGTACTTTTAGTGGAGAGAAATGGTTATTTAAGTTGCTTTAAAGTACAGATACACATGCTTCTTTACTGGCATGCTAATGAGCATGCCACTAATAAGCATGCCCTAACAACTGTACACACTTGCTCATTACTGGCATGCTTATTAGTGGCATGCTCATAAATAAGCATGCCCAAAGCTAACAATCAAACACACATGCTTATTAGTGGCATGCTCTTGTCATAGAATAGAGACGCTCTTGTTCAAAATGGAAACTTTGCAAACTGAAATAGAAAATTCAAGTGAACCAATAAATCAAAAAAGTTCCCGAGTTTCCATCCGCACATTTTTGATTTTAGTTTATATAATTTTTATTGTAAGATTTGAATCATTCATGCCTATTAATAAAGTTTCGTAAACATTATTTCTCACTATATTATTTTTACACAAAGGTGACCGAGTATTCCGCAGACATTCGTGATTCCTATAATAAGTCACGAAAAGTAATGTTTGAGAAGATCGCATCGATAATACTAGCCGCGAAGCCCGCGAATGACATAAGCATGCTCATAAATAAGCAAGTCTGTTCACACATGCTCCAAAGATACCCCTTCTCTATGGTGAATGACAGTGGCGTGCTTATAAATCAACCGGCGGTTGATTTTTGAGCATGCCACTAGGTGGCATGCTCATTTCTAGCAATGTGCGTACACACATGCCACTAATAAGCATGCCACTGTCAAAGTCGATACTGCGCATGCTCACGTGCCACTAAAGAAGCATGTGTATCAGACGCCTTATCTGTAGTGGTCACCGCTCGTGCCTGGGGCTTAAGCCCCCGACGATTTGAATTTATGTCTTCAAATAAAATCGCGATCAAGTTCACAGCCATTGACGTCATTCCAAGGGAACAACAACAACAACGTGCTAAGTTGTTTGGTTAAAATGTTTTTTTGTTTTGTTTTATTTGATGTTACGCTTTGTGTATTCATTAAAATCATAAGCAGCCTCTTGTAAAATTGCGCGTCCACGCCCTCGAACGTGACGGTATTTAATCGAAATAATACGAGTATATATTTTATTAATTTTCCCGGTTACCATGCACTAACTAACTAACTAACTAACCATCACGCCGTTTCCCTGCAGGGGTAGGCAGAGAGGATTGAACGCCACACTCTTCTATCCTGGCACACCACTTTTGCTTCGGCCACATTCATACATCTTCTCATACACGTTCTACGATTGTTGCGGCTTTTAACAGGGCCATCCTCAAATACTTGTAGTACCTGATCGTGCCAGGTCTTTTGCGGACGCCCTCTATTCCTGTTGCCTTCAACATTCGCCTCATATATTTTCTTAACCATCCTTTCCTCGTTCATACGTTCCACATGACCAAACCATCTCAGCACTCCTTTCTTTATTCTATCTACCACACTACAGCCAGCATTGCATTCACTTCTAATTTGTTCATTCCTCACTCTATCGACCAAAGATTTTCCACACAAGCGTCTTAGTGACCGCATTTCAACCGCATTCAGTCTACTTTCATTCCTCTTTTGCCAATTCCAGGCTTCACTTCCATACATAAGGGTTGGCACTAGAACGCCATTATGTACCGCTAGTCTTGCTTCTTTTGACAGATTCTTATTGGCCATAATTGCATTTAGTGCACCATTAACTTTGTTTCCCGCAGTTACTCTCCTTTCGATATCATTCTCAGCCTTGCCGTCTCTACTAAACATACTTCCCAAATACACAAACTCGTTCACTTGTTCTAAGCATTCGTTGTTTATAATTACATCACACTTAGTCACTCTTTCGTCTCTCTCGAATACCATCACTGTTACCATGCATGATGTACATATATCATTAAAACATGTAATGTGTAAATTTAATTATGCTATATTTTTTCATTTATATTTTCAAATATCAAAATGATGTGAAAACTCAGTAAACGCAAACGTCACACCTTTCGGTGGTGTCTCGGATAAATTTCCAATGATCTCGCTATAGCCGTCTATTTTTCCGAAAGATCAAAATGCACGCATGCACACATGGCCTCGCATGTTTAAAAATAATAATAATAATTATTATTATTATTATTATTATTATTATTATTATTGATAATGGGCAGGCAGCTTAAGCTGATAGGCCCATATCACTGTCTCTCATTTGAATATCCAGCCTATTCTTAAATTGGTTGACACTGGCTGCAGACACAACATCCTATATATATTCTATGTTTAGAAATTATATCTATATTTAACTAAGTTCCATTTTCAACCCACTGTGCGGCGTGCACCCTTTCGTCCCTTACGCGTTTTCACAAAGTTTACATACCTTTGAGGAACCAACATCCTTCCCCTATCCAGTTATGCGTATGTCGCTGGTTTAAAGCCTCACACGCAGTAAGCATTAGAAAATTTGCATTTTTTCTGACACCGAAAGTGCGAATGCATAGCGCCCACCCAGACTAGGGTAAGACGTAGTTTGACGTCAAAAAAGGTAACCCATAAAAACCAAGTTTTTCCAATATTTTTGTTTTTTTTGTCTTTTTGGGTTTTTATATCTCATTTTTGGGTTTCGTGTATACCATATGCGTCGGAATCTCCATACAACTTACTAAGTTGTATGAAAAAACCATTCGAAATTTGAAAAATCCAAAATAATATTATAATTATTATTTTTTGTAACGAAAATTTGATAGATCTTCTTGATCGTCGCCTCGAGTCTACTTGCAAAGTTTCAGCTCGATTGGATCACGGGAAAAGGGTTAAAAATCGATCTAAAGTTTTTTCGTCAGACAATCAGACGCCACGGGTTAAAAGAAAAGAAGTAAAAAAGTAACTCATAAAAACCAAGTTTTTATTATACACCCTTTCTCATTTACTAGTGGAAACTGGTTTGGCGCTCAACCTACGCATTGGGCTTCGGTCGGGCGACGCTACGAAAGGGAGTAATAAAAATTTTCCAAAAATCCTAAATTATACTATAATCAGGTTTCGCGTCTACCAGACGCGTTGAAATATTTTCACACAACTTAATAATTTGTATGAAAAAACCATTCAAAATTTGAAAAATCCAAAAATTTATTATTTGTTTTAACGAAAATTTGATAGATCTTCTTGATCGTCGCCACGAGTCTGCTTGCAAAGTTTCAGCTCGATTGGATCACGGGAAAAGGGTTAAAAATCGATCCAAAGTTTTTTCGACGGCAAGCCGGCAAGCAAGCGTGCAGACGCCACGGGTTAATATAAAGGGAGTAAAAATAACAAAATGCTTCCTGATATACATATTCACTTTTGATATAAATAAGCTTGACGAGTTATTTTCGTTTATTTATCTACGGATAAACAAATTTCAAGTAAACGTCTCGATATTTATAATGTTTGACATTAGCATGGATGCCGCGCTCGGGCGTGTCGCTTCAATAACTCTCCCGTCCTACGCAGAGATCTGGGATACGTTTAGCACGGATTATCCGTGATAGAATTTGTGCAAGTTGCTTGTTGTGACATTTATCTATTGCTATTTATATTTACAGCTGATTTTCTATGAACGTGACCTATTTCGAGTGTCGTCAAGAATTAGACAAACATTCTTAAAAATTGTTGATTTTTTCTCCGGCGTACTTTTAAGTCATAAAATCGGCCATATATATTGGAATCTTAAGATTGCTATCCCAACACTTAATAGACGAAAATAAAATAAAAACGAGACGTGGGTATGCGTCGGTGTTCGGTGTTTGTCGTACTTAAATAAGGAGGGAATAATCCAAGAATATGGTCCCGTTGTTCATACAATGAAAATAAGTATTTCACTATATAATTTAATGTCCTGTTAATTTAATCTATCTAAAATAATCGTAATCTAAATTAAACAAACCAAACTTAATAACCTAACCTCATACATTGCCTATGAAATGTCAAAATATGCAGTGCATTTTTCGAAACTTTAAAGTGTAATATCTTATTTAATACGTACTTTTTAAACGTAAATTATGTTTCATTTTGTTATTAGCACATTCAATAATATAGTGAAATAATCATTTTCGTTGCATATGCAATGGGACCATTATCTTGGATTTAGCTATAAGGAGATTCGAATATTTTCACATATCTATCTCAAAGTAAATACATTTACTTACGGTGTCCGATGTCTGCAATGCCTCTTTAGAAAAGGGATTGATCTCTCCGGTGCCTTTTTTTCCAGGCAGTCTGGTCTGACAGAGCTTCAAACAGATTGCCGAAGTACCTATCGCAAACTTAACCTCACAATTCTCATGTTTCGACTAAAATTATATGAAATAAGTACTAATGCTATATTCAAAGCTTATAAAAAAGGTAATTTCATACGCACTTATTAATTTCGTCTCCTACAGCGTCCTGATGTAAAATTATGGCAAAATTGCAAAAACCGTAAAAACAAACACCGACGTATACCCACTATATATATTAACTGTCGGGATACCAATCTAATCCCAATTTTGCTATTTTCAGAATACGGCCGAATATTTTACAAAATCAGACCGCAAAATTCGAGTATTAGGTGTAAATTTGATATCGTCGAGGAATACCCAGTGTTAAAAATATGTAAACAATTTTTATTATTCAATTAGAAAAGACATATAGAAAAAATCAAATTCACGAAAAAATATTTTAAATGCCGCCGGGACTCGAACCACGGACCTCCAATTCTATCCGGGAAAGGCGCGTTATCCAATTTCGCCACGGCACTCTGGTAAGTTAACGAAAATTTTTCAACCTTATTGTAGTCTCTTTTTAATTGATTGACATTTTTATTCCGTGACGAAATTGGATAACGCGCCATTCCCGGATAGAATTGGAGGTCCGTGGTTCGAGTCCCGGCGGCATTTAAAATATTTTTTCGTTAATTTGATTTTTTCTGTATGTCTTTTGTAATTGATTAATAAAAATTGTTTAATAATTCACAGAACTTTGTTCTGAAATTGCAACTTCACAATAAGAATGTGTTTCCTTTAATATTAGGTCCTTACATATGAAATTGGCGTTTTGCCGTACTGGCAAATTTGATCTCAAATATCTTCTCTTTGGTTAGGAATTCCAAATCCAAATTTATACAGCTATTTACTCATGTATTTATGTTTTGAAAATTATAATTCATTTGTTTTTTCCTCAATTGTTTTTTTCTTTGCGTCACTCAGTTTACAAAATGAAAAACTTGAAATATCGCGTTATTTACGAGTACGAGTTCCACCGTGGCACCAGTGCTGCAGAAACGGCTCGAAGGATTAATGATGTGTATGGCGACGGTGCCGCAAAAGAAAACACAGTGCGTTTTTGGTTCCAACGTTTTCGTTCTGGAAATTTCGACCTGCAGAACAAGCCCCGTGGACGGCCGGAGACCAAAGTTGATAATGAAGAATTGAAGGCTATTGTGGAAGCGGATCCATCGCAAACCACATCCGAGTTAGCTGCAGGCTGCGGTGTTAGTGATAAAACTGTTTTAATCCACTTGAAGCAAATTGGTAAGGTGAAAAAGCTTGAGAGGTGGGTACCTCACGAATTGAGTGAAGCAAATCAACAAACGCGCGTTGACTGCTGCGTTGCATTACTCAACCGGCACAATAATGAAGGGATTTTAAATCGAATCATTACCTGTGATGAAAAGTGGATCCTGTACGATAATCAGAAGCGCTCATCGCAATGGCTGAACCCTGCCGAACCAGCCAAACCATGCCCCAAGCGAAATTTGACTCCAAAAAAGTTACTTGTGAGCGTTTGGTGGACTAGTGCTGGTGTCGTTCACTACAGCTTTCTTAAATCTGGCCAGACGATTACGGCAGATGTCTATTGTCAGCAACTGCAAACCATGATGGAAAAGCTAGCTGCTAAACAACCGAGGCTGGTTAATCGCTCTAGGCCACTGCTGCTTCATGATAACGCTAGACCACACACTGCACAACAGACGGCTACCAAATTAGAGGAGCTTCAATTGGAATGTCTAAGACATCCACCGTACTCTCCGGACCTTGCCCCAACAGATTACCATTTTTTTCGAAATTTGGATAACTTCTTGCAAAGGAAAAAATTCAACTCCGATGGGGCAGTCCAAACCGCCTTCAAAGATTTTATTGATTCCCGTCCGAATGTTTTTTTTAGTAAAGGGATCGATGAACTACCTATGAGATGGCAAAAGTGCATAGATAGCAATGGTACATACTTTGATTAAATAAATATATTATAATAAAAAAAAATCGGCTTTATGTTCCTCCCATACTAAACGCCAATTTCATATGTAAGGACCTAATATATTAAAAATATGTCTTTGTTCCGTTTTTTTATTAGCATCATCAACTATTCCATTTCGAATTCCGTCTGTCTGTCCGTAACTCGCTGGAATTACAATAACAACACTGATGGTAACTGGCCGCTAGTGAGGCCCGAGTGTGACACGTCAATCAGCGCGCGGCCCAGGTTACACACAAGGGTCTTTATTAGTTGCTAGCAGTAAACCTGTGAAAAATCAAACATATATTCGAAATTAGGCATCAACTATCCTAATTTCGAATATATGTCTGTCCGTAACTCGCTGGAAATAGACTTGAATTACAACAACAACACTCATGATGTCTAGCCGCTAATGACACGTCAATCGACCCCGGGCGCCATCGTCAGTGTTGTTGTAATTACAGCGAGTTACGGACGACAGACATTCGAAATTTAGATAGTTGATTATTATGTCCCGCGATTTTTCACATGTTTACGGCTAGTTATTATTATTCTGAACATAAGGTTAACCACAGGTTAACAATGCTTTTATTTTTCCTGTAAAAAGTTGGCGTAACGTAATGTTCGTACTTAAAAGTAACGTAATGTTCGACCAACCCCGGTCTATTGTGTATATAATTTCTTATTACTATGATTTCCTACCTTTGATTATTTATTAGCCTTTTCTTTCATTATTAAATTCCCTGATGTAATATATAATTGACGTATGAATAGTTATTTCAAAAGCTGTGTGCCTACATACTTGTGTGTTGTACACGGCTTTATAAAATAACTTAATTGTAATATTATTCAACGTCAAACCCATGAAAGAACGAATAGAAAAGGTCACCCATATGGAAAATTCCAAGAAGCTTACGCGTTCAAATATTCAAATGTAGAATGGCGTGGTTGAGATATTTTTGGACGTACGTAGGTACATATGTAAATGGAGACCAATTACTTTTTTTAATTTTTGTATTATTATGTCAATAACTAGTCTTAAAAGCCTCAGCATATTTTTGAAGACTTGGTAAAATAAAATGCCACAAGTAACCTATATAATCAATTTAATTTTTGGTAATTGATTTATTGTCGTGCAGTCGCCAAATTTGAGAGGATGATGAAGAACCAAGATATTCTTCCTGTTTTGTATGAATCATGTCGCGATGTGTGTTATGTAATGTGTGAATGGCAAGTAAATAAATAAGAATATATACTCACGGGTATATTCACTGGGTTTATTAAAGTGAGTTTACAAAGTTTGGTTACTTAGCTACGGTACCGTGGTCGAGGAGCGCTATCCGTACCGTGGTCGAGGAAAGAATGGCAGAGTGAGAATACGGATTGAGCGCCGAACCCACTCGCGCTCCTGACGGGTTCGTCCACAAGACCTCCGATTGATCGATCGACGGGATCACCGTAAATTCTTGATACTTCGATTAAAATTCCTTTCGAATTTCTCTCACACACAAAAAGGCATTTCCTGGGAGATATTTCTATTGTTTTAAACTTTCAGCTACATTTTTCAAACGTTGAGAAAAATAGTTTAACATTTTAACTTGGAAAAGAATTTTAAAATTGTATAATTTTCATCAAAAAACATACTTACAAAAATTCGTATCAGAAATATGACTGTTTTCCAATTTCAATTTTCAAATTCGAATTTATTCTGACTGAGATCTTTTAAAATGTTCCTACTATTAGATCAAAGGACACATAATTTGTTTATTTCAAAGATGGCACTTCACTTTAATGTAACGAATGTATCAGTTTACTGAACTACATTGAGATTTTGTAAATAATATTATTAGAATTATTTTGTATTCCTGCTATATTCTACTTTTTTTTAAATTGAATTTTCGTTTGTCCTAGTACAGTCTCATTCAGATTATTGTTGTCACTCATTCCAATGTCATATTTGTTTTGCGTTATTTTTTCATATCTTTCCATTCCAATATTTCTATTTATGTAGGTAATAATATTTATCCATTGCCCCATTTTTCGTGAACATATTTAAAAATAACACACCCGAGCCGTAAAACCGGAAACGTCAACATATTTCAAAAATTGAACATAATGTATTTTTAGATACACACACAAGGCAGTGAAATATAAACTGTGTATAATGTAATAAAGAAGCGAATGCTTTACCGTTATGCTGTCAGAGTTGTAAAATATGAGTACTTACTGTATTGAACTAGTTATTAATAAATGCTTGAAATTTTTCGGCGTAGTGGGGGGAAGTTTGCGCGTGTACCTTTCCACCGACGAGACTCAAAATTTGTCTTCTGCGCATTCCCCCACTGCGCCAAAAAATTTCAAGAAGTTTGCCGGCAACTGTACAAAGTATGAATATTTAAAAAAAAATTCAATATGATATAATTACACAATACACTTTTTATGATAAATTAATAAAGAATAATGGCGGAATGATAAAATAATTTGTAAATAATAAACGGATAATATTATCATGATCAGTCTGTCCCAAAACCATGTGTAGAAATTTTTTTCAATAATCCGGCTATGGAACATCGGTTAATGACATAAGTAATTCGTAAAATGGATATATTAAACCTTGTAGTCTTCATATTACTTAAGTAGAAGAAATCATTTATAACCAGATACATATTAAGCATCACGGTGTGATGTGTCGTATAATAAAATTTAATAACGACCTGTGTAACCTGAGCCGCGCACTGATTAACGTGTCACGCTCGGGCTTTATTAGCGGTTAGTCATCATTATTGTTTTCGTTGTAATACCAGTCTAATTCCAGCAAATTACCGACAGACAAATGGACATTCGAAATTAGGATAGTTGTTGATACTTCATCTTCTACTTCGTACTTCTAAAACGCCGCTGCTACGCGATGAATGCTTAGGCGATATGTGGGGTATAAAAGCAAAGGCAGCAGTATCCGAAAAATTAAAAAATATTTTAATGCAGTCACCGAGGTTTACTAATTTAAAATGTACTGAATTCTAGATCATATGTATCTATATATTTAATGTACTGGACGTTAGACAGCTGTTCGTTAAGTCTACCCTCATCTTCTACATCAAAAACACAAACCACCTAACAGCAACCAGTAACTCGCATTCACATAATACTAGACAAGCATTACGAAACCTTGACGAAATACCAAAAACTAAGACAACACACGGACAGAAAAATTACTCATACATAGGGCCTAAAATATTTAACATATTTAAAACAGACTTCCCGGAAATCAGAATATACTCAATTAATAAAATAAAAGCTTTAGCAAACAACTGGCTTACCTCCAAAGGTAGAAGAGCAACTGAAAATTTACTTACTGTAATTGTATAATAATGTCTTCAAATAAAAATATATACCTATATAAATAAATAAATTAATTAAGGAAAATAAAAAATAATCTTAA
Organism: Agrypnia vestita; assembly: GCA_016648135.1. Classification (NCBI taxonomy): domain Eukaryota; kingdom Metazoa; phylum Arthropoda; class Insecta; order Trichoptera; family Phryganeidae; genus Agrypnia; species Agrypnia vestita. The sequence goes on from JADDOH010000501.1 coordinate 141,643, forward strand.
ACAAAACTTTAACCCTTTTTACATTAAACAATTATTCTACACATATTTACACTTGGACTTATGACTAACTCAACTTTCACTAACATTCCACTTGATACTCTGTAGATACATAATAACTACCTTATGAAAATAAATACTACTGACGAACTCGAAAAAATATTATAATTGTGTTCTATAACGCCACTCTGGGACAGGCGTAGCCTAGTAGAGTGGCATAATCCACAAATTAAACAAAACAAAAAAAATGTGTAATTTATCTTATGTTTTATTGTTAAATTAGTATTAAGTATCTTTATTTGTAAACAAGGATTTTTTTAAATAAATAAATAAAAATAAAAAAAATAAAAATCTATTCCTGTAAAATCTCGAATTCCTACGTGAAAATAAATTAATAATCCTCGATGACTGCATTTTTGCATTTTTTTTAATATTGCTGCCTTTGCCTTTATACCCCACATGTAATGACTAATCTGTGTTTTTACGCCCACGATTATGTTGATAACCACAGAAACACACTGTCGATTATACTTCATGATCACACTATTGTACTGGTACCTAAGGTAACCTGCTCCCCTGGTAGAAGGCTGGATGTTTTCCGTGGATCGTTTTCTCATTCCATCTTCTCTTTTCCAAGTTTGACAATTTTTCTCGCCACTCTTTGTTTTTTCACTCTCAAAACTCACAGTTTTGTTTTTACATTTTATTATATTTATTTTTTTCTTTGTTTCTTGTCGAAGTATTTAGTCTAATGAATGCTGCGCTTGCTCTGTACGACATTTTCCCCGTTTCAACTTTGGCCGTAAATTTTCAGATATTTATTCTGCAATCATTTCGTTATCTTTACCAAATTACCGTGTTTATTCACGGGCGTACGGCTAGTTTTATTTACAAACATCGCGATTAAAAATCTCCGCAAACTCGTCCGCTTCGCCCAGAGATACATTGCTAATAAATAATATTCGTTTGTAGATTTCTTTTTACTTCCTTTCTTTTAACTCGTGGCGTCTGCTTGCTCGCCGGCTTGCCGGGTGAAAAAACTTTGGATCAATTTTTAACCCTTTTCCCGTGATCCAATCGAGTTGAAACTTGGCAAGTAGACTCGTGGCGACGATCAAGAAGATCTATCAAATTTTCGTTAAAAAAATAATTATAGTATAATTTCGGATTTTTAGAAATTTTATTGTTTTTTTTCAAATTGGAATCATTAGAAAAGTTTCATTACTAGATTAACGGTGGCCCGATAACGTCGCGGAATATTTTCTAAATTTGAATTACTCCGTCGGTATACATAATAGGTACTTCACTACGAATGTCGAAAATCTAAATTGACTGACAAATGTTTTTAGAATTTAATCTTCAAAGCATGAAGTGTCTTATCAAAGCTCAAAACATCGGACATTTTAGAAATATATGAAATTACTGTAAGTTTAGTGTTATGTTGTACGTTTTAATTCGTCTTTAATTTTTGTTATATTTTACAAAGAAAGGGAGTATAATAAAAACTTGGTTTTTATGGGTTACTTTTTTTTTACATTACAATAATGATTTGTAATTGTACTCTATACGTTATGTTTCAAATGTATAGGAAAAAAAGTAATCTTCTCTCTTCTCTGTTTTTATTGCCATTATTTCTAGAACGCTTTGGGAGTAATGTATTTATAGTATGTTTACAAAATAGCTAAGCGGGTTATTAATATTATTTTGCGTACGCGCGGACGGCTTGAGATTCTAGTAACTACGAATGACTCACCTGAAATAATTTTATTAAGGTATTACGCTAATATTGATTTATAATCTCGCCGATTTCTCGGCACAGAGGAAACACAAAAACTTTTATATATTCTTTCGATTATTTTTTATCTGTTTATTATACCTTGAAAAATTCTGGGATAACGTGCTATTATTATTTTTTAAAAAGATCTCAATTCTAGATACGCATACAGGGTGTACAAGAGCTACCAGCAAAAACTTGGCCGGTAGATTCCTGCCTATGTTATGAGTCTAAAATGTTCAAGCAATCATGACCTAATATCAATGGTTATGGTGATATGCAATATCAAAGTTTGCGTTTTTTTTTTCAATATTTTTGAATTGTTTTTTTCAAAAAGTAGAACTATAATTACAGTAACCTATATTGATTATGAAAAATTCATTCACTTCAATACAACTCAAATAAAATGATAAAGACCTTGAAAAAAAATTATATTTAAAATTTTTGCTAGGTTTTAATATTTTATTCGACTGTATTAAGATGAATGAATTTTTCATAATCAATATAAGTTACTGTAATGATAATGATAGTTCAACTCTCTGCAAAAAATTCATTTGATTTAATACAAGTCAAATAAAATGATCAAAACCTTGCAAAAGTTGAAAAAAAAAAGTTTTTTTTACATGGTTTTTATCATTTTATTTAAGTTGTATTGAAGCAAATGAATTTTTCATAATCGATATACGTTACTGTAATGACACTTATACAAATATTTTTTAAAAATGCAAACTTTGATATTACATATCTTCATAACTATTGATATTAGGTCATGGTTGCTTGAACATTTTAGACTCATAACATAGGCAGGAATCTACCGGCCAAGTTTCTGCTGCTAGCTCTGGTACATCCTGTACATATATCGCATTTGTGACTACATAATATTAATTGCGTGTTTTTTTCTTTGCAGAATTTTCGTCAATAGATCACTGCATTTGGAAAACATAAAATTCTATGGATTTGATATGGACTACACATTGGCAGGTATGTTTCTGTTACTCGTCAGGTTTTACAAGTTATCAAATGTATGAACTCTTTATCAGAATACAAAATCAATCATTTCACAAAGTTTATTTAAGACTAGCTGATACAGCCGGAATTTCACGGGTTGTAGCTCCCTTCCTCCTCACTCACCGCCCCCCTCAACCAGTTTACCACCACGCTCCTCCCATCCGAACCCCCTTAACTTTGCCTTTAGAATCTTCATTAGTTTTATGAATTAGTTATTTAAATTTATGTTGACTAAGGCCCGAATACAGAGTCAATACTTAAATGATTTAAAGGTTAAAGTACGCCTTAAAAGTGTATATTTGTACTGCAAATTACACTTCAAAAGCATATCGTAACCTTTAAATCATCAAGTATTGACTCTGCAGTCGGGCCTAAGATTATGATTACATACGAAAAAAGTAATTGATTGATTTTGTCCACTTAACTTTTTTTTATTGAATCAGTATGTATTGATGTTTCATCATGTTATTTTCTTAAATTATAAATCATTTAAAAAAAAATCTTTTTCACAGAATATAAATCACCACAATATGAAACCCTAGGATTCAATCTCGTAAAGGAACATCTCGTCAGCCTAGGATACCCACAAGAAATTATGGAATTTGAATACGATCCGTCTTTTCCCATCAGGTATATATTTACCCTACCAATATTGAAAATTATTTTTCTCCCCTGAAAATCTACGTATTGTGCCAGAAAATTTTTACCACCTTTGGCACGAAGGTGGAACATCCAATCGTTCCGTCATATTTTCATTTCTCAGCCATTTTGGATTTGTTATATTTTTTATAAATGTAGGTATAGGTGTAATAATTTTTGTCATTCTTTTCAGAGGACTGTGGTTTGACACATTATATGGAAACTTGCTGAAAGTGGATGCCTACGGAAATATACTCGTATGTGTACACGGATTTGAATTTTTAAAACAGTATGTATTGTTTATGTTATATTTTATTAAAAATTACAGTCTTATAAGAATAAATATAAAAACATGTAAAAAGAAACGTTTCTGTTTTGTCTCTTGTACTGGATGAACCGTAATTATAGATTTCATAATACAAATACATAATTATACTTTCATTGAAATATATATCGAGTAATTATTTCGAACTTTGCAGGAGAGCAAAATAATGTTTTATCAATCTGATTTTGTCAATATTTCATTATTATAAACAATTTCCATGTTTGTTAAACCAGATCATTTCTGGAAATTGTTTAGTAATAAATTGGCGGCCCTCGTAGTGCAGTGGATATGGCTTCTCGCACCAAGGGTTCCAGGTTCGATTCCCGGTGAGATCACAATTTAATCAATGTGATTTACTCAAGCCTGGGTGTTTCGTGATGTATTTTGCTTCTGTAATTGGGCCTCCTGGCCTGTTGAAGCATAAAAAAAAATATATTAAATCAAAATAATCACTAACGGTCTTTTGGCTTTCTACCCTCGATATATAAAAATGTTCTCAATCAGATTAGAGGTTCGATCTGGGAAATAATAATATTTTTCATTGAACAAATACTAAAGATACTGATGCAACATTTTTCCATGAATACATCTATATCATGCGTGATATGGTGCTACTATATATCCTATTCTGTACTCCAGTGTATGTTTCTTCTGACTGGGCAAAGTCATTCGTGGACTCCCTCTCTTTCTGTTCTCTTCAACACTTGCTTCATATATTTTATAACATCATTGTTCCTGATGGGAACGCGCAAAAATAGGGCCTGATTCCACCGCCCTATGGTCAGGTCAACCTGATGGAACCGATATCGCAGATTCTCAGACGAAAGCGAGATCGTATAAAAATTCGCTGAGAATCTTAGAGCGGTCCAAAGGTTGAAGCAGGAGTCGAAAAGAGAGGAAGAGAAAGTCGCAAGTAGATGTGGAGGCGAACGCAGGAGCAGAACTGAATTCTGGGTTCCCGCGCTACGTAATTTATTCATCAAAAAATCAGGGCCCGCACGCCCAGGCGCATTTTCAATCACCAAAAACCGACTAAATTGAATGAAAAAGGGGGTCGGCACATTTTTAGAGGTTGGCATTTCGAGAACCGACGACACCGACCTCTGTCTGACGGCAGGATCACTACTCATAATTCGAGTTACAGCTCTATGAGCAGTGGTCCCGTATTCAAAATATTAATAAACATGTAACCAAACATTCTACAATAGCTTTTCATACTATTTTTACACATTTATATTTTATCTTTATTTTGTTTCATTAACAAATGCCTCTCAGGTTCATCCTTCATGGAGATTATCGGTAAAAAGGGGGCCAGGCTCGCCAAGCTGGGTGCAATAATTTCATATATTTGGTCTCTCTGGCGAGCCTGGCTACACAAATTCAATATATTTTCTACATAAAATCATGTAAAGCCATATACATATACAAGTGATTACGAACAAAATCATATTAATTTTTATATTTTTATAATTTTTGTATGAAAATGGCGACTTCGGCACAGTACCGATGTCGCCAGAGGGTATTGAATTTATATTAAAATAAATATGAAGGTGGTAAAATTCTACCCCCACCACCTCCGAACCATCAACACTCTTTCATTTGACGATTCAGCAAAAATAAACTTTAAAAAACATACATTCAATAAAAATTACAGTAAATAACTTTGGTTATTTTCAATAAAAAATGTGTCGAGCGCGCTAAGCACACCCAAAGAGTTTTATTTATTCTTGCCCATCAGCGCGCTCACGCTCAAAATTCATGTGATTAAAAATGCAATTATCAATTCTACGTATATATCAAACAAAAATCCAAATACAAAAAATCACTTTTTTCTTCAATAAAATGTTCATCAGGGCCAACATATGGAGATTGGCAAAAAAGGCCCGATTAAGGGCTGCCGGTTTTTCTTGTCCGACACAATCATCTTTGCCTGTACATTCCATGTGGCGTAGCCATCTCAGCAACTCTTTTTTAAATCAATCAACTATGGTACATTCACTCCTAATTATATATAATTTCTTCATTCTATTGCATTTAGATTTTTCACACACATTCAGTCTGCTTTTGTTTGTCTTTTTCCAATTTCAGGCTTCACTTCTATACTTTACTTTTTATAATGCATTAGTTTTGTTACCATATTAACGTCCCTACCTAAACTCTAACATCTACCAAAAATGCATTTATACATCATAAAGTAGAAAAATATGCTCATTCTGTATATAAACCCAAACTTCAAACAACTCTCTTGTAAAATTACATTTTTGTATATGCCTTAGTTTACATAGGGAACGATCATATCTTCTCTTTGCACCACTTGCTTCTGATCTCAAATTCCCATAATCATCATAGTCCTAGATTACCATCCATATAGCTTTCCATTTATTTTATATTGTGTATAAGTAAAATCATGTGCTTTCCTTAATTATTATTTTCTATCGATGATATTATGTATTTTCTTTTCAATTTGTAGTTATAAACATGTACGTATATTGCCACGTGTATGTACCTTTTGGAATACTCACCGTTGTAATAAACGCATTTCTGACTGGTACAAAGACTCACTCCTGCATCAAAATAAACAGTTATAAATATGTTGTACACATGGGATACGGCAACACACAAATGTTCTAAGTTCACCCTTGACCTAAAGATAGTAAATTGAATTTTGGAAGCCCTCCAAAACAAAAGAGGACACTGTTTACAAACGTGACGTTTTCCACTCGGATGATAATAATAGTGACCATGTGTCTTTGTTTGTTTTCAGTTCGCAAGTGTACGAATTATACCCAAACAAATTCCTGCAATTGGATGAATCCAGGGTGTACGTGCAAAATACTCTTTTCAATCTACCGGAAACATATTTGCTGGCCTGCCTGATTGACTTCTTCACAAATTCACCGCAGTACACGAGGTAAGTTTAAATTATCTATTTAATGACGTCATAAAAACATGTTGTTCAAATTTTTGTACCATTTGACACTTTGTTTACACAGTAACATTAATGAAACAATATTAAAATAAATTTACGTTTTTGTAATTTAATTTTTTAATGGAAACCAGTTAGATTCAAGTAAATATTAATTCATTATTCGCTTTCCTGAAAATGTAATTCTTGTATGGTGAAACATATTGCATCTGACAAATATTGTGCCGCATTAGATGGTGTTAAACAGTATAAGGTTCATATTATCTCAAATCATAATATGATATCACATATTCTGTGTACTGAGGATCTCAATCATTTTCTCACCGCATTCCACCCTCTATTACTTTCGCTTTAGTTTCTATTGTAATGGTCTGTGTTCTTGTGCTTTCCTTTATTAATGAAGACCACATCTGGCTACTGTAAACATTACTGAAAGCGTGGGTTATCACCGCCAAACAGCAGAGATACGAACTAACTTTATACGCCATTCGTTTCTTTAAAAGTTTGCGTGCAAAGGATTAACAGGATTAAGATGCACCAAAAAGATTAATCTTCCTGTGACTAATGTTAATAAGATGGCAAGAGTGCACTGTTTGTATTTCTTTGCCTTACAGCGACCTAGGTGGTGCAAGTTTGGCTGAATATTATCTTTTGAAATACAAATAGAAAGAGCACAACATAATTTTTGCCCTCCCAGATTATTCGCCGACATCAGATGAATATCTCTTTAAGATTAATTCACTGTCATCCCGATGTCACGCTGATACAAAATAGAGATACGTCTTGATTAATCTCTTTTGTATCAAGACCAATGGACTCATCTTTCACCGGGTTTTACTGGGGACTATGCCAAGAATTCTCTTGTTTTCAGTTGTCGCTCTCGTCAAGCCCATTTTCCAATATCAGTATACAGGGTGTCCCATTGCTAGTAGCAAAAACTCTACACGTGAATTTCCGCCTCGGTAATAAGTCAAAAATGTTGAAGTAACCATGACCTAATAATATCAAGGAAATATGCAATATACAAGTTTGCACTTTTTTCTCAATATTTATTTTTTTTTTTTTGCAAAAAGTTGAACTGTCATTATCACTACAGTAACTTGTATTGATTATTAAAAATTCATTCACCTTAAACAAGTCGAAAAAATGTTAAAACCTAGCAAAAATTTTAAATAGAATTTTTTATAATGTTTTTATCATTTTATTTGAGTTGTATTGAAGCGAATGAATTTTTCATAATCGATTATAAATTACTGTAATTATAGTTCTACTTTTTTCAAAAAATAAATCATAACTAATAAAAAAAGAAATATTGAGAAAAAATTGCAAACTTTGATAATGCATTTCTCCATAACTATTAATATTAGGTTATGGTTGCTTGAACATTTTCGACTCATTATCAAGGCAAGAATCCTCCTGTAAGGTTTTTATACTTGCTATGAGACACCCTGTATGTAAATAATTCCATTTCTCTTTTTTTGATTTTAAAACATCGTCATTTATAATTTTTATTATTCTTTTACTAGAGAAAAAACTGGTGTCAGAGGCGGAGATTTGGCCATGTCCTTCAAGTCTATCTTCCAAGATGTCAGAAATGCCGTGGATTATGTCCACATACATGGAGACTTGAAATCCAAGACAATAGAAAATGTAGAGGAATACGTCAAGAAGGATGAAAGATTACCAATGTTCCTGACGAGGATAAGAGAAAGTGGAGCTAAGGTTTTCCTGCTGACAAATAGTGGCTACAAATTCACAAATAAGATTATGACTTATCTCTTTGACTTCCCACATGGCGCTAGGGTACGTATTTTTTTTTTAAAGTTTTGTATTCATGTCTTAAAAAATAGCACCTTATTTATATAAACTAAATAGATATTCTGTAATTTAAAATATAAGTTTTTATTTAAATTTTGTATTGCACACTATTTGAGCTATTTATCATTACTTTTATTTATATTTATACATTAGTTTTATGACTAGCAGTACATCTCAATGTTAATAAATTATATGTATTTAAAATACCTTGCACCACGAAGTTCATCATTTAAAATATGTTTGTACTGAGCCAATTTTTCAGTTTGTTTTTTTTTCTTATTTATTGTCTATACAATTTTGCTATGGTTATCATTATAAATACATTGAAAAGATTAATTTTAATTAATATCTAAAAATGTAATTAATAAAATCATTATTTTATTTTACTTGAACCATAAGAAAAGATAAACAAACATATTTCATGTTAAAAAATTGACAAATGCCTACCTTGTAAATAAAAAATCAAACAATAAGCATTTCATAGCGGAAAGTCAATCCAGGTAATGTTTCAAATGGTGAGGGTGATCTGGGGCACGGGAAACCCTTGTCTATTATTTATTATCGGAAACGGCCTAGTTAATAGAAATCTGAGTCATTAACAAAATGACGGCCGATATATTGTATTGTGCATCTGCGTGCAAAATTCTTTCATTTTAAATGGTTTTTTTTCCAAATTAAAAATATGTAGCATTCTATTGGTACCAGAATATTTTCATGTTAAACATTTCCCACTGTATTGCAGAATGTCTTAGTTATGGAAGAAAACATCTGATTTCGCCCAAGCAGCCGTTTATTACAAATATGTAATTTATTATTCATTCATCAATATTAAAATGATATACTACTATGCACTATTAGTTAATTTGGAAAAAAAGAAATTAATGTATTTTTGTATTTTGGTTGAATTTCTTTCTCAAATCTTAAAACGTCAAGCAATTGAAAAATATCCTAGATATTTTTATATTAAATATAATTATTTTTTTGGTTATTTTATCCTCTAAGAATCTGAAAGATTTGGGTGAATATTTTTTTAGCATTAATGTATCTCATCGTGCCCTCGGAAGGTGAATGCTGATATCAATTAAAACTTCACACAAAGTGTGTTGATTGGGAGATTTTCAATAATTTGGCTACTTAGCTGAATTTATACCTAAATTAAGAATTGAAATGGATTTGCTTCAGCTTCTTCTTCTTCCTTCTTCTTCCAGCCCGAGGACCCTCACAGAGATTGGAAAACGTACTTCGATATCATTGTGGTGGACGCTTCTAAACCTTCATTTTTTGGTGAGGGAACAATCCTTAGGCAAGTGAACACAAGAACTGGAGCTTTGCGGGTCGGCACACATATGGGACCACTGCAAAAAGAACAAGTTTACTCTGGAGGTAATGCAGTTGCTAATGTTATTTTGTTTTATATTATTTTATTATTATTTTCGTTATTAACAAACAGTTGACAGTAAAAACAGAATGCTACAACAAACTTTGTGGAAAAGTAGCGTGTGTTTGCGAACGAAAATGTATTATGGGACTAGAATATGTATTTATTTTTAATTTTTGTTAGAAGAATTTTGTTGCAAACAAATCGTTGGTTTTAGAATACATACCCCACTGTTTTATTTAAATTCTTTATGTTTTAACATAAAATTCTCAATCTTTTGATATACAGATAGTGTATGAAAAATATCATCATTCTGTTTCCAGGCTCGTGTGATGTCTTCACTGAACTGATTGGTGCAAAGGGCAAGGATGTATTGTACATCGGAGACCACATCTTCGGTGATATCCTCAAGTCCAAGAAGATCCGGGGATGGAGAACCTTCCTCATTGTACCTGAGCTGGTGCAAGAACTGCACGTGTGGACAGACAAGTGTCAGCTGTTTGCCGAATTGCAGAGTCTGGACATCATGCTAGGAGAGATGTACAAGTGAGTAGTTTTTATAAAAGATTCTTTGTCGCAGACAGACGCACTCCAAGTGTTCATGTTTTCTATTCACCTGGCGTTTTAATATCTGTTTGTTTCAATACGAATGTTGAATGCCTAAAGGTGCAATGGTTGCACAAAAAATGTTGAATACTACTGAATTATCTGCATCACTAACTGATGACTAAACATATTTACTTCTTATTTATTTATTTTTTCTTTTACAGAAATTTAGATTCAAGTACAAAAGAAAAACCCGACATCTCCAAACTTCGCACGTCCATTAGAGATGTGACACATAAAATGGACCTTGCTTATGGAATGATGGGATCACTCTTCAGATCTGGCTCGAGGCAAACATTCTTCTCTTCGCAGGTAAAATTTTCCAAATTTTTTCCAATAAAACGCATAATTCTTGGCTTGGTATTGTACAGATTTTATTTTATTGTTTAATAATATTTGTGAACTTATTTTATCATCAATTTGATATTAAAAGTGTTATGTATTGTACAAACGGGGAGAATCGTATTATAGACAGAAATCTTTGTAATATCTAAATAACAATTACTATTTTTTTATTTCAGGTTGTACGTTACGCTGATTTGTACGCTGCTTCCTTCCTTAACCTGATGTATTATCCTTTCTGCTACATGTTCAGAGCACCAGCTATGCTGCTGCCCCATGAGTCCACTGTAGCGCATGAACAGCGATTCCATATGGATACGCCGTCTATCGACAGGTACATTTTCATAACTGGTTCAATATAGTCATTTATACTCTGTGTATGTAAATATGTTATTGAAAGTATTCTTTATACGATCAGATATGTACGTAACAATTGAGATAGTGACCGTCAATATTGAGGAATCCCATTAAAGCGGGAAAAACAATTTTCAAGCTGTCAAAAGCGGCGATATGCATCGATAGATCATGCTACTTCAATACGAGATCGAGACATGAACAAACCTCATATCAGATAAACCTTGCACAAGCGTATTTATTTACATGTCGTGCAAGACAGAAAGGTTGCGAGGAAATGAGACAACCATACGGAGTACCGACGTATAAAATATGTGGGAACGCAAGTCATGCTCGCGCTCTATTATTAGAATTTTAAATGTTTAAAGGCTAGAATTTACAAAAGCGTATTTATATTTCTCCAATAATTTATGTATTATAAAAAAATAGTAAACAACAATTTTTCTTATATCACTGTTTTTTAATTTAGAACTTTTGTCGCATAAGCAGATTTAGATATTATTTTGACTTCCGACTGAAATGTCAAAACACCTGTGAATTAAACTTAATTCAAATATTTTTTTATCTAAAATAAACAAAAACTACTCCAACAATATGTATTGAATTAAAAAGAAAATTAACGACCATTAATCTATATTTTAAAAATTATGTCGTAAATTAATATCTTACTTGACTTTATAAATTACAATGACATCTTCGCGAATACACCGCCGTCTGCAAGGTCACCAAAGCACGCATATGACAGACAATCTGACACAAGTTCAACGTGATTTTATCAGTAGAAAAGCAAAATAATATCAAACTAGTTAAAAAAAAACTCATTATCTGCGACGAATAGATTGCTTTCGAATATATAACATAGTATTATTTTGAACTAATGTCAAATTTGGCATAAAAACACGTTTTAAAGTGATTTTTTTATGAAAAAGTGTATGGACCACAGAGAAACGTCCGCCTCTCCCGCACGGCACGCGGCATCTGATTCAAAACTGTGCAATTTCTTGACACATTTCACACTTTAGAATTTTTATTTTAAAATAATAATTAACGTATTTTTAATAAAAAATGTAGCTTTTCAATAGTGAATGAAGACTCAAAGTGCGAATATAGATACAATATATCGTTTAAAATTATCTTTTTATATGAATAAACAATATTTGAAAAGCATCAAAATCGTAAAAATTTCTAGCATTTTAAAAATATTATTACTTTTATTAATATTGAATATTTTTTAATATCCTACGTACGGATTCTAGATAATTAAGCAAACTTTATATGTATAAAAAAAACTTAGTATGCTTACATACAAATTTTCAACGAACGAATTGTCGCCCGGGAACATTAAAAACGTTTTTTTTGCCGCGGCCTGTGGATTAATGCTTATATTTTTCTTATTTATTATAAACAATGTTCAGTTTATTACTTTTATATAAGAACAAAGGTTCTTTCTAAGTTATCGCCCTAAAAAAATTGCAATCTATCATATAAATTCTGATATAAATGAATAATAAAAACCCACATTTTCGTAAAAAATGCCGAAATATGCATTTGCAGTGAATGTACCGCCTTAAAAGAGGAATGTTGACTTATGTGCCTTATAAAGAATTTTATTTGTAACATTTTCTGTTTTTTCATGTAGATCAAGACAGTCGAGCAAAGGATCCAACATGTTGATTCAAACTTCTCCACCTGTAGACTATGAAAATCTCACTTTTCCACCGGATGAGGTATTTTTCTTACATAAAACTGTTTTTTAATGTGTTGAAAAAATGTAAAAATCGTAACCCGGATTCTATTTTCTTTTTTCATAAATTTTCAAGTTCAAGTTCAAAATCAAGTTCCCACAGTTTATATTTCGCTTCAACTTATTCTGTTTTCCTTTCCACAGAATGCAATTGCAACGGGAAACGGTCCACCACCTGCCCAGACAGCTCAATCTCTCCCCCACGTGCGTCCCGAGACCCCCAAGACTCTCACACATACGCACGACGAGGATTGCTCCGAAGACAGCAGCGAAGATGGAGCCAATGAAGAACCGACACATAAAAAGTAGCGTGCCACGCATTAAAGAACTTTGTGTAGAATAGTGAACAGTTCGTCGCATTTTAAGTTTGTATAGGTTAATATGATTAACGACAATGAATATGCTGTGAAATTTTGTAATATCCAATAATTTTCGTTATAAGCGATAGAGATTATTAGGAGAATAGACATTTTTATAGATTTGAAAAGCGAAATGTGGTTTCAATTGAGGTTTGACAATTACGTATGACGATATGGTATTTCGTATATTTTATGCATTATAAATTACTAACAGAAACTTATGTACAATGTATAATTATAATATTGTGCTGCTGTAAAGTCTTATAAAATCTATTTATTGTTATTTTATTGGGATCATATTACTGTGCTTATTAAGATAGTTATTCGGTAAAACCTCGTTTATTCGAAATTCACCATACTTTTTTGAAACACAACTGTCTCAAAATGTTAATTTCGTAGTTGATTAATCACAATAACTCAATCCCCAGTAATTCCTAATATTTTTTAGACCCTTGAGACATAAACCAATACATTTTATGTCGCATAATTTGTTTTTTTTAACAAGTTATATAAACTAATAATGCACTCGGCTTTCTGATTGTGCCTACTCATGTGGGGTGTCTTTTATCCTCCTCGGACCCAGTGTCCAATTTTTTTTGGTGCCTCGAATTTTGAATTAACAGGATTCCGCATAATTCAAAAATTTTTTTTTGGATCCCTTGAATTCCGAATTAACGAGGTTATATTGCATTTCTTCAGAAAGTCTGCCAAATTAATATCATGGTAGTGTTTTAAAAAAATACATTGTATACTTGGCTATGTAGGATATTGACTAACAAAATGTGATTACTGGTGAAAAATTAATTCTCACAAATTTCATTCCATGGACTGGAATTTATTTTTTAACTGTTTGTATGATCCACCATATTAATAAAAAAAATCTTTAACCAATCAATTATTTATCATTACTTGTTCCATATCCTAGCCGACTTCTTGCCATCATTCTAAATGTAAATATCTTTAATATTTTGTGTCTTAATAATTCACACTTTGTTGCTCACCGAAATGTAACATAAATATTTAAAATTAATAATTTGTCAATTCACAATTATTGTGAGACTTAGATTTTGATTTTGATTATTTGTTTTGTAGACCTCTTTCCATTTAAGAAAGACAATTGTAGTATATGTAAGCCGTGTGTACGACACACATTATTTCATTGTTAAGGAATTTACGGGTATAAACACCAACACAACGAAACAATATGCCTCGTACCCACGGCTTGCACTGCTAATTTGATTGTATTTCTTAAATATAAAGATGATAAAGAAATAAAAAGTTCTTGAAAAAAAAGTATACGTCCTGGTGATATATTTTATTCAAAATTTATCAATTTAACCTGAGAAAAATATATGCACAATCTTTATACGACTGGCACAATTAAAATAACAATAGTTCAAGTTTTATGAGTTGATTTATGAAGCTTATTTGTAATCCGTTTATATTATAGGGATTCCACCTGTTATAAAAATTTGGAATTCAAAATCTCCACATACGTACCGGGTAAAGATATTATATTCATTTATTGTACACTTTCAACAAAAATCTTTTTGACGCACTTGGAAACTAAGCTTTGTCGAGTGTTGAAAGATATTATTTTAAGAAGACAGACTTTACTTGAATCTGAGCAAAAGGTTTTTCTCGGTAAAATTAGCATTATTTTTTATTCTTTACTTATGCCTCCTAATTTTTCCCGCAATCTTTGATAAAAAAAAAATTACTAAATGATGATCTGAATGTCTAATTAAGGATTACTATTTATCAAATTAACTGACTACATGTTCTTGTAGAATAATATTCAAATGCATTTTTGGCACAAAAAGTGCTTTTTCATTTGATAAAAATAATTATCGAATAAAATAATAACTCAGCTGGAATTTAAAGATTTTTGAGATCTAATCAATTAAACTAATTTTCACAGAAAACAAAGAAGAAAACAAAAATAATAATTTATTTGTCTATAAGATCTAATTGTCTGTCCGTCCGTCCATCTGTCTGTCTGTCTGTCTGCTCCCGTAACTTTGTTACAAAACCAAATTAATCAGCCAGAGATGGGGCTTAAACGCCGGGCCAGCAAACCCGAAGGCGGCAACGATAGCAATGTTGCCGCCTTCGGCCATCACTGAGCCTGCATTACCATCAAAGGCCATCAAAAATACAGTGCATATAGGACTTAGCAAAGACGCGAACCCTTTCACGTTCTGCCTAATCGCCGGCAGAGGAAATAATTTTTTTTTTTAAATATTTGATAAGAGTTGTTATTACTGTTTCAAGGGTGTCGGCTATAAATAAGTAAATACTTTCTTTAGGAACCGGCATCTAAAAGTACAGCGATTTTTGACATGTGACAGCTAGTGTTTTATAAAATTTACAAAATAAAAATTGTTGCTTGTGCATGGAGACTTGTTTCCTGATTAAGTACCGACAGCCAGTATTATCATGATTGATATGAAATGGTCTCTGTACTATACATTTTGACTAAAATTGTTTATTGGCAAAATATGTACCAAACTTGGAAAAATTATTTATTAGAAAATATTTCAACCAAGTTTTTATGTATTTAGATACATTTTTATTGTTAATGTACCAATAGCAACAATGTACTGTAAAGCTCAATCTTGTACTGGCCAATGGAAAGTGTATAAAGGCAATATTTTTTTTATGAAAAAGTAATAACAAAATTAGGAATAAACCTTCTTTAATGGAAAAGGATTTCAATAAAAAAATTATCATTTGTCCTTATTAATGGAAAATGATACAATTGAATAAATGCAATAATATTAAATAAATTAATTGTTTGTACAATTTGCTCAAATCTTTATGAAAGGTTTTTAAAATAAACTTGTTATTTTGTTCAATAATTGTTCTTTATATTTTGTCAGCTAAGCATTTTCAGAATATCATCAATGATAATGGTCCAATCGCAATTTACAAACAATATGTTGCCAATAAAAATACTCACTAACTGACTTAACAATATCTATTCGATTTAATTGAGAGAAATGTGTAATTCTGTAGCACAAAAATAAATAATGTATTGTATACAAAACTAACTCATATTTCGATGCTTTACTGTTTTAAAAAAGTATACCTTTTCTTGTTCATGTAAATCACAAATTGTAAAAATTTCATTAAAAGCTATATTCTACAAAAAAGGTTTTTAAGATATTTTCCAGAATTTATTTTTCATCCCCATATATGATTCCAACTACGTCCATGAATTTTCTAATCATGCGTTCTAGCCAATTAATTTCAGTAAGATTTTTTATCGCAAATGACCTAATATTGACATTATATTATATCGAGTCCTTCCTGGCAAAAAATCTCGAGTGTAAAAATCTCAACTTACGGGAGATTTTTTTTTAAATATTTCTCGGTGCTGTTTATAGTTCGATAAATATATAAAAAAGAATATATAAAACTCCAATATAAAAGAAATAAATGAAACTTATATATAAAAGAAATAGATATATAAAACTCCTTAACAATGAGATTTTTATGCTTACAATATTGTGCTGGGAGAGGCTTATATGTTGATATTAGTAAGGTATAGAATAGTTTTTAAATACATATCAGTTAGTACTTTGTATTTATTTGAATCATCATTTTCATTATAAAATATCTTTCACAGTATCTACATAATAAATTGTTTTTCTTATCATTTTCTCATCAATCTTATCAATCTTATTACATATATGTTCTGCATTAATAATTAAATTCCTTATTTAAAGCACTTAGTGTTAATGTTGATTTGTGTTTAAGGTATTTAATAAACTGCTTAATTTTTATTGTTTTCTATCTAAACCAATGTAAACTTTACAAATATCCAAGTCATAGAATAGGTACATAGAATTTTACTGTACTTAGCATTTTATTTAACCTCATAATATAGCCTGTGAAATGAAACCTAACTCGTGAAACCAATCAACCAACCTTGATGTTAATAATTTTTCAGAATAAATATGTGGATAGAACCCACTGTCAAGAGTTTTACCTAATTTTTATCCTTCTCTATATTCTTTGTATTTCTGTTGCACACTATTTATTCAATGTTGGAAAATCCACATCATCAATCAAACATAATAATTTCCATCCGTCTGTTTATTATTAGTCCGTAACTCTGTGTAACATCCATAATTTTGATGGGCCATGAAAATTTTGGATAGGATATAATTTTTTTATTCAATCAAAATAATATGCAGTAGAACGTCGACTTACAAGCATAGTTCATTACCTAAACATGATTGTATCTCAAAACATTTATATGTCAAAGCAAATTTCTCCGTATTTCAAGAGCTTTCAAAATAAGTTCTGTACTGAGTAAATCAGTATGTCTTCTAACTTTTTATGCACACAAAGATAAAATAAAAATTTTGCAAATAATTAGACAATCTTTCTATCAATTTTCAGACAATCTTTCGTCGAGTAGGTAATTAATCACCTGCTTGACGTCATGAATGTTAAAATAAGTATTTTTATTATTTTATCATCAGACAGTTTTTTATTTATAATTACAAAGGAACTGAAACATTTCTTCTCAAGAAAAAAGTTGAAAGATTTTTTCATAAAAAATAATTTATACGTCTACTGATATTGCCATCATCTTCACAATTTGAAACATGAGTTGTAGGTATTACTTATCAAAATATAAAATATTTTTATACGTACTAATAAAATATAATATGCGTCTACCTACAACTTATGCTTCAATTTTCCAATGAGGTAGTGGAGCATTAGGAAAATAAGCTTTCGCAGAATATTTAAAAATAAGGAAAAATCAGATTACCATGCTTTTTGAAGTTTTCAAAATTTGCAGTACTTTCAGAGATATTGGCGTTCAAAGCTGGGCTCGTAGAAAATCACTCAGATTTGTCATTCATTCCTTTTTTGCCAATTCGAGTCTTCACTTCCATACATCAGAGTTGGCACTAGAAGAGCATTATGTACCCCTAGTCTTGCTTACTTTGACAGATTCTTATTGACCATAATTGCATTCGGAGCACCATTCACTTTGTTTACAATATTTGCTATATCATGCAAACATTAATTTCATTGACTGTCTGCCTGTCATAAAGTCCGTAAATTGCTGGAACTAAAACTTTACATAATTAGAGTGTGACACGCAATCAGCGCGTGGCATATATTGCGCAGTCATACAAGGCAATTTGTTATTATTATTTCATGTGATTTTTCATGAGTTTACCACTAGTGTTTATAATATTTACTACGTGGGTGAGTTCCAGGATCCATAGTAAAGAAAAAAAACACTTGATATTAATCCCTGCCAATTTGTTAACATAAAGTGAATTAACAAGTTCGGTAAAAGTTGCTCAAGTTGGCTATACTGAATGTGAAATGAATTTCGGTACATCTCTAATATTTATTATATTACATATACAAAGGTTGCGATATTTATAGTACTAAAGTTTCTGATATTGACATATTTGTCATTCTCACTTTTATATATTTTCTTCAATTTTGTCAAATTTCAAAAGAATTTTGAATTATGTGGTCTAAAATATATCGATTTATAGTGCAAGGGGCTAAAAATTATTTCAAATTACGACTTACCAAGCTTTTCAAATTATCAGAGTTAATTTACTATAAAAATAACATTTTAGGACTTGTGGGTTTAAAAATGTTCAAATTATTGAGAATTTTGAATTATTGGAGTTTGAATTAATAGTTTTTTTTTAAAATAAAATAGAGATACGAACACGGAATACGTGTCACGTCAATATTCTTACTATTTTCAAACTAAGCTAAACGCTTGTGCTATGAAAATATGACTAACTTTCTGGTCTGGAGTGAGATTCGAACCCGCGACCTGGAAGAAGCGATTGAATCACGAGGCGAGAGTCCTAACCACAAGATCAACAAGCTACTCAAACTTTTACTGTATGTATTGAATTAACTGAAGTATTGGCCATTGTTGTCAATGCACTTTTACCATTTTAATGGAAGTCCATTGATGCCTTTGTCATAGAAATCCTGAGGATGGAAATCAACAAATTTTTTAAAAGCGTTTTTCACCGCCATATCGGAGTTGAAATTTTTCCCATGTAAAAAGTTATCCGAATTTGGAAAAAAATGGAAATCAGTAGGTGCAAGGTCTTGCGAGTAAGGTGGATGACGGAGGGACGTGAGAGGTGGGGGACGGAAGAGTTTCCAGTCGAAGTACCTGTAATTTAAAGTCGGTCTGTCGTGCAGTGTGTGGACGAGTGTTGTCATAATAACTAAAACAATTGACAAATCTCGGATGTTTGGTAGCGAGCTTATGTATCATCGTTTTTAATTCTTGACAGCACACTCTGCAATAATTGTTGTAGCACATCAAGAAACTGTAATAAATAATGCCACCACAGGTCCACCTTACAGTCACTCTATTTTGACTTAATTTTCTTCTGTGTATAGTTTTCTGGTTTCAGAAGATTCTGAACGGCCGTGAAAACCTAAGGACATTTTTGACTTAATTTTCGTTTGGGACATTCTTTGGCTGCCTCCCCCAGGTCCAACATTTAAATTATACAGGATCCACTTTTCATTACAAGTGACAATCCGATTCAGAATTCCCTCATTTATGTGCCGACTCAACAAATTATGTTTGCTTTTATCCTTCAGTAAGTTCATACTGTGCTCACTTTGCTAGCTTTTTCATTTTCCCAATTTGACGCAAAAATTTGGAACGACTTTGCTATCCAAGTGGGTGACTCTCTATCTGCGCAGCAAGTATGTAATTGTAAGTGGAGTTCCACAGGGGAGTGTGCTGGGACCAATTCTCTTTATGACACAAAATATTTTAGTAACCCGCTTACTGGCCATGAAATGTTACAGAGAGACATAATCAATTATTGGAGTGGGCAAAGCAGTGGCTGATATGTCTTAATATTGACAAATGTTGTGTATTCCGTGTCGGTAAGAATAACACAAATATTGAATATACCTTAAACGAAAGCCTGATCAGTCAGTGGTTTCACAGAAGGATCTTGGTGTTACCATTACCAAGGACTTTAAATGGTGTGAGCACATTGAGAGTGTGGTTAAGAATGCTAACTCTGTCTTGTATTTGGTGAGAAGATCATTCCAACATCTGATGGTACCATTATTCACAACTATTTATAAGACATGTGAGGCCTCTCCTCGAATATGCCTCACAGATCTGGAATCCATATTTTGTTAAAGATATAGTTTTACCGGAAAATTTTCAGAGACGAGCCACAAAATCGCCCTTGGGTCTTAAAAACCTGGAATATGAGAGTCTTGAAACTGCCCACTCTTCAAGAGCAATGAGCAAGAGGTGACCTCATCGAGACATTTAAGATTCTATCGGGTTGTACTTCTAATATGGCAGATATGTTTGCATTGAATACTAATGTGGGCCTTCGAGTACATCACCTAAAGTTGAACAAGTGTCGGTTCTCATGTAACCCAAGAAAGCCTGCAGCAATAGAAGCAATAGAGTGGTCAATACATATGTGGAACAGTTTGCCTGAGAGTGTGTGTCTGCAGCCAGTGCAAACCAATTTAAGAACAGGCTGGATAATCAAATGAAAGACATTGATATGGGCCTATCAGCTTAAGCTGGCTAAACATTACATATCAATAACAATGAGGATATTCTGTGTACATGTAGAATATTTTTGTATGATTATTATATATTTTTACTAATGTGGATTCTTCTTCCTCAGCCTTCATCTCTCCACTGCTGGATATAAGCCTCTTCCATACCCTTCCATCTTTTATGGATTAGGACATTGATACATTGATATATAACATTTCCCAAATTAACGGGATTCTGCATAATTCATAATTATTGTTTTCAAATAATGCTTACTTTAACAGGATCTCGCAAATACCAGCTGCAGAGAAGCTATGACTAAGAATATTATTTACGAAAACAAGATGATCAAATTAAAAGATCTGATACAAATATATTGATCAATCTTTTGTATGCTCATAGTACCGATATCGCCATCATTTATATTGATATCCCCCAATCTAATCAAAATGTTTATATGACAAGATTTTTAAAATAAGTTTGTATAAATATAGAGAGCAATCCAAGTAAACACCATTAATCAGTTGAATATTTGGAGAAAATCAAAATCGTGGACCATTCAATTCTATCAGTTGAATTTAAATTTTAGTTTTAGTTTATGTAAAAAGACATCAAAATGGAAAGAATGATTGCCGATAGTGCCACACGCTATGTCTCCGGAAAACACGCTGCGAAAAAATGGAGGGAATCCACAGCCACCAAACAGCTTAAAGGAAATCAACAATCTTTACAAGACCAGACTTGTAAAAAAGAAGAGGATATCCACCAAAATCTTGACCAGATTTGTGAAAAACAAGTGGATTTTAACCCATCTCCTGACCAGACTCACGACAAAAAACAGGATGTTCATGAATCTTCTGACCAGATGCGTGAAAAAAAACCAAATCCTTTAACCGTCTGCCGACCGGGTTCGTGATGTAAAACGGGACCATCAATAATTTTGAATCTTCTCGATTCCTAGTGCAATAACTTGATAAAGTAATATTTTAGAATTGAGTACCAATTTGATTCATTGTTGAACATGTATATGTGTTTTGTTTATCACTATACTGTCTCTTTAGAGGTAAAACTCATTAACCACAATATCGACCAAAATGAGTTATGAATGCAAACATTATAATGCAAATAAATGCAATATATAATGCAAACATATTTTTCCATTTCTATCCCAGGTAAAAATAAGTATATATGTGAATATTCCGTGTTTATTTATAGTTAATTAGTGGTAAAACTCAGAATTTGAACATTTTCAATCATTTTAATATTACATTTTGAATGTTTTAACCTCGTTATCTCAAAACTACTCCAATGTCACTCAGCGAGTTTTAGCTCTAAAGGGACGATATGCCTTACAAATTCATTTTTCCAGTTTTGGGTAAATATAAATAGCACGAAAACATATCAATTCAATATCCTTACTATTTTCAATCCAAGCCACCGCTTATAACAGGACCAACTAGGAGGGATCGACTAAATGCCCAGTGAAATTATAATCCCCTGTCTGTATTGTCGAAGACGAGGGCCATTACACGATTATACAACATAACTACATACACCTATATCCATTTAATATCTGGGGTATAATAATATTGCAGAAATGCATTTTTGCATCATTATGATCTTTTGAACCACCAAATATTACTTACATTAAAAGTCCAAGGGATAGTTTTTTCATCCAGCTGTGTACACAAGTCTTAAGAAAATGTGCCTGTGTCTGTGTCGCTTAAACAAGGAGACAATTAATTATTTGTCATTGTTTTTATTATTATGGATAGGTACGTAGTATCTGTAGTAATTAAATGTTTTTGGATATCCTTAAAGATTGTTTTACATTATCATAACTACACTTACATAATAATCTTATTGTTTATTAACATTTCCAGATGTGAAACGCTAATTATTTAGAACATATAAATAAAATTTTGTTAATACATGCATATTTATTTTTGTTATAATAGTATTCGACTCCATTGGCTTACCTAGGCAATCAGTTGGGTAGTACATGGAAGAAGAAGATTATCTATAAATTGCCATCGCCTGTCAGCTTTTAAAAACAATAAATGTGTGATCTTGTTATGAAAAGTAGCTAAATCTAAATTTCATCCAAACATACCCTTTACCATACTGTGATAGAAAATACGTAACTTGTATTATTAGTGTAAGTAAAGATTCACATACGTAGGCTTTTTGACTGGGAATTAAATGCTTTTACTAGCTTAATGAAGTAGTTTTCAAATGGATAATGTCACATACAGGTGTAACAGAGCCATAGCTAGACCGCATTCAAAAGAATGTGCGCAAAAAATTTGTGTGTACAAAAGAAATTTTTCTAGTAAGTAAGTAACCTTTTTTAAACCAAAAAATATATATTTATTTGGAATATTATATTGAGGCTTGTAATACGGTCTTGCCAGGTAACTTTCCCCCGCTTTCTTCTTACCGAACAAAGCTAGGAATGGTCTTTTGATTGTGGTTGGTCGACCTAAAATCCACAATACCTTA
Organism: Agrypnia vestita; assembly: GCA_016648135.1. Taxonomy (NCBI): domain Eukaryota; kingdom Metazoa; phylum Arthropoda; class Insecta; order Trichoptera; family Phryganeidae; genus Agrypnia; species Agrypnia vestita. The sequence goes on from JADDOH010000501.1 coordinate 164,973, forward strand.
AAGTTGGATTCCTGATTTAATTATGAGTCGAAAATGTTCAAGCAACCATGTCCCTTACTATCCAAGCTCAAAAACATTGTTTTAGATCTATTAATTAAAAGTAAATTTTAAACATTCCATTACCTTACCTTTGGGTTTTTTCAATTTGACTTAAAATTTGGTGTGTTTTAACAACAATTTTCAAAATGAAATTTTTACAGGAGGATATTTTATAAAAGCATTTAAATGTTTTCGTATAGCTTTATATCATTATTCGCATTATCAGAGATGGTCAACTGTGTCATCATATGGTGTTATAAAAAAAGTAGTTCACAAAAGCATTTTATCTAAACTCATTAAAAAAATTATATCTGTACAATACCTTATAAAAGCTTATACATACAATACTTAATAAAATTAATATGTTTTCAATCACTAAATAAACAAATATATGTAAATATAATAAAACAGTTGTAACTGACGACTTTACACAAAGTATTGAAAAAACTAGGGAAACCCTAAAACTGGAGTGCATAGTTGTATTACGTTTATTCTTCTTGAAGATAAGAGATTATATGACACTATCCATGGTATTTACCTTTTAATTGATCACCGCACTTGATTTAAGTATGGTTATATTAATTATTTTTAATTATAACGGAGCTTTCGTCGATTTCAATTATGTGATATTAAGAATCACAGTAAATCATGAATTTTCATGATAAAATGGTGCGTGTAATCATGCCTACGGCTTGTAATGACATACAAATTTTGGCATGTTTAAACACCCTTGTGGCATTTAAAAGTTTTCAGCATTAATTCTTGTCAATGCATACTCTTTTAATGGACAATTCAGTTGAATTTTTGTATTCAGATAACGTAACTACGCAAATGAACTTATACTAGGTACCTATTGTATTCAAAAGTCAGTTTTATCTGATTTTAGAGTTAATGATCATTATGCGAATAACAAATGAATATTAAATTTTATACGGGTATCACACAGGTGTCCCAGAGAAATTAATTTATCACATTCAATCAAATTGATTCAATCGTATGATTGAATTGATTGATTCTATTTGATTACTGATTTTATCTTATTAGAGACGTAATGATAATTGCCATATATTATTAGACTGTTCTTCGCAGATAAAATTAATCCCAGACATACAGAATCTAAAATATTTCATTCACAACATGTATTTTAGAAATAAATTAAGTGAATCCCTAAGGATTCACAACCTAAGTTGTGAATATCTTGGTCTGAGAGAGAAAAAACAGTTTTAATAAATTTTGCCATGATAAATGAGTGAGGTCTTGCTATACGGGTAAAAGTAAACGCAGTCAATGGTTCTTCCCTCTCTCTCGCTCACCACCGTCAAATGAGATTAGGGACATGTTTAAAATATGGGAAACAGCAAAAATTTGCAGAAAATCACCGCCCAAATAAGACTGTAGCAGTGTGACCGATGAATCTGTTTTCTTGACAATGCAATACAAAATTTAATAGATTCCATGAACTGATATAAAAAGAAAAATATTTCAGTTGACCGACAGACAGTTTTGATTCCATAAACGATGGTGAAAATCGTCCTAGAAAATAGAAAATTAAAATTATGTAAAACCGTATAATAAAAAATATTTAAAAATATTTTTAACAGGGAGGAAGAGCTGACTTACATTTTTTCCTCGGGTTCAGCAATTTTGAATTTAATAATCGATGGAATCGATATTTGTATTGTTTGATTAGATATGTAGCATCCCTAAATTTGACACATTTGACGTTTTAAGCACAGCTGACGTCAAAGCTAAAAAATCGACATTTAAAATCACCTTTTTAATTCAATTCAAAATGAATTTTAGTGGAAGAGTTGTCTTGATAACTGGTGCAAGTTCAGGAATTGGAGCCGCAGCTGCTATTCACTTTTCTAAACTTGGAGCAAAACTTTCGTTAACGGGTCGAAACGAACTTAACCTCAATAAAGTTGCCGAGGAGTGTGAAAAATCGCACAATTTGAAGCCATTTGTCATAACAGGTGATTTGTCTTGCGAGTCTGATGTCGAAAAAATTCTAGAATCTACAATGAAACATTTTGGAGAACTGCATGTGTTAATAAATAATGCTGGCGTGATTGAAACTGGTAGCATCGAAAATACTAGCCTAGCACAATACGATCGGGTCATGAATACAAATATGCGTTCAATTTATCAGCTCACAATGCTGGCAGTCCCTTATTTGATCAAATCTAAAGGAAATATTGTCAATGTCTCCAGTGTGAATGGGATAAGATCATTTGCAAATGTATTGGCTTATTGCGTATCCAAATCAGCCTTGGACCAATTTACAAGGTGCACTGCTCTTGAATTGGCTCCAAGCCAAGTCAGGGTGAACTCGGTCAATCCCGGTGTGATTGTCACAAATATTCACAAGCGTGGAGGAATGGATGAAGAGGCATATAAAAAATTTCTCGAACGTACGAAAGAGACTCACGCACTTCAACGTCCCGGACAGCCGGAAGAAGTGGCAGAATCCATTGCCTTCCTGGCGAGCGAAGCAGCCAGTAATATCACTGGTGTCACATTGTCAGTTGATGGAGGTAGACATGCCATGTGCCCACGATAGAATGAAATATTAATATAAATATTAATGTTTGTGATTTAAGTATTATTAAGTATGTTAAATATTTAAAAATATATTTTTTTAATTAGATAATTATAAGTAATACACGCCTATCCATTATTTTACTTTTATGTGTTCCTGATCCTGGTAATATAATTTCTGTTGTGTGAATTTTATAAACTTTCAAAGCATATTGTCATGTAGCCAAAACTGAATATCTTACAAATGACAGACATGTACAAATAGTAATTTTAAAGATTTGGTCATTTAATCGGTTAATAAATTACAACTGAAAAAAGTGCTCCACTTTGTGGGCTGTATATAACTGTATGGACGTATGACATTATTTTTTAATAATGATACAAAGTGAAGATTAAATTATCTTCTAGAAGCATTTAACAGGACCGACCTCCAATATCTGTTTCACCTGATGGTACATTCATTAAAATTAAATGAATAAAAAGGAAAGTTAAAGGCTTTCAAAATTCTAACAATTAAAACAATAAACATGATCTTGTGTTCCGCTTAAACATGGAATGTTATATATCGTCGCCTTACTTTTTCAATCTTGTATCTACATTTTTCAATATTTCTTAATTTTTATTCGAAAACATACATTAATAACATTATAATAATACAAATACTGTGTAAAATTTTCAAACAAATAAAAGTTATTTAAGTTCTATTTTTATTAATTAAGAATACTTAAGTAACCTTACAGTAGCCGGCAAACATCTTGAAATTCTACAGCGTAGTGGGGGGAAGTTTGCGCATCTACCTTTCCACCAAAGAGACCCAAATTTCATCTTCTGCGCATTCCCCCACCATTTCAAAGAATTTCAAGAAGTTTGCCGGCAACTGTAACATTAAATTATGAGGTTGTAAAATTACGAGTGTTGAAGTAAAACTCTGTTAATAATAATAATAATAATTAGAGAAACAAAGTTTAATAATAAAAAGTTTATACAGTCAAAAGATGGAGTGACAACGTACTCAAAGATATCTCTGCCTTAGAGCTTCGAAACTGGAGAGAGCTGGCACTAGACTGAGATGAGTGGAGGAAAATTATTGAGGAGGCCAAGACCCACCAAGGGTTGTAGTGCCAAGAATGATGATGATGATGACAGTCAAAAGAGTTATTCGTGACCTAGGCTATCATAAAACCTGTGATAATATTTTAGGATTTGTTTTTCATACTCTGTAAATCGTCGTATTTTTTGTATTAAACATGAGTTGCAGTTGAATCATTGCGGTAGCACTTTCCAATCATCATCAAAATTTCATTAGTAATGTATTTCTGAATCAGTGTATTTCAAAGCCCTTATTTCGACAACACTGGGATCGCCAGCCTTGGTGCCTGGATTAATAAATTTGTAATACTTCAGTGAAGAGAATTGTGAAAAAAATCATGGTTTCAATATCGAACTGTGGATGCATTGATCATGCTTCTTTTATAAGTTTTATAACAAATTCTGCTGGCACAAAAGGTCTTTTTTTTTAATTATGATTTAAGAATTAATATTAAGAAGATTGATATGACCGCGAATCAATCTAGCGTGATTCCGCGTGACGCTACGCATCCTCTGTATATTAATTAAAAATGCGTGTCAAGGGAGGGGAGCGGAAAATTTAAGAACAACACCAAAAGTCATTTAATATTTACATTTTATTTTCAATTAAACACAATTCTTACGTAATACTTATCCACTAGAAAAAAATTATCACTAACCTAAAACTAACCTTAGCCTAAACGCAAGCAGTCCGGATCCACAAAGTTTATCGTGTCCTTATTACACTTATCACTACGAAAAACCAGTGTTCACAAAACACGTATCGCCGTCGCTATCGTGGAGGCCATGCGTGGCGAGTCGCTCGCGCGCGCGCATCAGCCGCCGGCCCCGCGGATTTCGCGGTCGGCTGGGGGGGGCATCTGGCCGCCGCAGTTCTTGTCCCAGGCCACGCGCACTGTCGCGTCGCGCCACTGCATCCGCTTCGTCGGGAGGCATCTGGCCTCCCTCTGGAACTCCTCGCCGTGGAACCGGTCACCACTGAGGCTCGGTGACCGTCGCTTCTCCGACTACTTCCTCTGCTGCCAATGGCGTCACAACCGGCGCTAGAAAAAATATCGGCCACCCAAGCAGGTGGCGTTCCGAGGTGAGAGATTCGGCCTCGGGGGAAAGAATCGACACACACGCCAAGAGATCGGGATGGATACCCTCGGGCGGGTGCCTGCACCCGAGGTACATTCTCGCTGCCCGGGGAGCTGTTCCCCGCGCACTCTCCTTCCCCTCCCCTGCTCTGCATTCGGGGCGTTCAAAGACGTCTAATTATTATTTAGCTTAATCTACGGCCTACAATCAGATTATTAAATAACGCGGCAAAATCAGGAATGTGTTGTTTACGCGCATCTGTTTTTGCCGGTTCAGAAAAAAGTCAGGCACATGTGTGCCCTCGAACTTAAGGGTGTAATTCCGAGAAAACGCGATTTCGGATCGGCACAAATAACCGCGGTTACGTCAAGTTAAATTCTTAATCAGCGTGAAACCATACCACACTCCACCTGAATATGGCCTGCTGTAAGATATTTTTAATAAATTTTGGCATTATGTATTATTGCAAAATGTTGAAAGGCATTTGTAAGCGTATCATTACAGTTTTGCACATTGCAGCGATCACTAAATATAATTATGTGCTTTTTTTTATCTTCTATTCCTTCTAGAAAATTTATGAGACAAGACGTAAAAATATTGGTGTTCATTCCATCTTCTCCTTCATGTCAAAACTATAACAAACAACACTGCCATCTTTTTCATAATAAATCGTAAATTGATGCACACATCATTTTAATCTAAAATATTGTGCCCCAACTAATTAGAGGAATGGTCTGTATAGCTTGTAAATCGACTCTAATTACATGGATTTCTCCATTACACATCTCTTTTCATCTAAATCTTTTATTGCTCAATCTTTTGCTGCGATGTGTGCTTGATACTCTTCTTCTTGAACATTTTTATTCTTATAGCGTAACACAGATCGCACTGATACTTTTTCAGCTTATAAATTCCTAAATTTTTTCATGAACTACAATCAAAAAACACTTATAAATAGGTTTTTCTTTGTTTGGAAAGTTTTCTGTTAAATATTTCTCGAAAGTCTTATAAATCCCTTCAAGACCTACAATCTACCTCTAAATAAACATGAGATGGCACTTCAAGAACTGAATCCAAAAAAGACTTGATGTGATCAATTTTAGCAACGATTAAAGGTTTTGGTTTTTACACTTTAAGGAGTTTCTTTGTCATACCAACCGAATTTGTGGCACTCTTAACCCAGTTTAAAACTGCCCATTCTCCCAAACATAATATACTAAGGAACATATTTTACACACCGGCTTAATTTGATTATCATCTTTCAAAAAATACTAAAACGTATTCGTTCTTTGAGACGGAACGCCTTTCAAAGACTTTTATGTACAACCATTGCATTAACATATGATTTTCTTTCATCCCAAAATGATCGGAACCCTTCAGCTCTTTCTGCTCCAGAAATTTCTTAACATTTTTAATATTAGGTCCTTACATATGAAATTGGCGTTTAGTATGGGAGGAACATAAAGCCGATTTTTTTTTATTACAATATTTTTATTTAATCAAAGTATGTACCATTGCTATCTATGCACTTTTGCTATCTCATAGGTAGTTCATCGATCCCTTTACTAAAAAAACCATTCGGACGGGAATCAATAAAATCTTTGAAGGCGGTTTGGACTGCCCCATCGGAGTTGAATTTTTTCCTTTGCAAGAAGTTATCCAAATTTCGAAAAAAATGGTAATCTGTTGGGGCAAGGTCCGGAGAGTACGGTGGATGTCTTAGACATTCCAATTGAAGCTCCTCTAATTTGGTAGCCGTCTGTTGTGCAGTGTGTGGTCTAGCGTTATCATGAAGCAGCAGTGGCCTAGAGCGATTAACCAGCCTCGGTTGTTTAGCAGCTATCTTTTCCATCATGGTTTGCAGTTGCTGACAATAGACATCTGCCGTAATCGTCTGGCCAGATTTAAGATTTAAAATCCCTTCATTATGTGCCGGTTGAGTAATGCAACGCAGCAGTCAACGCGCGTTTGTTGATTTGCTTCACTCAATTCGTGAGGTACCCACCTTTCAAGCTTTTTCACCTTACCAATTTGCTTCAAGTGGATTAAAACAGTTTTATCACTAACACCGCAGCCTGCAGCTAACTCGGATGTGGTTTGCGATGGATCCGCTTCCACAATAGCCTTCAATTCTTCATTATCAACTTTGGTCTCCGGCCGTCCACGGGGCTTGTTCTGCAGGTCGAAATTTCCAGAACGAAAACGTTGGAACCAAAAACGCACTGTGTTTTCTTTTGCGGCACCGTCGCCATACACATCATTAATCCTTCGAGAAGTTTCTGCAGCACTGGTGCCACGGTGGAACTCGTACTCGTAAATAACGCGATATTTCAAGTTTTTCATTTTGTAAACTGAGTGACGCAAAGAAAAAAACAATTGAGGAAAAAACAAATGAATTATAATTTTCAAAATACAAATACATGAGTAAATAGCTGTATAAATTTGGATTTGGAATTCCTAACCAAAGAGAAGATATTTGAGATCAAATTTGCCAGTATGGCAAAACACCAATTTCATATGTAAGGACCTAATATTAATTCTTTCACACTTTTTGAAACACATGTGGCCTTTAAAGTTCTCCGTTTTCGTATCAACTATCCTAATTTCAAATGTCTGTTGGTCTGTAACATTTGTTACTTGCCGGAATTATAACTTTAAATAATTAGAGTGTGACACGCAATCAGCTTGCTGCTCAGGTTACATGCAAGAGTCATTATTAATTATTATCATGTCTTATGATTTTTCTGGAGTTTACGGCTAGTTTCTGTACTAAAAACTCCTAATCCTTTCTTTTTTTTTAAGGAAGCGTACTCTTTTCTAGTCCAAATTTTATTATTGTCTTGACCCTTCCTTGCTTTTTCTCTTTATTAATCCACTATTTTCATCTAAAGTTTCACCAGTATCTTCTAAATCGGTTGATGAACTTTTATTAGGATCAAGATCAGGATTAAAGTCGCTGTTACTGTCTGAAATAAAGAAATTGGATGAAGAGGATTCTAGATTTTGAGATGACAAAGGAAGCGCGATAAGATGTTTATCTAGAAAATAAGAAGGAAAGCAAGACAGGTTTTCTGAATAATACATGTTTTCATTATCCGAATCCAAACCAGGTCGATACTTCCCGATAAGAAGTTGAGAAAGTAAGGTGACGATATTAACTCTTTGAAGAATATATGAGTATTTAGGTGAACGGCCATATCCACACATCCAAATAGAAGTGAGGTTTGTATTTTTTAATAGGAACACAGCAAAGTATATAACTTCTATCAAAAAACATTTCATTACTTTTTTGTCAAAAACAATTTTACAGAATCATCCTGTTTGCATAAGCATACTCATATTTATATAAGATAAACATACCTACTCAAGTGTATTTGACACTTGAGTATGCTTATCTATTATTAATGGATGAAATAACATTATATCAGTCGACTTTCAAAGGCATAATCTTATAATCAAATCATTTGTGGGTGTGGATACATTGATTTATAAAAAAATATATTGTTGATTGTTTTTTGTGATTAAATAATCAAAATGAACTTTGATGGAAAAGTTGTGTTGATAACAGGCGCAAGCTCCGGCATAGGAGCGGCAACTGCGGTTCATCTTTCAAAACTTGGAGCGAAACTTTCATTGACAGGTCGAAATGAAATCAACCTCAACAAAACTGCTGAAGAATGTGAGAAGTCCCACAATTTGAAACCATTAACCACCATCGGAGACGTATCCTGTGAATCAGATATTGAAAGAATTCTAGAATCTACTATAAAGCATTTCGGAAGGCTAAATGTGTTGATAAATAATGTGGGTATTTTAGAACTAGGAAGTATAGAAAATACAAGCTTAGCACAGTACGATCGGATCATGAATACAAATGTGTGTTCAATTTATAAACTCACAATGCTGGCAGTACCTCATTTGATTAAATCCAAAGGAAACATTGTCAATGTTTCCAGTATAAATGGGATACGATCATTTGCAAATTTATTGGCCTACTGCGTATCCAAATCAGCTTTGGACCAATTTACGAGATGTACCGCTCTTGAATTGGCAGCAAAACAAGTCAGAGTGAACTCAGTCAATCCTGGTATCATTGTGACAAACATTCATAAAAGAGGAGCGATGGATGATGAGACATATAAAAAATTCTTGGAACGTGCAAAAGAGACCCATCCACTTCAACGTGCAGGGCAGCCAGAGGAAGTAGCAGATTCCATTGCCTTTCTTGCCAGTGATGCAGCCAGTAACATCACTGGTGTCACATTGCCAGTTGACGGGGGTAGGCATGCCCTATGTCCACGGTAGAATTTGATATTGAACTTCATTATTACATATTATGTTAAAACTTTTGGAATTTTTTTATTTTATCTGGATAAAAATGTTTTGTTTTACGTAAAAAAAAAACAGTAATATCATAATAGAGAATTTAAAAGACCACAAATAAAGATAAAATTATATTTTTGTGCATCCACATTAAAAATCCTTGAAACATGCCACAGAGAAAACCACTAAACTTGCTGGTTAGCCCGAATAAATAGCAGATTTTATTTGGTTGTCTTTCCGGTCAGTGACATGTCCGCTTGTAAGTTATCAGTCAGTTTACAGATGAAAGTAAGTTCACCCTAAATATTAAAGTTTTTGAAAGTAGATAGATATATAGGTATGTATACCTAAAAAAAATTATGTATCATTCAACCCTAAAAGAAAAATATTAATCATTCAAAATAAACTTTTATAATGAATCCACGTCAAACTAATTAATGATTCTGTTCAAAATAATTAGTTAGTTCAAATTAATAGTTTATTTGCTGTGAAGGTATGCTGATTTGAACAACTGGATGTATTTGGTAACTTAAACTACTTTATCACCTACCAACAGATATCTCATTCCAAAATCTAATATGTATGTAATTATTTGTGTCGCTTTGTATCATACCAAATTTATCTTAGGATGGAAATATATTCTGTAAATGTACAAAGTTATTTATGCTTTTTATTTGAACATAAACATCTTAAAATAATATTCTTTATATCCACCTAATCAAACATAATAATTTCAATGTCTGCCCGTCTGTCTGTCTGTCAAGCAATGACACAGATCCATGTAACTATGTCCATGTAACTTTGTGTAACATCCGTAATTTCGTTTGAATTCACAGCTAAAAAAATCTAATTAAGCGGCTGGAGGTGGGGCTTGAACCCCGGATCAGCAAACCTGAAGGCAGTAACAATAGCGATATTGTTATCGCCGAGCCTGCATAACCCGTCAAAAATACAGTATTTGTAGGACTAGGTAAAGACACAAACTATTTCATATTCCGCCAAATCGCCAGGATTTAGACTAGTACCTTTAACTGCCAGCAGGGGAAAAAAATGTTAAAATATTTTGAAAAAAGTCGTTATTACTATTATTTCATGGGTATCGGCTAGAAATATGTAAATACTAAATACTCATTCTTTAGGAACCGGCATGTAAAAATTCCATCATTTTTGACAGCTATAATAATAATGTTTCTATTAAGTTTAATGAGATGTAAATACCTTTAAAAAATAATAGCTCTTAAATTAAAAAAATAAAGTTATTGCTGAAAAGATTAAATTTCACATGTGTGATACCTACACAACAAATCGAAATATGCTCAATTCTTTAATTATTTGAAATACCTATATATTATAATAGGTATAACTTGGTCAGGGAAATTGAGTTGTCATTAACTATTTGTATTATTATTCTAGAATCTTTTAGTTATTTAATATTATATCTCTTGATTCAAAATGAATTGAACCATCATTGACGTAGTCCACACATGTGTGAATAATGCAACTGTAGATTGGTGTTGACGCAACTCTATTCAAAATCTTGGAACAGTAACGAAGGTTTAAATTTGTACCTATTTATCATGAATTCTGATCAAAAGAATAATATGTACCTTTAAATAAAATAACTCTTAGTTTAACACCACTTTATTGAGTTTAAACCGACTAGTTTCGACTCGCAGCTGAGTCTTCATCAACATTCAGTTAATACTGAATATAGCTGTGAGTCGAAACTAGTTGGTTTAAACTCAATAAAGTGGTGTTAAACAAAGAGTTATTTTATTTAAAGATATTATGTCTCACCGCAATGTGTTTGCTACGTGTGAAAAAAAAAAGAATAATATGTGTTCTCTCATCTCCTGAATTTATATTTTTATCTGTAAATTAAACGAAAAACAAATTATTGTATTACCAGGTCTTTGGTCTAATAAACATACCAATAATTATTTATCACAATCTTGCAGGATCCACAATTTACTTTCCATTTCAGAAAATTTTACGAAGTGCCCCTGTCTATCATTTTTCTAATGTAATCCAATTATCTAATGTCTCACTTATCTTACCGCGAGCGAAGATAATAAATATATGTGTTCTAAAAAAACTTATCTTGTTTACTTTCGTGACATTAGATAATAAATATAGCTACATATTATCATTCAATCCAGTAACATAATATCAGTACGGTGTATACCTATAACTTTAGTCGGTTCCGTGTTTTCTAACATTTGTAGCTTATTTTATAAATTAATTAAAGTCCTCCTAAAACCGTATAGCTACATATAGTACGAAATGGCAATGAATTTCGCCGGAAAAGTCGTCCTAATCACGGGCGCCAGCTCAGGGATCGGCGCCGCCACAGCTGTTCATCTGTCAAAATTAGGGGCGCAGCTGTCACTCACGGGACGAAACTTGGGTAACCTCAATAAAGTAGGTGATGAATGCGAAAAGTCGCATAACATCAAACCATTCATTGTAACCGGAGATGTGAATAATGAATCTGACATTGAAAACATTTTAACATCGACAATCGCTCATTATGGAAAACTTGATGTGCTCGTCAACAACGCTGGTGTTATAGAACTTGGAAGCATAGAAAACACAAGTTTGGGACAGTATGACCGAGTCATGAACACAAATGTTCGTTCTATATATCAACTTACAATGTTGGCAGTTCCACATCTGGTGAAAACACAAGGCAGTGTTGTAAATGTATCCAGCGTAAATGGAATAAGATCATTTTCCAATGTGTTGGCCTACTGTGTATCTAAAGCAGCGTTGGATCAGTTTACACACTGCGTTGCTTTGGAACTCGCACCGAAGCAGGTACGAGTAAATTCGGTGAATCCGGGAGTAATTGTCACCAACCTTCAAAAAAGCGGTGGTATGGATGATAAGACATATAAACAATTTCTAGAGCGTTCCAAGGAGACACACGCCCTGCAGAGACCAGGACAGCCCGAGGAAGTTGCTGAAGCTATTGCCTTCCTCGCTAGTAGCGCTGCGAGTAACATTACAGGAGTGACACTGCCTGTAGATGGAGGTCGCCATGCGATGTGTCCCAGATAAACTAATGTCAATTAATATGATGGCAAAGCCTAGTTGCCCCCTCTAATGCAAAAAGTTTTTTTATTGTATTGTCTAATATTTTTATAAAATAAATTTTCTACTCATGAAATATTGTGCGTAAAAATATTTTTTTCTTTGATGAAGAGTTCATCCTGATCTGGCAAAGAATATTCGCAATACTGATAAATAATTCGTGATTCATATAGAAATTGTCTATAAATTCAAAAGAAACATTCACCATTCTTCTTTGATGACTTTTACTACCCTCACTATCATTATTATTTATTATAATTATTGGAAGAAAACAATTCAAATTTCAAAGGGGCTCAACTATTTTTGGCCTCGTGTATCCACCATTTTAAATTAAAATATTTTGTAAATCAATAGAGAAAATGTAGGTACGTATGTAAATACATGTTTTAAATTTCTAATGAATTTTCCTTATTCAAATTATTTTTAAATTTCATGATTTTTCTTTGTTTCAATATGGATTGACTATTGTTGACCAAAAAAAGTTGAAATATGTCTTGGAGAAGAAATTACTAGTGCAAAATTTGTATATTTTGGCAGTCAACACAAAATTTCACAATGATCCAATAACAATAAAACCAAATAAATTCATAAAAAATGCCTGGACATGTAAGTTTGATTGATTGATGTGAATTGGTGGAAGGAAAAGTCCTGTAACCGTCTGACACCAGAAATAAATTTATGAGTCATAAATGCGGAAACCGAGCTTAAGGAATTACCTTTTTCCATTATTCTTACCATACACATTACTACTATAATTTTGTTATTATTTATTTATGAATTGCTCTTGAGGAAATCCATCAAAAAGGAATTTCTGCATTTTCTGGGTAGATTTTTCCAGGATATTCTGCCATGTGGACGTCCATGGACAGAGAACAAAAGAATATGAGGGATATAAAATCAAAGGCAGCATTATACTACTGACACATTTCTGAGATAAATACAAAAAAACCTGCCACTACTCAAGGAAATTTCTTGGAACCTATTTGAAATAAGTTTAAAAACAATTGCCACCTCAGTTTTCCTTTTATATATGTATATTATTTATTAAAAAAACAAACTTTTTATTTAATACGGATATTGCTGTGTTTGCTATCAAATAGTAGACATTGCTGCTTTTGCTATTTACATAATTGAATATTGCTGTCATTGCTATGATGTATCAGTCTAAAATTGAATCAACTCTCACTTTAGTATAAAGCGGCCAGTTTTTCTTGTGACACATCCTTGAGTGTTGATTGGTTGAAGTGGATTTTGCTTTATTTGTTTTTAATAGTAATTTTGAAAAATGATTTTGAAAAGGATAGAACTAAATTTCTTATAAAATCTCGAATTCAGTTTATTCTAAATAAGTAATCGTCAATGACTGCATTCAAAATATTTATTTTAATTTTTTGTAAGCATATTTGGATAAAGTTGCCTTTGCTTCTATTCCCCTCATATATTAACAATTATCTAATTTTTTTTAAATCAATATATCATTTTTTGCAAAAAGGTGTACCTCACCATTTACCCTATGTTTATAAAAATATTTGCCTTATGATATTTAACAATCATCCCAAGAGAGAAGTTATTCAGCTACATATTGGTCAGGCCGGAGTTCAGATAGCGAATGCATGCTGGGAACTATATTGTTTGGAACATGGTATTAGCCCAGATGGCCGCATCCATTATGAATTATGTTATGATGATGACTCTGCAAGTTCCTTCTTTAGCATCTCTGATGCTGGCAGTTGTACTCCTCGACTGGTTATGGTTGATTTAGAACCCACTCCTATAGGTAATTTCTAAAACAAATATGTTCATATTATCATTTGATTTAAATGATTTCTATGTAAATAACTTGTGGTTTGTGAAAAATTTTCCAATCCTTCTGTATACCTATATCACCATTGCTAAGGAAAAAGTCACTTCATTTATAAAAAATGTTTATCTACAGAAAAATCACATCCTACAATATAACTCAATTAACATGGAAAAATATACAAAAAATCATTGAATGCACATAAAATTATTAAAAAAATAAGCTTTAAATTATTTTATTCAGTCACTTTTTTCTATACAATATTTGTTGTATTGTTTATTTATATAGCCATGTATAAAAAAAGATTGCTTTTTATATTTCCTTATTTATTAGTGTTTTCCTTTAGATTAATCATCTTTAAACTAATACATATATAAGTACTAAATATACCTATACTAAAATATAAAAGAGTATATTTTTTTCAAATTATAAATATTATTAAATTAAAATTTTTTGAAATTTTTAAAATTGATCATAATGTATAAGTTGATGATAACACAACTTATACATAATAGATTTATGATGTAAAGTAAATTACCTAAAAAAATATCTTGATTATTAGATGAAATTCGAACTGGAACATATAGACACCTTTTTCACCCCGATCAACTTATAACTGGTAAAGAAGACGCTGCAAGTAATTTTGCCAGAGGATGCTATTCAATAGGTGGTGAAATGATTGATCTAGTTATGGACAGAATAAGAAAAGTGGCGGATGATTGTTCAGCCCTTCAAGGATTCATAATATTTAGGTATGACTAATTGTAGTTAGGAAGCCTATTGTTTATTTCTCCCTCTACTTATTTTGATTTAAATTACTGAAACACAATTTAGCAATATACTACGATAATTTAGCAATGTACAATATGCTATGATCATTATGATCAAATAAAATTATAAAAATCTTCCGAAAAAATTCCACGTTAAACTTCTGCAAGGTTTATCATTTTTTTGAATTTGTATTGCAACAAATGAATCTTTCATATTGTAATTTTATAAATTACTGGTAGTCCAGCGTTTTACAAAAAATTAGTCAGAAATATTGAAAAAAATTATGTCGCATATCTCCACAACAGAACTATTGATATTAGATCATGTATATTTTTGACTCATAAGTAAGGCAGGAATCTACCTGTAAAGTATTGTGGACTAGCTCTGTTACACCCTAATATTAATATCTTTTTTTAAATTTGTTTCAAAGTAAAATAATGTTTGTTTAAATATTAATCTGATATCCTTTAATATACAAATACATAATCGTAAATTGTTGATAAAAATAATCACATTTATTATCTTTTTAAGTGTTACGTATTACTTTACACTTATGATGAGTTCTGAATATATGATAATATATACTTATATTATGTAAATGCTATTATCTCTATTGCTGATTAATATCCGCAAGGCCCGTTCTCAAGAACAAATTTGCCACATATTCCAGTTAACACGGCTAATGAAATCAAGAGAGGGTATAGTTCCGTGAGTGTGAGCACACAAATAATACCAAGATGAAGAAAATTTGAGAACAGATTTGCCACATATTCGCAGCTAAGACGGCTAATGTAATCAAGAGAGGGTGTAGTTTCATGAGTGTGAGCACACATAAATTATAACAAGATGAAGAAAATTTGAGAGCAGTCAGTCGTTGAATAGGTGATCAGTCACTAATGTTGCTTTACCAATTTATGTTGCTAGGTATTAGCCAATTTTCTCATAATGCTCGACATCGGAAATTAGAAACCACTGACCTGCATACAGGAGAATAACAACGAAAAATGCGCACGCGAATTCTGCTGATACCACAGATCTCACGCAGAAAAGGAAAGTAAATACGCTGACAGGTCGCTTCTCACATGGGTTTTTTGTACACATTCTGATACCAAAATCGGGATATAAAAGACGTGTTGGCGAAATCCCAACTTAGTTCGTTTTCCTACGCCGTAACCACAACATCACGCTACTCGACGACTGCTACTCATAGCATGACCTAGCTACGTAACTCGTCTCTCTTTACGCTATACGACCAATCTCCAACCTGCCGCAGCTACGACATCAGACGACACTCGTCTCATTCCTCGCTATGCCGTTCATCTCATTCCTCAATACGCCGTCCATCTCATTCCTCAACACGCCGTCCATCTCATTCTTCGCTACGCCTCCAGTCTCCAATCACGATCATCGTCAGCCTCATCGCTCCACTGTTTCCACAACATCCAGCCGCGAACACCATTTGCTTCCGGCGGTACCACCATCATCCTCATCCTCACCGCGATGACAATACAATACTTCGACTCGTCCAACAACCACGCTCGAAGATCACCCGTCGTCAACGTCACATGGATCCCGATGCATCGAACTGCAGCTGCAAAGCTGACAAACGCGCTAGCTACCGAGGTCGAGCGACATCAGCACGCACTGTTTTTCGAAAATATATAAAAAATCATAAAACTGACCCTGGCTTTCTGTTCATATCAGTGGATTTTTCATCCTGTAATACATTGCACAAACTCAGGAATTGAGATAAGAGCAACGATATTTGACAACTCTGTGCAACTATTAGCTTACGCTCATGATATCGACATAATTGCGAAAACTCCCAATGCTTTATGTAATGCCTTCATAAATCTTGAAAGTTCTGCCAAAAACATGGGTCTCATAGTAAACTAGCAGAAGACCAAATACATGGCTGTAGGATGCACCCAACAAATCCCAACTCTCTTGTATGAAATTTGTTACATACTTGGTAAATATATGAAACCATTTACTGACACCGAGATTGTGAAGGAATGTTTCCTCAGTGCTTCCAACATATTATTTGATAAATTTAGCAATAAAAGTCTAATAATATCTCAAATCAAAAACATGCAGCACTCTGATTCTACCTGCGCTAGAGGCATTGAAGATATTTCAAAGCACGTATTTAATCGCATCCTAGAAGATATAAAAAATTGTACATATTTTAGTTTGGCCTTTGACTCTAGCACTGATATTTCAGCAACATCACAATGTTCCGTTTTCGTTAGATACTGTACCGGACAAAATTCTATTCACGAAGATTTTTTGAAGTTTCTTCCTATGAAAAATCAAACCAGAGGCACGGACTATCTCGATATAATTAGCACATTTCTGGAGAACAATGAAATTGCCGCCTTAGCCAAGGAATTTAAGAGCATATTTCATGACTAACGTTGTATCAAGAATTGTTTGTTGCTTAGGTATAAAAAATCCCTGTCACCTAGAAACAGCAACTATGATACAATTATCTGCATTGGGATATGATTATGCGAAGCTATTTGATGAATTTATCGAGTTTAAGAACGATAATCTGAAAGCTATTTTTAAAGAAAAGAGAGAGGGAAAGGAGTACATTGAGTTTTGGATATTAGTCCCTGAAAAGTACAAAACTGTACAAAAATGTGCTCTTCGACTGCTCATATTGTTCACGTCAACGTATCTTTGTGAAACATTCTATTCCAAAATGAAATATGCGAAAAACGTATACAGGAATCGACTTACCGATTCTCATCTTGATGACGTATTGAGGGTAGCATGTACCAATTATAAACCCGATTTCTCTACAACAGTAAAAAAAATATCACTGAGTCAAAAATCGCACTAATTTTTAAAAATTTATTTCTCTAAATATGTAAGAATGTATATACAATTTTTTATTTCTAACCATCTTACAAAGCTGCATATGCAGTTTGTATGTAAAATTACATCACCACCAAATGTTAACTTATCTTTATTTTCTTTGTTAATTTTTTACATTACATTACACTTTATGTTATAATGTTTACAATACAATTTTTATTATTTTTATGTAAGCAATCAAAAGAGTGTTCTATTATCCTCAAATAATTTAATATCCTTGTCTCTTCTGTGTCTGGAATGTTAAAACAAATATCTTGTTTTTTTTTGGAATGTACGTTTGTCTTCCTGTAGGTTTTTTCAATATATATATATATATTTTTTTTAAATAAATAGATATGCGAACACTGAATACGTGTCACATCAATATTCTTACTATTTTCAAACTAAGCTAAACGCTTGTGCTATGAAAATAGGACTAACTTGCTAGTATGGGCTGAGATTCGAACCCGCGACCATTGACAACCCCAACCACAAGACCAACAAGCTACTCTTTTGTTACCCTTGTCTGCATGCAGTATGCATGTGTCATCTACGAACATCTTTATTATATATTTTTTAATAACATTTCCAAGGCTATTTACATGAACGATGTAGCATGCAGATCCTATTACAACTCCTGTTTTAATCTTGCGCATTTCGCTTTACGTATTTTTGATTTTTACTGTAAGTTTTGCGTTTTAAATCTAACTTTCGTTTGCAAGAATAATTTCACTGTGAACATAAATAAGGTTTATCCTCAGTATGCGTAAGTGCGTGATTAAGATAGGTCTTATTTTCGAAATAGATCTTATATTAAAACCATCCTAAAAATTGTGGTAGGTCTTACTTTCGAGTATATTCGAGGAAACACGGTATACAGATATGATAAAAATAAATTTCAAATAGGGAAATAAGCTATTGTTTATGTTTGAGCTGGTATTGGTTGTTACGCTGATAAGCGATAAATATTATTATCATTCGTTACAGTTAAAAAAATATTCGTTGATTAATCAAGTGGTGACGCCCTAATCTTGAAACAAACCGGTTTCAACCATAAGGTACTGTTTTTCCCGATATGTTTTTTTTTGTCATATCGGTATAATGTTGCGGCCCGCGTCACTTAGCAAACATATGTATGTGGCCCGAAGAAAAAAAAGGTTGAGTACCGCTGACCTAGACCCGTATAATACAATGCAAATACACTTTTGTCTATGGTCGTTTGAAATCCATAGACATATATGACAGTATAGCCATAGAAAATAAGTTAGTTTGATGTTTGATTTGAAAGGTTATTTTATTTCTCTTTTCTGTTTTCTATGTTTGAAAGCATGTCCGGCCGTCTGACGTTTCCACTTTGAGGTTATAATTATATTTATATATTTTAACAAAGTTTGATTTGCGGTTCGTGGTGCACGATAGTTTTCTCTTAAAATATAGTTTCAGTGTGGCTGAAGAACTAAACTAATTTCATTGTTTCCCATTTCATAATAAATATGGTAGCCGATACAGAACAAACATCTGCGTTTACCGTCTACAAGACTTCAGTTCCTAATTCAAAAAAATCAGAGAAGCTTAAATTAAAAAACAAGATTCGACGTCGGTTAGCAAAAGAACGTAAAAAAATATCTACAACAAAAATTATTTTGGGAAAAGAAGACGCGCTAAAAGAGATATCGAATGAAAAGGCATCTAAACCCTTAAAAAATAAATCCGTCAAGGATAAAAAGAGTTCTAACGGAATTGAAAAACATGAGCCAATTGGAAAAAAGCCCGCGAATTCCAAGACGACGCCTACTTCGCATAAACCAGAAAAGCTTCCACTGGCTGCAACTTCTGTCGGTAAAGTGCAGAAAGCAAAAATGAAGTCAAGCGCTCTATCTAAAAAAAGAAAGTCTACAAATCAACCTACAAAAAATGGAAATGAAGACGCTAAAAGAAAATTAGTCACCGAAAGTCTCAGACTTCAGAGTCCTGTTTCGGATGAATTCGATCCTCTGCTTACTGACAGTACACTTGAAGGTAGAAACCTTTTTGAATGGTTGATATCCCCTTACGACAATAATGATTTTTTTATTAGTACTTGGGAAAAAAAACCCTTGCACATCAGTCGCAAACAACCAAATTACTATAAAAATATTATATCCACTCCAATCATTGATGAAATATTACGAACGGAAAACATAGCTTTTACGAAGAATATTGACATCACTTCTTACGACAATGAAAAACGTGAGACTCATAATCCAATGGGGAGAGCTTTGCCACACGTTGTATGGGACTTCTACCTAAATGGCTGCAGCGTGAGGCTGTTGAATCCCCAGACATTTATTCCACGTCTTCACCTGCTGAATGCCACTCTCCAAGAATACTTCAATTGTTTCGTGGGGGCCAACTCTTACTTAACACCACCCGGTAGTCAAGGTTTTGCTCCGCATTACGATGACATAGAGGCTTTCATACTTCAAATTGAGGGTAAGAAATTATGGAAAATATATGCGCCCTTGTCTCAAGAAGAAGTATTGCCACGAGTATCATCAAAGAATTACGATCAATCGGAGATTGGTAATCCTATCATGGAAGTTTTGTTAGAAGCAGGTGACTTGCTATACTTCCCGAGAGGATTTATTCATCAAGGAGTTACAGTGCCAGAAGAACATTCACTCCACATCACTATCAGCTGTTATCAGAAGCAATCGTGGGGAGATTTGTTTGAAAAACTATTGCCCCAAACTCTGGAAACGGCAATCAGATGTGACCCGGCTTTTAGGCAAGGACTGCCTTTGGACATTGGGAATAATTTTGGACTGGTGCATTCAGATTCAAATACTCCAAGGAGAGTAGAAATCATGGATCACTTGAAGACACTATTTAATAAACTCGCTACTCATCTCACATGCGATGATGCAGTTGATCAAATTTCCAAGAAGTTCATGCACGATGCTTTGCCACCCGTATTATCAGAACAAGAAAGACAATTAACAGTGTACGGCGATGCTGATAGAATGGTTAAAGGTGGTATTGTTAAAGACAGAGTTGAAGTTCAACTCGATACGAGGATTAGACTATTGCGAGCGAACATACTTAGAATGATCTCAGAAGATGGAGTCATTCGTATTTACCATTACGTAGAAAACTCGAAAGAATACCATGGCGATGAAGCTCAGTATTTAGAAATTGATGATGATCTAGCACCAGGAATAGAAACACTGATCACAGCGTACCCGGAGTATGTTTCTGTGGAGCAGTTAGAATGTAAAAATGATACGGATAAAATTCAAATTGCCAGTGATCTTTGGGAGAAGGGTCTAATTATGACAGAATATCCTTTAGAGTTTATTGACTAGATAATTTCATAATTCAACCAGTTACCAATGTTGGTAGTTTAACCTAAAATAGGTAGAATATTTACTCAAAATATGTGTTAATTTGCAAAAAATGGATTTGTCATAATTTTTCAAATTTAAGTTTGCATTTATTAATATTCATGTCGAATATTTAGTCAATGAAAAGTTGAAAGGTTAAATATACTAATGCAGAGCTTTTCAGATTCATATTTAACTTTAAATATGCACCTTTAAGCCATGTATTCACTAGGGAACAAATTGCCCCTCAACATCAAGCGTGGGAAAACGAAATTGTTCTCCAACTCATCGAGCTTTACCAAAGCCATAAAGTTGTGGGACACTTCAAACCGTGAAAATAAAATAAAGAAAAACGACGCGTGGGAGAGCATAGCAAAAGATCCGTCAGACATTCGATACACGATTCGATTTGACATATGCAGCCGTCATCATAACGTCATCGGGCGACATTTCCGCGACAAGTTATATGTCAGTCCCGGTGTGTACATGTCAAATAATCGCGTCATTGTCCCTGAAACACGAGCTTAGATGTTGATGCAACATGCCGCGCGGAATGTTTCACGATTTGTCCCCTAGTGAATATATGGTTTTATAATTACATTTGTGACATGTGCCTGTTTTCCTTATTGGGACAGAAATTTTACATGAAATATGTTTATTTTTTTATTTTCATTCTCATTTCAGCATTTAAAATAAATTGATTGTTTAGTTTGTAAAATAAAACAATGAAGCATTTATTTGGTATTCTCAATTAATTTCTCTGGTATCTCCGATTATCCTTTTATCCAGCACAATTTCTTTAGCCACTTACAGTTGGTTAAGAGTACGCCTGATTCTGTTTTTACATGGCGGAATACCCCGAAATACTGTATTTAAAAAAACCATGTTAAATATGGTAAAATAAATTATCATGAGAGATAGGCTTCAATGTATAAAAATCGATTCAGTTTGTCAAAAAACAACTCATTATTATTATTATTACATTTTATTTAAAAAATAATGTACATTTACAAAATCATAGTTATTCTATCAGACAATTAAGAAACATATTTTTATGCACGTTTGGTACAAATTCACTTTCATCATTTGGGATATCCGCGGGTTGTATACTATTTCATATTAAATTTACAGGTTCTCTCGTTTTGAATTTTTTTTTAGTTATTTACAGCAATGATTATTCTTCCATGAGTTCCTTGTATGTCTCTTGATATCGAGCTATGAAAGTGGTCAAAAGCTTTATGAAATTGCACAATTCGTTCTACGCTGTGATCATTTGTTGTTGGATTGGATTTGCCAACATTTGGACCTCCTTCTTCACCTCTTTCCTTGAAACTAACGTGTTCCTCTAAAACAGCACTGAGTTCGAAAACACATCAAAATCGTGTAAAATCTGAATCCGGCATACTCAATATTCAAATATGAAAGCTATTGTAATGCTTCAGATGTCAAAGTTTAGGAGTAATGATTATGGTGAATCTATTGTGAGAAATGCATTTCCTTCCAAGAGAGATTGTCTTCAGATCAGAAAATCAATGAAAAAAGTATTATCTATTAAATTACTCAATAACACGAAGGTTTTGAAGCATACTATGACTCATTCTGATCATGCTGTGTTTGTAGGCACAGTGGAGAAAACACCTAATCTGTTACATACCACTCTTGCCTCTTTCATCACATTAAATATACAGTATAATAAATGCCAATTTCAGGGCATTTGGTGGTGGAACAGGCTCAGGATTTACCACCCTTCTGTTGGACAAACTTTGTAATGATTATGGAAAAATTAGTAAATTAGATTTTTCTGTGTATCCTGCCCCATTAATATCCCCTATTATTGTGGAACCCTATAACGCCATTCTCACAGCTCACGGCTCCATAGAGTATGAAGACATCTGCTTTATAATGGACAATGAGGCATGCTATGATATATGCGCTAGGAATCTAGATGTACCTCGTCCCACGTATACTAATCTTAATAGGATGGTCGCACAGGTAAACTATGTGTCTTATTTTTTAATGATTTTTGTTTATTGTTGTGTATTAATTATTTCTATTCTCAATCAAAGATATATTCAGTCTGATAAGACTAACTTTGTTTTATCTGAAGTGAATGAATACAGTAGAACCTC
The DNA here is from genome assembly GCA_016648135.1 of Agrypnia vestita. Classification (NCBI taxonomy): domain Eukaryota; kingdom Metazoa; phylum Arthropoda; class Insecta; order Trichoptera; family Phryganeidae; genus Agrypnia; species Agrypnia vestita. Next base: position 188,063 of record JADDOH010000501.1, read on the forward strand.
GTTGATTAGAAATTCAAGTGACCCAAAAAATATTTCAACTATCTGGAACCCCGCTAATGTGAAATTCCAGGTAAATATAAAAAAAAGATGGTGATGCGATTTCAAAATTTGCTAAGTCGTAAAACTTGTGAAAAACGCACATATTTATAATTTTAACACTTAAAACATTTAAAAATTGAATTTAGTTTAAATTAAAATAATCATGTTGCACCACAAAGTAACTGACGTATCAATTAATAATATGTTTAGTTATGTTTAAATTTATTGAAGGCTTCTTTAATCTTCAGTCGATTTTAACTTTCGATTCTGATTTTTTACCGGCTCAGACCAACAAAGCACAGTTATTAGAAATGCAATCATCAATAAATATGTACGTGAAATAATAAGATAAGTCACTAATAAAGTCCCACTCCACTTTTCCCACCCCTTCTCAACATATTTTGAAACCATAAATTATCTCATAGTGTCACACTTTGCTAATGTATCATTAATCATCAGTGGAATGTTTATAATTGGCATGATTTATTATCTTATGTACGTTAATTTAGAATTTGCTGTTAACTTTTCCTGAAAATAAATATAAAAATAACTTCTTTTAAAGAAAATTAAATATTTTAACAACATAGAATTATCAGAAAAAAGAATTGAATTAAAGAGAACTTTTAAAATGTGATAAACAATTTTAAACGCGTTCAGGTATGAGGAATTAGCGATAACGTCGCTAACTAAAACTAACTGCGCATATCAACCAACTGAAACAATTATGTACAGGATTCCCCAATTTTAGGGATTGCGACATAATATGTAAAGAAAAAGCACTTTCCATAAGGTACAGCGAAATACGTAAAGGACACCATGAAGGGTGCGCGCAATCAAAAAGCTATGCGCATTATTAGTTCTTTATAACTTCTTAAAAAAATTAGAATTATGTGACATAAAATGTATTGATTTATGTTGCAAGGGTCTAAAAATTATTTCGAATATACAAAATAAAGAGATTTTCGAATTATCGAGGTTAATCACCTATGAAATTAACATTTCGGGACTTGCGTGTTTTAAAAATTTCGAATTAACGAGGTTTTACTGTATGCAAAAATGATAAAATTTGGTACAAAAACACAGAAGTAACCAAAAGGCTTTGGAGGTATGTTACATAAAGAGTGAAAATGAGAAAAGTGGTGATCCACCATCACTCGCATTCAGATATTTGAGTATAAAAAGTGGCTCACAGTGAGGAATAAAAGTACAATGACATGCTATTTGCAAAATAACTGTGAGAACACTTAATTTACTCTATACAGTATTATTCGGCTATAAATTAAAGACTAAGTTGAGCACTGTGAGTGGGAAACTCGTCTAACTGGATCTGGGTAGAGAGTGATAGACTGCCAGGGGAGACCTCTGTGAAGCCACTGATACATGATACGTGCGTGTTGGTGACGGATTCATGTGGTGGTTCATTCAGCTTCCCACCGAGATATAATGTATAGATGTGGAAAAGAGTAGAATATCAAAATAATACAGAATAAAATAAGAAAATGTACATAAATATATCTGATAAATAAATTTTTTATCTAATCCTTTACACTCCATGCCTAGTAAAATATGTCGCAGTTTGATAAAGTGTATATAAATATATTTTATCTGTAAATGTATGACTCTTAAACATTTTTTATTGCAGGTTGTATCTTGCATTACGGCCTCCCTTCGTTTTGAGGGAGCGTTGAATGTTGATCTCACAGAGTTTCAAACAAATTTAGTTCCGTATCCAAGAATTCATTTTCCATTGGTTACGTATGCCCCTTTTGTTTCTGCAAGAAGAGCCTATCATGAAAAAATAAACACACGCCAATTGGTAAATTCATGTTTTGAACCGGCAAACCAGATGGTAAAGTGTAATCCCAATCGGGGCAAATATATGTCCTGCTGTATGATCTTCAGGGGCGATGTTAGTCCGACGGATATTAATGCTGCGATAACAAGAATCAAGTCTCACCACTCAATACTATTTGTTGATTGGTCACCAACTGGCTTTAAGGTATTATTACTATGTTTGATGTATTGTAGTGAGAATACATATCTATATTTTTAATTTTTTTCATTGCTGTTCATAAAATATTAGGTCCTTACATATGAAATTGGCGTTTAGTATGGGAGGAACATAAAGCCGATTTTTTTTTATTATAATATATTTATTTAATCAAAGTATGTACCATTGCTATCTATGCACTTTTGCCATCTCATAGGTAGTTCATCGATCTCTTTACTAAAAAAACCATTCGGACGGGAATCAATAAAATCTTTGAAGGCGGTTTGGACTGCCCCATCGGAGTTGAATTTTTTCCTTTGCAAGAAGTTATCCAAATTTCGAAAAAAATGGTAATCTGTTGGGGCAAGGTCCGGAGAGTACGGTGGATGTCTTAGACATTCCAATTGAAGCTCCTCTAATTTGGTAGCCGTCTGTTGTGCAGTGTGTGGTCTAGCGTTATCATGAAGCAGCAGTGGCCTAGAGCGATTAACCAGCCTCGGTTGTTTAGCAGCTAGCTTTTCCATCATGGTTTGCAGTTGCTGACAATAGACATCTGCCGTAATCGTCTGGCCAGATTTAAGAAAGCTGTAGTGAACGACACCAGCACTAGTCCACCAAACGCTCACAAGTAACTTTTTTGGAGTCAATTTTCGCTTGGGGCATGGTTTGGCTGGTTCGGCAGGGTTCAGCCATTGCGATGAGCGCTTCCGATTATCGTACAGGATCCACTTTTCATCACAGGTAATGATTCGATTTAAAATCCCTTCATTATTGTGCCGGTTGAGTAATGCAACGCAGCAGTCAACGCGCGTTTGTTGATTTGCTTCACTCAATTCGTGAGGTACCCACCTTTCAAGCTTTTTCACCTTACCAATTTGCTTCAAGTGGATTAAAACAGTTTTATCACTAACACCGCAGCCTGCAGCTAACTCGGATGTGGTTTGCGATGGATCCGCTTCCACAATAGCCTTCAATTCTTCATTATCAACTTTGGTCTCCGGCCGTCCACGGGGCTTGTTCTGCAGGTCGAAATTTCCAGAATGAAAACGTTGGAACCAAAAACGCACTGTGTTTTCTTTTGCGGCACCGTCGCCATACACATCATTAATCCTTCGAGCCGTTTCTGCAGCACTGGTGCCACGGTGGAACTCGTACTCGTAAATAACGCGATATTTCAAGTTTTTCATTTTGTAAACTGAGTGACGCAAAGAAAAAAACAATTGAGGAAAAAACAAATGAATTATAATTTTCAAAACACAAATACATGAGTAAATAGCTGTATAAATTTGGATTTGGAATTCCTAACCAAAGAGAAGATATTTGAGATCAAATTTGCCAGCACGGCAAAACCCCAATTTCATATGTAAGGACCTAATACATTCATTTTAGATGTAGTTTTACTATGCCTGTCTCACTAGAAAACTCTGTGTTGAAACAAGTAAAGTTTACAATTTTGATGTAATTATGTAGATGCAGTGTTTATACAAAATCATGATTACCCTAATATAAATATGTTACCTGACTTGACATTTAGATTGTCACTTTATTTGGATGAGTGACCCAATAAATCATCGACCCATTCTCTCTTGTCCAAATTTTAGTAATTGATTTTATATTTTTTGGATAATTAAGTTTTGAAACATTTTCCAGCATTGTATTGTACGGTTAATGGCCTGGAGCCTGAATACAGTCAATACTTAAATGATTTAAAGGTTAAAGTGCATTTTAAATGTATAATTTGTACTGCAAATTACATTTTTAAGACATACTTTAACGATTAAATATTGACTTTTATTTGCTTCTATGCATGTATCTAAAATTTGTCCGAAAGTGGTTAGCGCTCTTGGAATTTGAATTAAATCATTGTTTCTGCATGTAGGAATTGTGTTTTGGGTTTCTTTGAAGTGTTTGTTTGTTTGTATATTTAAGGTCTCTTATGTTTGTAAAATAATCCTACAGAAGACAGGTCTCTTGTATTTACATATAAAATAATAACATTTAATCCAGTTGGTTGTTTGTATAAGATGTTTATTATTAAGAACCCTGGTATTTATATATTATGTTTATCCTTATTTCATATATTGACAGATTGGAATAAATTACCAACCCGCAACGACAGTACCAGGCGGTGACTTGGCTGCAACCCAGAGGTCTGTGGTAATGTTATCCAACAGCACAGCCATCAAGGTGGCCTGGTCCAGAATAAGAAGGAAGTTCGACCTCATGTACAGTAAGAGAGCATTTGTACATCATTTTGTTGGCGAGGGAATGGAGGAGGGTGAATTTCAGGAGGCCAGGGAGGACATTGCTACCTTGGAAATGGATTACAAGGAAGTTGAAACATAAATTAATATTTAATTAAACAATAAATAAGTATATGATTTTGTATTAATGTACTAGAAACTCAAATATGTATAAATTAAATCTTCAGCCAGGCAGAAAAAATAGATCTCTTTTATTTCTTCATTTATTTTTTACCATAAAAAAGTACAAAACATTTATTTTGAAAGATATTACTTATATATTTACAAAAGGCGCTTTTTGTAATGGACTTTTGTATTAAAATATGTATTGTAAAATAAAATAAAAAGTGTAAATATGAAAAAATACATCTATCTTTTTCAATTTGCAAAAGACTCTCCGAATGTACTCCAAATATTTTTTTGATTACATAAACGCATTTTCAATGTATTTTCATCAAATACATTGTACGCCATCTCCGATTGTGATTCATTCCAGATGCCAGCTGTAAATGAACTATTATTTGTAGGAGAATTGCCGGGACTATCGTAACCTATTTTCCAAGTTGCTTTTATCATTTCGTATACCGTCGAGTTGTCATAACTTTCCGTGACAGGAAACACCGGCACACCATTTTCAGAGAATTCTTTGCAGGCTTGGAGTATTAGATCACTGTTTGTTTTATACAATACTGCATTCCCAAACAATGTAGCTGCCGCTACGGTGTAAGCAAAATTATGAATGTGATTAGATTCCTCATCGATGAATACCACCCCCAATGGTTCTCTTATCCTCAAACACATTGTCTTGTCGGTATTTATGACACAATCATTCTTAAGACTCTCACAAAAGGTTGCAGCAAACCGCAGGTACTTTATGGCTTTGTTCAACATTAAAGTTGCATCTTCGTAAGCAACATTAAATTCATTAGATTGCCAGCTGAAACAATATTTTAAACATATGTTTATTTATGGTTGTCAGGTAATAACATCTACTAATTTCATACCTACTTTGTGAATATTAAAGATTTGTATTTTTTCTTGTATGTATTTTTCATTAGTTTATTATAGAAATAATATTATGTAATTAATTAATGAACATACCTTATCCAATTCTCATCTTTATTTTCAAGGCATGTGGCAATTTTTAAAAGGCAAGTCACCTTTTTTTGATTTTTGCACAATGCCCACGCAGTTTGTGCCTTTGTCGCTTTCTCAATTTCAGATTTTAAAGGCAAACTTCTCTGAAGTTTCCACCCCACTTTTCTATAAGCATTAAATTAAAAAATGATGTACCTAGGTATATAATTTAAAGAATTAGTTGAATGTATATGTATAAACAATTAGAATTTTTTAGGTGTGATACAGAGTATTAATTTATATACCTTTTGATGAGGTGATTCTCAACCTTATTTGGCTTAGGCTTAAAATTGCAAAAAAATCCTAAAACATAAAAATAGTGTTTTCAAACATGTACATTTTATAATAATAAAACAATAGCACTTTGACATAATTAAACAAAATTTTTACCTTCAATACCACCCAGGAAAGAGGAATTTAGAAAATGTCTATTCATTATTGATACATCAGATTTGAATATTCCAAAAGAATTAATCCAAACATAATTAACATTAGAACCCAACGACACTTCATTACAAATAGAGATATTATCGCACCAAACAGACAGGGAAAATGAAGAAGTACTGTTTATAATAGAAAAGGCCTCCTTTGTAGTTCTAAATGATTGTATAGTTAAAACTGGTGTTGGAAGTTTGTCAGATGAATTGGTCCAAAAATAAGGAGAAACATTGTCTAGTAGTACAACAGGTGGGAAGAGTTTATTTTCCTGGCTACTAAAATCAGTATGCATCGGGATATGTTTAATGCCTTCTCGAGTTGCCTTCTCCAATATCCTTCCAACTTTTGCAATTATTTTCTTTGTGTCGTCATCTGGATTATACTCTTCTGGTAAATGCCACTTGAACTGTGTTATCTTTCGGGAAAGTTTTTTCACAAAACTTTCATAGATATTTTCCTGGACCAATATTCTTTTCAAAGCCCAAGGCAACTGAAAAAATAAAATGAAATATTCAACACAAATATGGTTGAGGTAATATAAATAAAAATTATTCATATTCCATGTTGTCCCTATTACTTCAATACAAGTTAAATAAAATTATAAAAACCTTCAGAAATTTGTATCGGATTTTTTTTGCAAGATGTTAATCAATTTAATTATTAATTTATATATTTTATAATTACTTGTATTAAGGCTAATGGATTTATAATATTTGATGTAAGTTAATTTCACAGCAGTCCAACGTTTTGCAGAAGAAAAGTTAGAAATATTGAATGAAAATCAAAACTTGATGTCGCTTATCTCCATTACTATTGATATTAGGACATTGTTGCTTTAACATATTTGATTCATAATTTAGGCAGGAATCTATTTGTAAAATATTGTGGACTAGCTCTGTCACACCTGTATATACAATATACATATAAATCTAAATATCAGTATGTTTTTACACAAACCTAAACATTTTGATCAATCTACATAGTCAAAATTTGCATATTTGTTGCAATCTTTAGGGCCTTGTGCAAAACATACCCTAACATACCATAAACATACCAAAACATAACTACATACAATATATATACTAATGAGTACCTATATTCGAATATTATGTTTTAAAATGAAATATATAACTTGCCTTAAAACAGGCCAGCCTAGTTGGGTAGTTACATATTTTATCATATGATTGTAAGATAAATTATTATTGTATAATTATATTTGTAATGTAAATGTAATGTAATGTAAAGGTACCCCGCACCCTCTCCCACTAATACACATGTATATTGTGTTGAAGACCATGCAAATTTTTTGTTTGTCATGTTTTGTTGTGTCAAAAACAAGAAACCCCACCCTAATTGCCCAAATATCTCGCTCTCCCCTTGCTTGGATCAAATTAAGCTTACATTGTCATATTTAGAGCTTGCACAAAACAAAGGCATTCTGCTTCCTATAAACCCCTACTTAATTAAACTATAATTGAATTTTAATCCCGAACAATGCCGGATACGGACCGCTAGTATCTAAAAAAAAATAACAGCACCTACGCAAATGGAATGAACCAGAATAGTATTTGAGTTTTTTGAGCCGATCTCTTTAAATTAATCTGTAATAAATCTGTCTCTTTGGGACAAAATTTTAAAAAAAATCTTTCAAAAAAATATGATGTATTTACCAGGGGATTTAATTATGCAAGGGGGGTCGTACTTCTGTTACGTCCCAATCCCCCTTACCTAATTTTATATTCCGTGGTCATAACAGAGTTCACATCTTCATTGTTTAACATTTTAAAACATAACAAGAAACAATAATATCAAAGAATATCTCACCATTCCTTTATATGACCAGGCTCCATTTATAACAATGTCAACAGCTGAATCAATGTCGCATGATTCAAAAACTGCCATTATGGTCCCACCATGCAAACTGCTTACTAGAAAAATACCAAATATAATATTAATAATTATAATAAAATAAACATTGTCATATTAAAAAAGTGCACATATAGAAAGAGTGTAACATTTGTTATATTACAAGATTATATAAATAATATTCATAACATACTAAATAAGTTATCCTGATGATTATATTCCGTTATCAAACGTTCTGAAGAGTTTTCATCAACTGGACAAACAAAAAGAAGACCGGGAGAAATTCTAAAACAATAATAAATTTCTTTATTATAATTTATAAAGGTTGTACAATTAAATATATTACATTGACTGTAAATCTCCTGGGTTTTAATTTTTGATGATTTGTTTTAAAATGGCTACTCCATCGTTAGGGAAAAGTAATTTTATTTTCAATATTAAAAATAATATATACTTTGTATAATTATATTTAATTAAATTATTTAACAAAACCTATTTAAACATTTATCCACAAAGCTTCAAATATCACAAATTAAAATCAAGAACCCATTCCTAAATTGTATTTATTGATTTGCGACAGTCTTTATTTTGTTCTGAATTACAATTTATTTTATCATTATGGCATTATTTCTAATTAATTTATCATAAAAAGTGTGTTGCGTATTATGTAAAATCTTGTTAATCTGGAACTCATACCTAAATTGTATTTATCGGTTTGCGTTAGTCTTTATTTTGTTCTGAATATTATTTACAATTTATTTATTTTACAAGAAGCTTATTAAATAATAATTTAGAGTAGCTTGTTGGTCTTGTGGTTAGGACTCTCGCCCCGTGATCCAAAAGTCGAGGGTTCGCACCTCGCTCCAGACCAACAAGTTAGTCCTATTTTCATAGCAAAAGCGTTTAGCTTAGTTTGAAAATATTAAAAATATTGATGCGACACGTATTCCGTGTTCGCATCTCTATTAAAAAAAAAAACAATTTATTTTATCATTAAGTCATTATTTATTATTAATTTATTATAAAAAGTGTATTGTGTAATCATGTCATATTCAAAATGTTCATAAAATATTTATACTTTGTACTCAAATGTCACTCTAGGACTGTCTATTTGGGTCAATAATTTGTTTCTTAAAAAAAAAAAGCATATCGATGAAAAATGCAACTATATATTTTGATCTATTTAAAGAAATGCTTTAAATAGTAATTAAATTTACCAATGTTACAATAAAGGCATGTTAAATGAAACTTAAGATGTTTATTACAATAAGATTTTTAGTAAAATTGTCAAAGCTTGAGAGCTGATGTGTTTGTAGCAATAGATTAGGTAGTCCAGCCGCATGTAGAGTACTCAGAGTATTGTAGACTTTGAGAAATCAGAAAAAAGGTATGTATCTCAAAAAAATTTTTTTAATGAATTATAATATTTATTAGATGCAATAAATTGTATAATATATTTCAATCTGATAAATGTCATTGTAATATGAAAAATATGATCCATAAATTAAATGCGCATAAGTACAACTAATATACAATCTATGAATCTTATACATATTTTTATACATATAACGAAAATTCATCTATAACAAGCAATGTAAAGTTGATATAAAAAGTAGCTTAGGCTGGTTGTTTGATCACTAGTAAGAAAAAAGAATTGATTTTTGCATGCGGGACTTTTGGTTAGTGGAAAATGAAAAATTATACTTTTTTCGTTACTTTTGCTAGAACTAATGATAAAACAACTGGCCTTTAGTTTTGATTCGTCTAGTACATATGTACAAATAATTATTTCTTACCCCGCCAGATGACAAAGTTCTGCAAAAAGTATTCCCAAAGCAGAAACATTCTTTTGAACAAATAATTGTACGCATCTTCCAGACGCAAAACACTGGGCCACAGTTGCAAGTGCTAGTAGAGGTGATAGATCTTGCACGATTATGATGCAAGGATCTGAATTGAAAAGGCAGAAAACAAATACAATTTATTTTTTGGACACTACAATAATGCATTAAAATTACCGCAAAATGTTTGTCATAATGAGGACTACGGTTTATTACTAGGCTGTTCCTTTTGTGAGGAAAGCAATATACATGGTGTTTTAAACTAAATATTAAGTGTATCCATAAGTTATCAATTATTTAAGTGGCAACAAAATAAGAATTTAACTACATTTAATTTTATTTTTAAATGATTTAATCTCCATCGTTATCTAGGATTGCTTTTGCTATATTGTTGGTAGACTTTAAAAAAAAATATGCTCCTAGGTGTTTTCAAAGCATCATTATCAAACCCTACCGGGCGCCCACTTCAATCGATATCAGACAAGTCAAAATCACCATCGGAAAATTTTCTAAACCAACGTTGGCACTTACATATTTATTTTCAATACGTCTCCATACACATCACAAATTTTCTTTGTTGCAACCGTTGCATTAACACCCGATAGAAAATGAAACAGCATGCAATGACGTAAATGTTCTTCAGTTAGTTGATTGTTCGCCATTTTACAACAGAGTAATAAAAAAAATTAAATTTAATTGTCACAAGTCACAAGACCACGGATTATAATATTGCGTATAAAACACGTCTTTACACGTTCACTTTACTGAGCTTGACTGAAGCAAACATTCCACACCAAAAATGATTGATTACTTATGGGTACAACTATTATATGTGCTATTTTTATTATAGGTGTGATACAAATCAACAAATATATTGTATGATTGTACTTAACCTAACACAAACTTGGATACACCCTGACTTCGGTACGGTATTGCAAGGCAATACTTAACCTACATTTCAACACACTCATCACATCAGCACTGATGATGGACCCTGCAATGGGATCTGAAACGTCAGCCAGAGAGGTCACATATACATAGCAGAATATCTCAGAAAACTATACACAGAAGATCCTAAACGGCCGTGAAAACCTGAGAACATTTTTAACAAACCCAAATAAATGTACTGAAAATAATTGGTCAAAATAATGGTTTGTCCGTCACTAGTCAAACCATTATTTTTACACATGATAGAGTTATTTTAGATTTGTATTTGATTTGCATTGATGATTGGTAACTGAGATATAACTGCTGTCTAGTACCGATGATTGCCCGTATTGTGAAAAATCAATTACCAATTATCGTAATACCATCACTAGTCGGTAATGGGGAATTTTGCAACATTTTTTTTAAATGTGTATTAAAAATAAAACAACTTATGTGAATTTCACATAGAGAATAAAACTGTTATTTTAACCGGTTATTTAAGATTTTTATCAGATTGTATTGATAATTGGTAACCAAGATATAACTGTTGCCTAGTACCGATGGTTGTCTGACGAATTATGATCAGTTGCTGAACATAAATGCAATTAGATACAAATCTCAAATAACGGTTATTGTGTCACTGGTTAAAATACGAGCACTAATAGATAATAATAATTATTAACCTTTTGATATTTTGTCCTCAATATTAAAAAGTTGTATTAAATTTGAGTAGTAACGAAAGTACTCGGCAATTTGTGCAATACAATGTTTAGTATCTTTTGGTAAGATTCCTCGCATCAAATATTCTATTTGGGCAAAAAGTTCCGCTGATTCTTCAATTTTTGAAGCAGTTTTAATTAAAATATTTGCTCTTTCGAATTTGGATTTTGCTAGCCATTCAGTTTCACAAACATATTGGTCTTCTTCGGAATTGTAGTTTAATGCATTTAGTTGAATTTGATTATTTTGACTATCAAGTAACCAAATGTTATTTGCATTATTTACGTGGTGCTTTCCTTTAACCCACAAGGAAAATTTCTTGGAATATTTGCTGAAAAAAATCTGGAAAAAATACAAAATATTAAAATACTTACTTGAACTTGAACATGTAATTTATATTAATAAAGGTACAGTAGAGCTTCGATTATCCGAACTAACTGGGGTATGTGGGTGTTCAGAAAACCGCAGACAATCTTGTAATAAAACATGTATTAAAAGTATTCAAGTTCTGCTCTTTTACACTGTCCCATGCTGCTCTGATCATGTAGAACGCGTCTTTCAAATCAATCTTTTTATGATTTCTTATAAGGCTTTCTTCTCCCTCCTCTTCGTTTTCCAAAAGTAACTTACATAACAATTCTTTTCTATAAAACCGTTTAAAAGTCTCAATAACGCCTTGATCCGTGGGCTGCAATAATGAAGTCACGTTAGGTGGAAAAACATGACTTTTGTAAACTCGTCTTTTTCATTTAAGATGTCACATGATGGATGAGTTGGGGCGTTATCAAGAAGCAATAATATTTTTTCTCTTTTATCATTTTTTAATTGATGGGCTTTTACAGAGGGTATAAAAGTTTCTGTAAACCGTTCCATAAAAATTGTACTATTCATCCAAGCACTCTTTTGCAAAGTGTAAACGATAGGCATCGCAGACTTGTTTGAAACAACATGGTTTCTTGCTTTTATCAATTAAAAGCATGGGCAATCGGTGGCTACCAGTAGTAGCATTAGCACATTCTAAGGCAGTTATTTTAGGACCAAGTGCTGCTAATTCATGACGTGAAGCAAGAGTTTTTTGTGCAGCTTATTTTAGGACCAAGTGCTGCTAATTCATGATGTGAAGCAAGAGTTTTTCGTGGCAAAGCTTTCCAATTGAGCCCGGTTTCGTCTACATTGTAAACGTTTTCGAGGGCGTAATTTTCTTTCGAGTTTACTTTCACGCGGCAAAATTTAGTTTATCGACTAGTGGCTACTTGGAAGTGACATACGAGTACAATTAACAAAGTGCACGGGCACTGTAGCGCGGGAGGCGGGAGAGGATAGGCACGCGCAGGTCAGGCGGGCGTAGTAGTTCGGATAAGCGGTCGTTCGGTTGATCGGCGTTCGGATAATCGAAGCTCTACTGTACTACAATCATACAACCATTGTAAATATTTTTTAGTATTTGCATCCATTGCAAATATAAATGTAATTAACAATACACAATGGCCACAAGGCAGTCGGCTGTTTATATGCAATAATTATTTTAATTGGAAATGTTGATACATATGTGTGTAGAATATTATTATTTTGGAAAAATTGGCGATCATGTGGAGAAGATGTTTTAACGGTAATAATAAGGTAATAGTTATCGGTCGGTTAGTAAAAAAATAATTAAACAGAAACAGGAAAAAAATAGAAAAAATGAATAAGTATTTCATGTTTTTAAAAGGAAAATTGTAGCCTTTGGTCCAGTTTTAGAAAATGGATTTCCCAGTAGGAACACAATAATAAACTTGATAAAATATTCAGTTGTGAAAGTTTATAAAAATGTGAATATTTCAGTGGTTGGGCCATGTTGACTGAACAGTAAACACTGATGTCGTCATTTAACCAACAGGACGTTGGATCCTGGAACATGCCAAGCTAAGATGGAGTGACATGTCCTCATAAACGTAGCTGCCTTAGAGATACAAAACAATGAGAAACAGCGCGAAACTCAAATCACTGGAAGAAGTTACACCCATCAGGAATTGTAAAGCCAGTAATGATGATGAGGATGGAAATAAAATAAATAGGATATCTTATAAGAGTAGAGATATTAATTGTTCGAAGAATATTTTTTCTTCTGAAAGAAGGCTTGAACTTTGTGATGACATTATTATTAATTAAAAATAAAACACAAATTTCACAAGAAGTTTCTGGCATCTTATTCTATTTTATAATACCAGTACCTACATAATAACTCAAATGAGGTATTGTACTTCAGTCCAACACAAATGGTGTTAATTATTTGTTGTGAACTGCTTTAATTTATTTTATTTTTAAATAACTAATGACAAACTTGCTTACTTCAGCTATCGATCCTTCCATTTTTAATGGTTTGTCAAAATGTATCACACTGTAAGAATTGGCACTTTCAGGCATTGTCAAAAACAATACGTTAATATTTTCCTATGGCTTGTTAACTCAGTTCTTCTTTGGTAGCAGTCTGATAACTGTCCTGCCAACTGCCAGATAACTGCTGACAATGCTGATAACTCTGCCCCACCTCTGTCCTGATATGATTTGGAATCAACAACATATCAAATGCTTAACGAATAACGATCAGGCAGCACAATAAAAAAATACGCACCGTTACAGCGTGCACAATTTTAACTGTATAAAAATCAAAATCAATTATGTATTTTCATTTCTGATTATTAAATCAGAACTGTTAATTTATTTTTAAAAACTTTAACCCAAATTTCTCGTAGTTCTACATGTTTCATCATAATTCTGAGTTTTATTGTAGCCACGACAATGAGCCTAATTGCGATAATATCCAGATATTTTTTTGTAAAAATATTTTTACTTGTCTTACATGGTAATAGTTTAGTAATTTATTTAAACCTTTTGTATTGAACTTAAACAAAAATAAAATAAAATCTTATATTATAGTATTTTTTGTGATATGATCAAACTTATTAATCATTAAATTAATTTATGCTTATTATTCTTGAGACTTGATCAGTGGAGTGATCAACCGCTGGACCTGTCACATTTGACAATTGGGTCTGGGTGCCATTCCGGATTCCGACGCTTGAAGTTTTCGCATTTTGTAATTTTGGTATAGTAAACCGATAAACGTCAGATAACTTGTATTAGATAACCAATTTTCTTATACATTAAACGGTCTGTACGTACATAATTATAATAACAAAATGTTAAGCATTTCGAGGTTTTGTATGAACACAGTCGGCACAAAGTCTCTATATTCGAGTTTGTCAAATAATGGGTTCCGGTGTAATAAGATTTTCACTCAAAGTAATCAAATATCCCGCAGAATACTCTCATCGAACCAGAACGCTTTAAAATGTGGAAATTACGTCAATAAATATTTTAGCAATTCGGTCGGATCAAGATTGCAACATAAGGTTAGTGCATTGCGTGCGTTGTTTACTAAAATTATATTCTAATTTAAGTTTATTAAAGTAGCATTACTTGTATCGAGATATTATATCAACATAATATTTAGGATTTCAAAGCTTGACAGCTATGTTACTTTCCCATCGAATGAGACATCTATAATATATCTTGATTAATGATGTCCCCTGTGCTAAAATCCAGTAGGTACTGTGTTCTTGAAGAATTTGGACAAACTCAAAATATTCCGAAATTATCACCTTTTTTCGAACTACAGATCTCTTGATCTTTTGATCTAATTAAATCAAATTTTAAGTTCTTGCTTAGGACTGCAAATCATAAGCACACTTTCATTTACTCTTAGCCACCTAACCATACATTTTGCATACTTTGTTATTTGTTACACTTTAGAACCTGTGCAAAACAGAGGCACCCTCATGCCCTAACCGCCTTTCTGATATCTGTAAACACAATTAAATGGCTATTAAAATTAAACATCACCCGGAAAAGCACAAAATAATCTGAAAATCTATCTGGGTTGATTATTGATATTGATTTTCAGTCGGAGGTGGTCATTCTTAGTATAGAAATAATAATGCACTATATCTTGAGTTTTCTCTGATGGCTGTTTTTGCACAGCTCTCGCAGTCATTGAAGAATGGATCTCTGATGATAGTGAGAAGTTTGGCGAGTAACGAAGCGGCTAAAAAGCAGACTTCCAAAGCCGTGGGCTACTGGCTGCTCACATGTTCTGGAATGGTGTTTGTCGCTGTCGTCTTAGGTACTGTTACGGGATACTTTGTATTACTTTACAGTATATACTACGTTGTTGGTATAATTGTGACTACCACAAAAAATAAATAATACAATTGTGTTGAGAAATGAGATTTATATTATATTTATTTTGTATCATCAAGGTACAATTCCTGCTTTTCTCACATTCTTATTCCTGTCAAAACAAACCAAATAAAAATTAATAAAGCAGATGGATGCGATTTCAAAGTTGTCATTCACAATTTTTGTCTATAAATTCAGACTGATATGTATGGAAAGTGTTTAAAAAATTTATCAAACCCAATACGGACAATCAAAGTTTTCCAATTCGTTTTTAAATTTGATAAATACTTGTGAAAAATTTTATGTTATCCGACAGCTCGCCTACTGATCTGCCACTTGTGATATGTCAACGAGAAATGACACCAATTTATAAAAAATCTTGTAAATATTGCATTTACCAGTTTCCTAAAAAAATAATATTTTTTTTAGAAAATTTGTGAAACTAAAAGATCTTGGTCATGATATTTGAAGATTTTTTTGAATTTTTACTATATGTGTATGTAATTATAATTGTTTTCAAAGTATATTCCGTGATGCCATGACACTGAGAAAATTATTGCATTTGTTTAACCCAAAAGAAACAAATGCTATTCCTGTCATTGTAATTGTGTACCTGCATTACATTATTTAATGAAATACGATACATGTTATTTAGATATTTAGTCTAGTAATTATTTAGCCTAGTAATCAAGTGGTCGGAGAATCAAGAACCACACTGGGAGACCACCAATCTATTCCTATTTTCAAAACAAAATTATTTACTCTCTTTGAAAATAGTAAGAATTTTGACATGACGTCTATTACATATTTAATTTTACAGCATCTTTATTTTTTTGAAAACAAACAGGAAATTAGAAAGATAAAATTGTAAATTTGCAACATTATTCAATCTACTGTTATTGCATTATTTGCAACAAGCTAATACAGACTATTAAGTAGATTATAGGCCAAAGTAGATTATAAGCCAAAAGTGCTATCATATTTTAATTTGACAAATTCAAAAAACATGGAAGAACAGACACATAATTAGCAATGGTGATAATTATTTTTTTAATTCATCTTTATACAAGTTGTTGATAGGTTGCGTTAAGTGCGCTTCTTTGTACACATATAAATGTGTATATTGTGCACATTCATTAATTTTTGAGATATTCATGGACATCATCATCAGATCATTTTTGGGAAAATATTTTTTGGTGGGTGGGTCCTTAAAAATATTAAAACAAATCTAATGGATAGCTAGCAGTATTGTTAGTAATTTTTGTAATGTAATTGAATGTTGATAAATTATTTATTTTTCCTGATTTAGGCATAATTTTGAAAAAATTACGTACACATTTGAACAACAAAAAATTTCTTAATAAACTATTTGCTAACCAAAATGTAACTATACTTTATTATCATTATTAAAATATTGTAAATTATTTACCAAGGGATCCCGATCAAATATGATAATCATTTTTTCACCAATTCCATTCCAATAAAATTAGTGTCGTAATATTAATGATATGATATTTCTTGTGTACAAAAGGAAATCAAAACTTTTTGGTCATTTGTAAAACTAATGACTGTAATTTATGTAATAAATGTGTTGTCCTACTACCAAATCTTTTATTGCATTTTAAATATTTTTTAACCATGTTCCGTATGTTTTGAGTGCATATACCTATATAATTTTGTTAGAAAAACAAGTTAGTTTTGAAATTAAATTGAACCACGTAACCTCATTTTATTTATTCAAATAATATTGAAAATGATATTATCAACTTAAGCTCACTTTATTCAGTTGTCATGAAATGCTTGCATTTACCATTGTTTATGTAGGTATTTACATTTAGTATTGATTATACACAGATGAAGCTACGGTCGTAGCGAAACTCTGTTGGTAACAATACAAAAATAAATTGGTGTTAAAACAAATGTTATTTTGACTTTTCTGTCAAAATGTCATTGCTATCTGACTGAAAGTGACAGAGATATCGCTCATACAGACATCTAAAAAAACAAAAAAGTTATATGTATTACAAGTTCCGAGTCCAATATATAATTTTCATGAAAATTACATCAATACATAAACATATTCAGTAATGAGGGAGGGCGATGGATTACTGTGATATGATTGTAAAATTTCAGCAGCATATATTTTCAATTATTGATATCCAATGTTCAATACACATATTTATCACATACACTGAATTACAATTTGTGGTTGGTTCGATTTATCTGATCAAAACATAATAACATTATACGTAACATTAGTACAGGCAACTATAGTCAATGCATTGGTGAGACTATTTTGAACACAAAATTCTACAAACTTAGTTCATGTTTTGGTTAGTCATGAAGGTTACATGCATTGAACATATATATTAAAATTTCTATGTTTTGATCAATTATTTTACATTCGATGCTATAGAATGCAAAACATCAATATATAGTAGACATGGCATGTGATACACGGAATGGGGGTAGTATCGCTGTGAAAACATTTTGGCAGTAAGGGGTGCACAACCGGAGGATGTACAACAGATGCAAACCATTGAAATAGCATCTCTGGAAGAAATTATAATAAAAGTTAAACAAGGTTTGTGTAACACATTATGTTCAAAATAGCCTCTCCAATATCAATTAGTTAGTTTCACTCACAAGTTATATTTAAAAAAACTAAAATGTGATTTATCTGCTATGGAATATTCCTTGTCCCAGTTAAATATATACAAAAAAGAAATTTAAATCGTTTGCACATTTTTTTTTTGCTAATACTAGAAAGTTCCACTCATCTCTGATAACACTATGAATGACGCTGCCTTAGCATAATATTTTGTAAATTGTCAACAATGCCAGCTCAATATATTAAAAAAATATTTAAGGTTGACCATGGGGCAAAACCGACTAAGTAATCTGAAAAGAATCGGACATTATTAATAGAATATGACTAGTTTGAACCTGTGTACAGCACTGCGGTAAAAAAATTTGAGTCAACTACAGAATCAAGATGACATTTTGCTGCTTCCACATATAAAGCATAATAGATACTTATCTCCCTCTAGAGATTATCAGAGTTTTAGTATTCAGAATATTCATTAGATTACTAAAAACAGACCAACCTATGTACTTTGTTTGCGATATTATATCATATGCATTTATATTCATTTTAATACACTTTATTTAACAAACGTATTTGCATTTTATGAAAATAGTAATACTTATATAATATCATTATTTACAATTCTACATGTTGTTATTATATTTGTTAAGGTGGTGTCACACGTCTAACAGAATCTGGTTTGTCCATGGTAACATGGAAATTGCTCGGAGAAAAAATGCCAACGAGCCAGGAAGAATGGGAATCTGAATTTCTCAAATACCAACAATTTCCAGAATATAAATAGTAATACTTTTTCCATATTTCATCAATATTTTTTGCATTCAGATGTTTTTAGTTTATATAACCAACATTGTATTCAATCAGCTAAAATTGAATTTAAAAGTTTCCCTACCTAGGAAGGTCATACTTTTCAACCTGGAAAGAATCCTATGCAATGACATATTTTTTCAGATTTAATATATTTTCTGCTTAATAACAAATCTGATTAACATCAAGGTATCCCATGGCTAGTAGTAAAAACCTCGGAAGAGTCTTCTTAATTCAATTATTAATAGAAAATATTCTTTACCCTTACAACATCAAAGTTTGCATTTTTTTAAATGTCTAACATATATTTACTAAACTTTGGAGCGTCATTACTTTTATTGAATATTAATGTGATCGTGGAATTTGCTAAAAATCGTAAAACTCATGAAAAAAGCCATTAATTTTGTGTAAAACATCAGTCTTTTTTGCATATTTCTAGAAATCATTTCAAAAACCCAATATTTATTATGCTAATTAAAAAATCTAAATATTTTTTCAATGTTGTCAAATATAAAAAAAAAAATCGAATTATGTTAACTAAATTGTATTGATTTATTTTAAATTACATTCGGACTTGTCGATTCGAAAAATTTTGAATTATGGCCAATTTCGAATTATCGGGGTTCGAATCAACGGGGTTTTACTGTAATATAAATTTTGAATGAGAATATTGAAATTCCCGTAATAATGTTTTGATAAAAATCTTAAACTCAATCAATTCACTGTCATAATTCTAATTCCCAAGTGGTTATTATTAAGATTAAAGTACGTGGATTTATATTCAGTGATAATATAATCTTGTTTAGAAGTATGTAGCTCTTAATTCCAACATCCAACTTTTATCCGGAATATTTCCAGTAATTAATTTTCTCATTATTTCAGCAAGAATAGTGATATGACAGTATCAGAGTTTAAGCGAATCTGGTGGATGGAATATGGCCACAGGATGTGGGGAAGATGTATCGGTGGTGCTGTATTTATTCCCGCTGCATTCTTTTGGTTAAGAGGTTATTTTAACAAAGGCATGAAGGTGCGAGTTGCAGTATATTGTACCTTGGTCGCAGCCCAGGTAAGTCCTATAATAACATACCATGTTAATGAATAATATTCTTATTTAATTTCTAATGAAAAGATATTTTTTTGTAAAGTTGCAATTTTAAAACATAGTTCTGATATTTAAATCAAATATTTTTGCAGTACTTTTATTTAGTTAGATATTTTCTTTCTAATGGCTTAGATTAATTTGTTTTATATATTTGAGGGGCATAAAAGCAATGGCAGCAATATGAAAAAAATGTTTTGAATGCAGTCCCCGAGGATTGCTAATTTAGAATGTACTGACATCAAGATTTTATAGGAAATATAACTATCCCTTCCAAAATTGTGTTTCCAAATCACTATTAAAAGCAAAGGCAGCAATATCCACCAATCAACACCCAAGGATGTAATCACGTGAAAAAACGGCCGCTTCATACTATAATGAGAATTTATGTCGATTTTAGACTGAAACATCATAGCAAAGACAGTAATATCCAATTATGCAAACAGCAAAAGCTGCAATGTTCATTATGTAGTAAACACAGCAATATACATATTTAAAAGTTAAATATTTATTTATGTATGTATATCAAAGTAAACTGAGGTGGCAATTGTTTTTAAAAACTTATTTTCAATAAAATGTAGGTTTCATAGATTCTAGAAGAATTTCCTGGAGTAGTGACAGATTTTTTCTATTTATATCAAAAAACTTCAGAGGGATATTTCTGCCTTTGCTTCATACATACTACTTTATTCTATTTTACTTTTTTCATTTGTTTTTTGTTGTATTTGGCATACATCGTCATCTAAACACCTACCCTCCAAAATTTGTCAGTTATATTTAATTTCCAGGGTCTGATGGGGTGGTACATGGTTAAATCTGGCTTGGAAGATAGATTCCAGGAACCATCGGATGTGCCCAGAGTATCGCAGTACAGGCTAGCGGCACATCTCAGTCTCGCATTTATTCTTTACTCAGGACTGCTGGCTGGAGCTCTAAAGGTGT
Source organism: Agrypnia vestita (assembly GCA_016648135.1). NCBI lineage: Eukaryota > Metazoa > Arthropoda > Insecta > Trichoptera > Phryganeidae > Agrypnia > Agrypnia vestita. The sequence goes on from JADDOH010000501.1 coordinate 208,944, forward strand.
TCAGAGCCCCTCCCGTCAATGCCATTTATAATTTCAACCTCTCAAAAATTCCTTCTCTGAAAGGGATAACAATATTATCACACAGTGCTAAAGCCCTAGTGTTCTTGACAGCTGTTTCAGGTGATTTCATTAAATTTTGTATTGTTATTTAAAAAGTATTCTAGTCACACATATGTTAGTCTGCATGGATTGGAATCTATCAATAACAAAAAATATAATTGGCTGTATTCTGAACTAAGCAATATTGCCATTTCTGTATAACATTGTAATGCCGCCAATTTAGATGTTTTAAGTTTGACTGGTTTGAAATTAATGAATTCAATCAATCAGTAAGCTCTAAAACATAAACAAACATTAAGTTATTCACAATTATGAATAATGAGCTTTTTAATTTATTGAATTCATTAACCCTAGATTCATAAACATACACTCTCAAGTAATAAAACTCTCACAGGGCGCGGTGCGAAAGTTTTTTTATGCTTTAATTCCAAGTAAATGTTCATTCTATTGCCTGCCCAGCATAACTTGGCGTGCGGCAAGATTGGAACCAAAACCCGCCCCGCCCGCACCCGGCGGTAACCTGTAATTCAGTACAATTTTGTATTTGCTCGGGAGCTGCGACACCTTGATTACCAATATACACTGAATATGTCCAAAACAACCAAAACAGTCCGAAATTGCCAATGAAGTATTAAGGTTTTGCGAAGCTGAAAAAGCAAATAATGGACCGATATTACCGTCTGACAGTTTGACAGATACAGCGGCCACCGCGGAGTGCGCTGTTACCCGACCAAATTTATATTGAAGGCTCTGACACTGGTCACCGGACATTCAGTACATTATGTATTTTGTAATAAATTTACAACCTGGCAACTTCTGTTTCGCAACAGGGGCGCCCTCCCTCGCATGCCAAGTTAGAGTGGTGGCTCTCTAATTAATCTTTGTAGTTTTTTTAAATATTTCCCATAATCATTAAATAAAGTGACTTTGAAAGTAAGGTGTATCAGAGACATATGTTTATGAACAATGTAACCCTAAATATATTTTATGAATCTAGGGTTAATTTCAAACTGGTCAAACCTAAAACGTCAAAATTGGCAGCATTACAACATTAAAGCGCCCTTGAGGTGAGTATTTCGCGAAAACGGCGCTATACAAATTATCCAATTATTATTATTATTATTAACATAACTGTCAAGATACAGATATAGCAATATTGCTTAGTTCAGAATACGGCCAAATATCAGCTATGTGAGTTGGTGGTACTAATGGTGGTGAGGATCTGGTAATGTTTCAGTGCATTTATTTGGGTCTAAATTCCATTTCTTTCCAGTTACAAAGTGGGTTATTTAGAGCTTCGATACATTATATATGTTACAGTGAATCTGTTTTTCTAGTGAGTCCGTACATTCACTGGCATTTTAGAGAAATTATATACAAGGTCATTATCATATCCAAGCTGATTTTCACCAATAGAAATTAATACAATATTTTAACTGATATCCTACTAGTGAAGTCATTTGTTTCCAAACTGTCATTTAAATAAAATTTGGCAGATTGTCCACGATCGCACGCATTTCTCGAAGCGTAGACAATATATCGGTGAAACCATCTATATTTTGCACGCGAACGCACGCCTGGAAAGTATAAAGCCGGCACTTCACTTCTCAATTGTTGTTTGATGAATTTAAGAATGTTATATACCTACGTACGCACAACCAGTGTTGCCAACTCTACGTATTTTTACGTAGATCTACATACTTTAAGCTTTTCCTGCATCCTACGATCTTTAGTCCCAGAATCTACGTATTTTGTATCAATTAAAAAATTACAAATTGTACAATTTTACAAAATAATAGCTCATTAGGCTGAATGGGTATAATTTCCTTTTCATTCGTGAAAAAAAGCTAATAAATGTTCCGTTTCTTTCATACTACCGCAGACTCGCTTCGCCAACACAACACTCGCGTCATTTATTCCATAGAGCTGTGACTATGTAAAACGAAATGTCTCGTCTCGAAGAGAGAAACTTACATAACCAAAGTGTAATCTAATCTGTAAACTTAACCTAAAAATAATAAGGAGTGGTATTGATTTCTATCTTCCTATATAGTTCAGCTTTTTGCTCAATTTAATTGAACTCAATTATGGAGATAAGCAGTGACAGTGATGAAGAGCGGAATGTTACTCTCACTAAAAAAAGAAAGCTGCATTATGAACAAAAATATTCACACTTGTGTGAAACAGACAAAAAATTTTCGCTTCCCTTTTGTAGATAAGCAGAGACAAAGGTTGAAGAACTTAAGATTTATAAACCCTGAGACATTGCTCGACCCAAATTCTAAACGTACTGTACCATCTTATAGCTCATTTGGGGAAAATGTTTCCAAGTAATATTTTTATTCTTAACTTCAAATATTTTATTAATGAGTTGAGTCTGCTGCACTTTACTTAGTTTTGATTTAACTATCTTTAGTTTCAAGATTATGTCCAACAAACCTAACGGAGCTAGACCAGGAATGACGAGCTCTTAGAAATACAAGTCTCCCATTTCAAGAGATAATTAACCAGATGATTTTTGGTTTCATGTGTCTAAAATAAAGAAAGGCGATTCGTCGCAAACATTTCCATTATTGGCCCAATTCGCTCACATTGCCACATAGCACTGCAAACGTCGAGCGTCTGTTTCTTATGAAAACAGACATCAGAAATAGACTTTCTACTGAAACTCTAATAGGCTTACTTTACACGAAAAGTGGCTTAAAAAGAAACCGCGAGCCTTCGCAGGAGAACATTAAATATTTTAATAAATATATGTATAAATTTAATTAATTTACCTGAAGCTAATAATTATAATAATAGCCTTTTTTTAAATCCGAGTTGGCAACACTGCGCACAACCAAAATGATATCATTTCATAAAAAGACAGATATAGGATACTTTTGGTTTAGATCCAGATTGAAATTGAACTAAGAACATAACTTCAATCAAGCTCTCAATTTCACAGATGCGAGTTTCGTGGACAGAATTTTTATGAATTTTGCAGACACTGATTATTTTATACGGATTTTGTTACGGGTATTGATTATTCAGGACAGGAAATGTTCAAGGTATTTGGATTGTGGATATTTTAAATGCTTACTTATATCTAATGCCAAAAAGATTTTTTCATCCGTGAAAATCCTGCCCGGAATAATCACCGAACAGTACCTACCTAAGTAATGTTTACCTAAACGAAACCAAATTCCATAATATTACAAATATGCATCCTGGCTCATATGTTCTATAATTGTCAGATGCCTGATAAATATTATGCTCAAATTTAATATCTTTTATTGTGAGATCTATTTTTCATTTACAGCAATAAATATAATTTTATTTTTCGAAAAAAAAAGATTTTTTTGTTGATATCTTAAAAAACCCGATTGCGTGATTTTTCAGCCGAAACCTTACTTCGCGATTCGTATTTGTTTAGCGGTGTCGCTGTCCTATTTTAATTTAGGAGTTAAAATAGGACCACATAATGAATAAAAATCGCCTAGTGAAGTGCCGGCTTTATACTTTCTATGCTTTAAGAATTGCGTACGTTCGTTTACAAATTATTGATGGTTTCACCAATATATTGTCTATGCTTTGAGTGATGCGCGCATTCGTGGACAAAATATATTTTCACAGATAATGTGTAGTGAAGCTGTAAATTCGTTGATTAACATGTTTTCACTGCCCCCACTCTGCCCGACCGGGAAAAATACATTTCTACCAGTGAAAGTATAGTCTCACAAATTACAAATAAATAAATTAATACAAATTCACTATAACATATACATTCTTTAATCTCGCTAACACTATTTAACATGTGCTTGTATATTCTTATGTTTCTTTATTGTATACCTCGCACTCTATTTTATTTTTATTTATCATATTTGTTTTATTATTCCATAATTTTTTGTACATATATGTATTGTATTCTAGCATGATTAATATTTTTTACTATTTATTGTATGAATACAAAATATTTAATACACAAAGAAACTGTCCAAAAAAATGTATACATGCAAAATATTAAAACAACTCAATATGATCTATTTTTAGTTACTATACTTTGTGTAGTCTGTGTCAATATATATATGTATGCACCATATATCACATCCCGAGGAAGACCATTCCAAAATGTGCATTTTGAGATAATGGGGTTTCAAGTTTTATGTTCTCGTAATTCAAATACGTATATAAATAGTACTAAAAGTATTAAAAGTGATACTTTTGCATATCAATATGATAAAACATTATTATTGTTGTCATATTTCTTATAAAAATCGCATAAAAAATTATATTCTTGATCAATTTAAAGAAAAAATTTCAAATGCAAAAGTATGACTTTTCACTGTAAAACAATAATGGAAACACAAAAAATTATCTTTTGATACGTAGTGGAACTAACGAAGTATAAAAATATGACATTCTTAAGTCAAATTTTTTTTTTTTAAGGTGGTAGACGTACTTGGGGAACGATATAATATATGAACACATGTATAGTATATTTAGATAATGAGGATATTAAACTGGCAAATAGTACATTTATAAAATTATGCATTATTATAATTATGATTTCAGGAGCATTTGTAGCTGGTTTAGATGCCGGTTTGGTGTACAACTCTTTTCCTAAAATGGGTGATCGTTGGATCCCCGATGATATCTTGGCCATGTCGCCCACTCTGAAGAATTTCTTGGAGAATCCAACAACTGTCCAGTTTGACCACAGGATCCTGGGTACCCTGACGCTAACAACCATCAGCGCACTCTGGTTGCTTGCAAGAAAGAAAACTCTTCCTCCGCAAGCTAGAATGGCCATCAATGCTTTGGGTCTGATGGCGTGGGTTCAGGTAATTAGGAAGTTTCATGGAAAAAGTGTGCACTACTGAAATGTGCCCATTTTTTTTTTACTTTAAAAAGTTGATTATTTTGTAGATTGTTATGTTTAGGAATTCAAAGAGATATATATCAATATAATTTAACTAAAAAAAACTGTCCACATTTATACATTAATTTAACATTAAAAAAAAAAATCTTATAACAGGTGCAAAAGACTTGCATAGAAAATTTCACAGCAGTATTTCAGTTCCCAATTTTGAAAATACATTCTTACCTGTTAGTACAGTAGCCGGCAAACATCTTGAAATTTTACGGCGTAGTGGAAGTTTGTGCACGTACCATTCTACCAAAGAGACCCAAATTTTGTCTTCTGCGCATTCCCCCACTACGCCAAAGAATTTCAAGAAGTTTGCCGGCAACTGTACTATATGTTAAAAATAACAGTGGGTATAAAGTAAAATCTGAAGAATCGTGTATTTTACATTGTGCAAAATTATCCATAGTTTGATAATTATTTTCCCAGAGAATCAACTAAATTCAAAAGTAAACGCATCAAATATATATGTAGTATTTTACAGTAGTATTTATACACAAATTAGTATTTATTTATACACAATTATTTAGTAGTGTTTATACACAAATTTGTATAAAAGTAGCAAAAGTAGTAAAAGTACAAAAAAAGTAGTATTTATACACAAATTAATTATCTATGAGTACAGAACGTAATAGAGTTGGTCCATAATACTTTACAGCTAGATTTCTGCCTCAATTAACAGTCGAAAATGTTCGAGTCCTGTCAATAGTTCAAATTACATTTTTTCAATTTTTACTCACTTATCCTTTGTTAAACATTGGACTTTCATTAAAGCAACTTATGTTAAATATTAAAAATCCATTTGCTTACTTTATTATTTAAGTTTATTTGGTATTTTCAGTGCAAAGCAGATTTTTTATTTTTTATTTATTAGAGACACTAACAGGATAATAGGTACATGATACTCTAATAATAAAACATTATAAATGAAGACTATGCCCATTATCCCAATTACAAGTGTCTTCGGCACGCTCTAGTAACATGTATTTTTGCATTTAAGTATATCTTACATGTACATTTATGTGTATTGTGTACATGTTTAGTGTTTGAATGTAGTGCGATTAGTATTTAATAAATAATTGATTTAATGAATCTGTAGGTTCAGGTCATCGTTTAGAAAATGGATGTTGTGTATGAGTGAGTTTTTGAATTGTGATTTTCTGATTGATTTATTAAACGATGCCTATACATCAGGCGCGTGCAGTGGGAACATGGCAACATGACTTTTTTGTAAACGTATATTTTGGAAAAAAAATAAAAATAAAATATTTATGCAACAGATTATTATGGTATATCAAAATATGAATACTATGATAATAATTGTGATAGAAATATTATGAAATATATGTTATATTCCTATTTTTTTTCTTCCAAATAATTGTTTATGTAAAAGTCATGCTGCAATGTTCCCACTGCACGCCCCTGCTATACACAGATTTAAACAGTCAATTTGATTTTGACACTCAGATTCAGATTTATTTATTCACCATACCTACTATGTATAAAGGGAACGCAAAACAAAAATCGGTAGAAAATTCTATTCTAAAGTTTTTGAATTTGTCAATTTGCTTCCTGGATACTAATAATGCACTGCTCCTGGTCTCTTCTACAGTGAATGGTACCCACGGCTTACCCAGGACCGTTCTTAGAGCTAAAGCTTCCATATCGGTCCTACTCAATCGTCTCCAGGTTGACATTTTTTTTTCAACTAACAAGCAGGACCGTGCTGCTCCGCACTGGTTATATAAACCGTCGCGAAGCGGCACGGCGCTCGAACAAAACCATTCACTGTCCCTGCCTTAAGATATGTCTTTATTAGAAAAAAAAAACAAAATACATCATTATAATACATTGAAATAAAACAATAACATAATAGTAAGAAGGAGAAAAAATTACAAGGAAAATAACATAAAAAATAAAAGGAACCCAAAATAATAGATGTGTCAATAACAAAATCAAAGTAATACAATAAAGTAAGTACATATAATGATAAAGGAAATAATAATAATAATACTGTTACGTGGCGTGGCTCGCTCGAAAAATGAAATGGCACAACTCGTAAAATAAATCTTTTATTATCGCTTGTACATTATCTCTCACATTTTACAATCGCTCGCAACGCAATACTACTGCTATTTTTTATTCAAACACAAAAGAACAGCTCTCTTTTGTTTTTCTACTCGGGTAAGAACCCTTCCATTTCTTCGCTATTTATTAATCATGTTAGTTCTTATTTCAACCACCGGCCTGCCGTTCTGCGCATGTGACACTTTTCTATGGAACTGTCAAATGTCAACGAACAGCTCGTTACAATACTTTAAATTAATTCTATAAAATAAAAGATGAAATCCCACTGCGGCGGCAGTGGGAGGCTTCAAGTCGAAGACAGGACAAAAAAATTTTAAAAAAAGAACAATCCGCTCCCAACAAGGGGAAAAAGAAAGACATGGTCTCTTCTGCAGCTGTTTCCTCCATTTTTCCAGTGCTAACCTTTATCTCTACTTGAGTACATTTATTAATAGCTGTATATGGAGCATGTTCACCAGCCGTGTGAAATTATAATACAACAATGAACATTTCTGTCAAATTGTTTTGTTTCAGGTGGGGCTGGGAATAACAACACTTCTCATGTATGTCCCGACGCACATGGCCGCCACCCACCAGTCGGGATCCTTGGTGCTTCTCAGTTTAGCAATTTGGCTCACTCATGAAATGAAATTATTGAGGCTTATTCCAAAATAAATTTTTTAACGGGAAATTTTTTTTTCACATCTTTCTCACGTGTTTGTTTTTATATTACAAAAAAGTTTATAATTTTTTCACTTTTAATGTTAATATGTCGAAAGATAGAAAGTTAAAAATGATAAGAAAATTACATAATTCAAATTTTCTAAAGTTATATCCAAACAGAGGTCACTTAGAGCCAGTTATATCAACTTATTTTATATGTAATATGTATAGTTAGGTTAAAGCATAGATTTTTACGAAAACGTGTTATTTGATTGATGGAAAATGCAAAAATCTATGATATAAATGAAAAATTACAATAAACCAAGTTGATGCAACCGGTCCTTAGCCTTCTCTGCAGGTTTTATGATTTTTTTTTTAATACATTCTGCATCATATGTCAAATTACTCTAAATATTTTCAAAAAATATATTTGAAATATATGTTATGTAATTATCAGTTTTAAATACATTTATGAAATAATTTAAAACATTGTGAATTTGGATGGGTACCCAGTATTTATTGAACCCCATTTAATTTAAAGACTGACCAGACAGATTGCATTTTCATATTCTTTAAGATATAAATATAGTTTGTTTCAACAAGAACGCAAGGTTGATTTTTTAATAAAACATCACGCATTTAAAGTACTGATACTTTTATTTCACCAGCTGTGAAATATTGGACAATATCCTGAACAATATCAATAGCACACTTGGTCCATTTGATAAAGTTTTCGCATAATTGCGGTTCAATTTTGTTTGTGACGAATCAAACCTCAGGTATTGAGCTCAGGAATTCTTGGTTTGTTGGCGAAGATGTGAGTTACATCACACAATCGTGGTGGCCAATTCTAATCACCATTGTGTGATTTTGGGTCCACAAGCCAGAGATATTTTATGCAACTCAATTATTTCGCATGTAATGGGAGTAGTTACACCACCCTGCTGGAATCATATGCTGGAATCAAATGACAGTTGATGTTACGATAATGTAACATTAACAAATTAATTTGTCATTTAGCATCGCTGGTCTCACATTTCTGAAGAAGTGCGCCCCAATAACTCCAAATCATCAGTCAGTCCAAAATCCAAACCGAGCGGCGACTCATGGTTATGGAATGTGTTGGCGAGAATCACTCTAGGATACTCTGCAATTCCAAATCTGACAGTATTATTTATTTATGTACCCATTCCTTCAACAGCGCACCTCATTGCCGAAGATGATTTTCTTTGAAAAATTGTCATTCACTTCTCGTTTTTTCAAAACCCAACTGCAAATGTTTAAATTGTATTAAAAAACGATTAGAACGTTTTCGATGCTGATGCATCATCTTCAGTAATGTTCCTAATACATTAGACTACAATCGGGAGATTATCGAACAAGAGATTAGAATCCGGTGAATGTGTGGGCGTGATCATTAAGTGCAGATGAGGGAACGTAATAGAAGGTGTTTGAATATTAATTACATTTTTGTTACTATCAATCGCTAAGTTTACTAAGATATCTAGTTTCTTTCCTTTTTTATAAATATTTATTAAATGTACACTATAGCTATTGAAACGTTCAGTTCTCGCGTGGTCTGCCATTTCAGTACCACCTAAATGACAAAACAATTCGTGGCGTGAAATTCAAATCTTGTGCTTTTGTTAGCACACTATTATACACATCATTTATTTTATTGAATCTTTGAGAGCCATAATTAAAAACTGACAACTTTTACTAAAAAGAATTTGTAAAATTAGTCATAAGTACATATTGTGATGTGCTCAGTTGTCACATTTTCAAGGCGCTAGTTATTTTAGTTTATATTTCAACAATATTTAGTTACTTTAAAAAACTGGTCAAGCTTCATGTTGATGGCATTTGTTAAGTATAAATATTTTATGAACTATATTTTTTTACACATATGATATATACAGAAGATATGCATGCATTTGGTGTTAAGCCAAAGATTATTATATTTTGATGTAATGAGTGATATTCCATTTTAATTAAATAATATTTTGATCTCAATTTGATTTATTTTATTTTCTGTTTATTTTATTAATGCCCTTGTGTGGTCCATATATCATGTATGTTCCATATGTGTATAGTCCATACACGAAGGTAAGATATCGTCGTTGATACTGCAATACTGCGGAACCAACAGTGGTCTATACCGCAGAACTACAAAAAAATCAAAATTGAGATTTTGTGCATATAGGTTCTTGATAGCGATTGGCTTCGCCCCGTGTGCTCAGATGAGCGCGTTATCCATTCAAAAAACTTGAAACGACACAACCCAAAACCGCGGGAGCAGCTCTTACACTACAATGTAACTCTAATACAGCGTACCGGCGCCTCATGCCATAGAACGAGTGGTCGTTTTATTTGTGGTTCGTGTATATAAACGTTTTTTTGAAGAAATATTGGACTTGGTATCTAACAATCTTAATTCGTTTACGGAAAACATTTCTGGCGACACTAGCTATAAAGGAGTGGATTGTTTGCTACTGGCTTTGTGGAACAGCAGGTGATAATTCTGTTCACACCAATTTGACTCCAAACTTGCCTACTTCTAAATGAGATTCTGTAAAAAGTTACCTAGCTTTATTGCCCAAATTACTATCACATTATTGTCACCAAACAAGCACAAAACAGTATGTGATACCTATAATACAATTGGAGTCACAACTGTATAACTTATATGTCGAATATGCCTCGTCAGCATCTAAGTCAGTAGCTTCAAGAAAGTAGCGATGGGTCGTCGACGAAACGAGACCGTCCATTTCCGTCCATTGACCAGTCGATCAACTAATTGAATTCGTCTACTTCGTTATGTGGACGTTCTACGGGACGATGTGTCTACGGCTCGACGGCTCGACCGTTGGCTATTTTTATTACGTTACTTTTTAAAATTTAAAGAAGTTCAAAGAAATATAGTTTTCAGGGTAAAACCACTAAAATTAAATTTTACCATCCCTTTTCAGGTAGATTTAAGAAGTCGAGATCGATCGAATAAAATATTGATCTTAGAAAAATATCTAGCCGGCCTTTTGGACTGTTAATTAATAATAGTTTCATCGTATAAAATAAAAACATCAAAGTTTGTTAACCCATAGATAACCTAGAAATTTTGCAGCCCTTTCAAAAATAACTTGGTAGATAAAAGCTGATATTTATTTCAAACGAGTGTAGTTGTTTCAAGTAAATTCCTAATTCTATGAGATAAATTTAAATTATCCAAAGGCGTACTTTTTCCAATGATGTATCTATACAAAAGAAAATAAAGTGTAAAATAATTTAATTAAATGTATAAATAACAGAAATGTTTTATTTTATACTGTGTAAAATTGGGAATTCACCGAAACGTCGCACAATGCAAGTAAAAAATAATATAGCAAAATTATTTTGTGGTGACATAATTATAATTTATCATCGCTGTATATATAATCACAGTATACCCAGAACAGTAGTTTATCTCCGGCCTGTCGGCGAGTTATTAGCCTACTCTTGCGTTGACGCTAGGGTTGTTACTTTATTTTTACTCCCTTTCTTTTAACTCGCAGCGTCTGAGATTCCGAGCATAAGGTAGACACGAAACCCGAATAAAATTCAATTTCTTTTAATTGTTCAAAAATTGATGTGCCGATTTTACGCTGATTAACGTCAATGTAGACTTTTAAAAACTCACAGTCTTTGTGATAATCAACACACCTTTTTAGTAAAGCACTACAAACATAAAAAAAGGCATTTTTTTCAGGAAGCGCATTTTTTTTCTAAAGCGGCGGCTGCGAGCGCGAATGGCACCGAAGGCATGGCCCTTACTGCCGCCGCCTTGTGCCCCCATATTCTATGTCAATGTGTGCGTCACAGTGCGTGCATACACGGCGCCAAGCACGCACTCACACATTCTAATGGGTAGCGGCCAGTTTGTATGAAGACGTATTACTTTTCTAGTACACTGATATAATTAAGCCTATGTGCCATTTTAGTACATTCTGAGATAAACGAATGAAACTGTTTTAAAAAATAATTTTATTATATTAAATAAGCACAGACTAGATTTATAAAAAATATTTTAAATAATTACTAGGCAGACTTGCCAGATGAACGGCAATGTTTTTTTTAGTATATCTCTATTATTTATATGAAAAATTGACAAATTGATTCATTCATCTGAGAATGTATTAAACGGCACATAGGCTTAATTATATATACAGCGACGTTATATAAATTAACTTTGTAAACACCACTTTTTTATTGAAAAAAATTCAACATGTTTCGAAGCCAATGGCTAAAAAAATACGAGAAGCCATTGGCTTCGAAACATGTTGAATTTTTCTCAATAAAAAAAGTGGTGTTTACAAAGTTAATTTATATAAATTATAATTATGTCACCACAAAATAATTTTGCTATAAAAAATAATAGCTTTTGATTAAGCCTGTCTCACCCTAAGCGTGCATTCAAATTTCAAGTCTGTCATAGTATCGTGTACGCAGATCCGCACTCTATGGTGGTGTACTTTAGAGTTGAAATGCAGTTACCCGTCGAGCCGTTTATAAGTCGACAGCGAGAGATGAGAGGGAAATCAACGGAGAATTACGAACGAAGGATTCTTCGTTTAGTCGTCTACGTCTACGAATCCAACTAGTCCATGCGATAAACGTAAACCGTCGATGCATCGATGAAACGTCAACTATTGTTTTCAACTAGTCCTTCTATTCAACGCCCATCGCTACAAGAAAGCTCTTTTTTGACATACTTATAGAGCAAAATATTGCCTTGTTTCAACCTAAAAAAACGCTTGTGACTATTGTTGTTCATACAAGGCAGGTAATGTTCGAGAGGAAAATTACCAGCGCCACATCCAACCGAAAATCTTGTCTCGATCTGAAAAGACAAAAAACTGGCAAAACATGGGCAAGTTCATACCATGACTGCTGATTTGCAAACTTTAAAACTATGTCCTTCCCTGTCGACTAGTGCGCTATATTTTAAGATCAAGTTAGCCAAACATAACTTCACTCTTTATAATCTAGGTACAGATGACATTGTTATTGGTTCGACGAAACAGCCTTTGCTCTATTTTTCGTACATTATTTGACAAACCTGCTAAGTGAAAATCTTAAAGATGTAGTTATATGGACTGGCGAATGCACTGCTCAAAACAGAAACGCTGTTATTTCTAATGCTCTTCTTAGACTAGCAATGGACTAATATGTTACAATTGCACAAAAATACCTCGAAAAAGGGCTCACGGTGGTAGATTCGGTCCATTACTTGTTGAAAGAAAACTCAAAAATATTGAAATTTTCTTTCCAACTCAATATGCCGCTTTGACTAAAGAGGCCAGAAAAAAAAAACTTTTATACAACCTGATCATACCTTTTTCAAAGACTACAATGTCAGAGTAGCAATTTTATGACTCTATAAGGCCTGGGCGCATTTCTGGTGATCACTGTGTAGATCTACGAATATTGAAGTATAATTTTGATGGTTCCATTGGTTTAAAAAACATTTTAAATATGAATTTAGTCTACTACCTCGAAAACCAGAGAATATTTTAACACTGATAAATGATGTACCATTTCTTTATTCTGCTGGATTGCCTGTATTGGAGTAAATATGAGTATTTACAACAATAAAAAAGGGTTATTCCTAGCGACTGCCACTAATTTTATGATAGTTTACCATTTAAAAAAAATAAGCAAGTTTTTATTTCAAAATGTGAGATCTCATTTATATTGAATTTAGTTCCTATTATAATTGATGTTATATTATGTTTCTATTTTAATCGATGTTACTAGATTTTACTTTAGTTTAATTTTTATTTTTGGATTTTAATAATTTGAGTTTTTGAGTTTTGTTTCTACAGTTTATTTTTGTTTTTTATGATGTGACTGGGTCATTCTTAGTAATAGATAACAGTTCTAAGTCTTAAGATAACAGCATTGTAGTTCACAACAATTGTAATTTTGAATCTGATTTATCTGACATATCATAATTACATATTATCAAATTACGTTAACTTAACTAATAAATGATCCTTATAATACATAATTTTTATTTTCATCATTTTTGTAATTACGCATAAATACTGAAAATGCGCAACTACAGCCCATTTTTGAAGATGCAATACCGCAAAAGTGTATTTTTTAATCGACAAGTGATTTTAACAACTTAAGAAGCCTAATAGATGCTTAAGTACATAAATCCATAGACATTTTATAGTTCAGTCGGCCAAAGATGTAGTAATAACGAAAGTATTAAGTTTTTTCTTTCTCCTGTAAAATCGGTCACTACAAAGTTACGCGGTTTTAGCCACTGTTGGTTATGAGGTATTGCAGTATCAACGACGATATCTGGGTAGTGTGACTACGCGTTTTCCTCAGCATTTGGAACAAAATTTGGAGTATTGGTTTAGAAATGGCATTGAATATATACACGTTTATATTAAGAGGAATTGATTGTCTATGTTTTCCCGAGGGTCCTAAAGAGTAACTATGTAAAATTTGGTTCGGATCAAGCAAAGGGTTTAGGAATGTATAGACAAAAGACGGATAGATTTTATATGTACATATATAGAATAAGGTAAAAACACACATATTTTAATATAATTATTGTTTATTATTTTGTTGGAGAATAAAAATATGTAAAAATAAAAATAAGCAATAAAATATTACATAAATTTGTATTAATTACAATAATTATTAAGTTTATTTATGTTTTAACAATAAAAAATTAGTCATAACAATATTATTAAAAGTTAGATTGTAACCTAATACATTTTTATAAACACGCACACATTTTTGTTCATTTTATATATTATGTTCAATAATTATGCAAAACCACTTCAACAGCAAAAATCACCCATTGCTGCAAAACACACACCAAAAAATTTCATTTGACAATAGAAAAGCCGTGACATATTAAAGGTGCTATAAATCAACCGCTGAGAGCTTTGGTATGACTCATCTCATTCTGTCATCTTTTATATGGAGCCAACGGTAGTGCAAATGAGAGAGAAATATGTATTAAAAATTCTTTTTATCGTACAAAATCTCCATTCTAAATTGGATCAAAAAAGTAATCGGATTGCGCAAAAATTTATTTCATATCGTAGCGAATGTAAAAAATATGCATTTGTATTTTTTATTGAAAAAAAATCATAAAATTTCCGTTAAAATAAACTAAAGTAGGTAATGAAAGAATTCTATTAATACACAGAGAATAATTTTTATTTAAATCAAATATACTCCATAATACATAACTCCACCTTTTTAATAGTTAAAATAATTCAGTTATTGAACTTCTTTAATTTAAATATATATCTTAATAACGGTGACAATCACGGTGACGTGCCAATGTTTATTTTCTTTATTTCATATTGAATTCAATGCTAAACTTTTGATTATCACATTCCAACCGCATACAACTGACAACAAGAAAACAGAATCATAAGAAGTCAAATGAGGTCTTCCAGCAGTCATTTATTTAAAAAAATTATGTTCAAATTACAAATCAATATTGGCAGTTTCCATCAGCGATTAATAAATTGTGATATGGTAAATTATGATTGGTGTTCGATCATAACACTGACTGGTAGTGTGATTGAACGATGGAGGTTTAATTTCTAGCGTATCGGTGATTGCTCGCCGAATTATGAATAATTAGTAACCAATCATTGTTATGATCAAACACTAATCACACTTTATCCCTAGAAATTAAGTCTCCATGTCCTACAAAAAACAAAATGAATTAACAATTCTTTCTATAATTACAAATTTGAGTCACTCCCAAGTATTATGGTAAAACCAATTTATTCAAATCCTGAGTCACAATTTTCAGTGTGATTATGTAGTACCATAATACTTGCGTTACATCATAATCATGGTCATTTGTTGTTTCCATTAATATGGTTGTAGTTTTTGTTAGTTGACAACTCAACAATAGCTATCTATGTTAATATATGTATATGCGCCCAAAATTGTGCTAGACTGTGCTATTTTTTTTTAAATCCATTATTTCAAAATAGTATTTATTTCAGTCATTGAAATTCGAATTAATAAAGTTCTACTACATAATTCATCACTCACTTCTTAACAAAAGATAATTATATTCCTACTAAAGGAAACTAACCCAAATTATTATAGTTGGTAATAAATAAAACAAATTAAAAAATAGAAAAAATAAAATTGCGATTTTTAAAAATTGATCCATCCACGAAATTGGGATATTTTTAAAATTATTAAATTCACAGGGAATTCAAAGTGATTTTAAATAATATCATGTACTTTATTTCTGCAAATAAATTATTTGGTTTTATTATTTCATAATAGACACAAAAGCTGATACATGGAGAAAAAGCTTACTTATATTAATATGATTTCCAGAACTAAGGCTATTTTAACGCCAATCCACGGCCGCAATAGTGATAAAACTGGAAATAACATTGACGAGGCTTTATATTTATAGGAACTGAAAAATTATGATTAACAGTAATGGCAGTTCTTGCGGGACGTTATTCTGTGTGTGGTAAATGATAAATGAAGACTCCATGGCAAAAAGTTGTTAACTAACATTTTTGTCAAAAATGAGTTAATAAGCCCTCTAAACTAAATAATGTACGCTCTTTCCATTGGAAATAAGTTCAGAACTTAAAAAAAATTAGAACGTGTTCAAATCATAGGGATGAACATATTGTTAACAAATCATAAAAATCAAATCAGTTACTAATGGGAAGAACATGTTAATCTATAAATAACATGTCCATGCCACCATTCTGAAATTAACACGCCTTTTAATTTGATTGGAATATTTATGGTTAATATAAATTTTACTCTGGCAATACTGTCATATATTTGTTTTTATTTGAAGACTATTATAATATGTACTTATATATTATTTTTCAATAATTTTAAATGGTACATACCATGTTTTGTATTATTAATTAACATGCCAGGTATTTCGTAATTTTGAATAATGGATGGTACAAACGGATAGCATTTGAAGGGTTGTTTGATGTTTGTGTTTTACCAATTTTAAAAAGATGTTGCGAAAAAATGGTTGTTAACTACATTTTTTTAGGGAAAATTAGTATATTTTTATTTTTTTGTGCATAAATGCGTTTTTTTTACTTTGTAAATACTTTATTGATATTTTAGTGACATAAATCAATAAAAATTAATCTTGAATTAGAATTTTGATATTTTAGTGACACAAATCAATAAAAATTAATCTTGAATTAGCAATAAAACATATTTTTCAAAGGCGAAATGCAAATGTCTAATTATCTCATAATGATTTGAATGTTAGTTAACAACTTCTTGCCATGGGGTCTTCAAATATTAACAATGTCTAATGAGAGACCGACTCTAACGTGTAAGATATAGCAGTCCCTGTATTTTTAAATATTACTAAAAGACATTGGTTCATCTATTCAGTATGTACAAATTTAGGGGCGGGGAGGAAATGGGGAATCCCAGATCTTTCTTCCCTCACACCGATACCTCTTTACGCAAACTATTGTAACTAAGCAAGTGACATTTTTAGTTCTAGCGTGTATGTACACATTTGATTCATGTTCAAGTGACAATAATTTTTCTTTTATATATTGTGTCAAAAAAACAATTTATATATTTGCGACGCGTGACATTAATTCCCGAAATGAGCACACAGTTGCCTGTCGAGTATTCATATTAAAAACTAACACGTATTTAAATTTCATGCTGATGGACCAAGTTATTGGTTAGCTATTGGGTGCCTTCTGAGGCAAAGCATAAACCCTCAAGAGGAGCACTTCGAAGTCATTAATAGACACTAGCGTACAGTTTCTCAAATATATAT
This sequence comes from Agrypnia vestita, assembly GCA_016648135.1. Lineage (NCBI taxonomy): Eukaryota > Metazoa > Arthropoda > Insecta > Trichoptera > Phryganeidae > Agrypnia > Agrypnia vestita. The sequence goes on from JADDOH010000501.1 coordinate 226,469, forward strand.
ATGCATTCCGGGAAGTATATAAAATATAAATTAATGTCGCATGAGATATGCGTATATCAAATACACTCCCGTTGGTCTAGTGATAGACAATCAATCGCCTGGTAATCTAGTTAGTGGTCGAGGGTTGAAGCTTCATTCCAGGATCACAAGTTAAGCTTACTTTCATAACACAAATGAAGCTATGTACTCACTAGGGGGCAAATCACGCAACATTCCGCGCGGCATGATCTATCAACATCTACGCTCATGTTTCGGGGACAATGTCGCGGTCATTTGACGTGTACACACCGGGACTCACATATCACTTGTCGCAGAAATGTCGCCCAAAAGGGTTATTTATGATGATTAATGCTGTGTATCTGTTTATTCTAACGAGTTTATCGAAACGTAAGAGCAGAAAAAGGTGGTGGGTGCGAAAGTATTTACTGAACAGGAAAAGAAGGATGGATATTCTATGCGATCTTCGAATGTCTGACGGATCATTTGTCAATTTCATTCAAATGATAGCAATCGGGTCTTCCATAGCCAAGCAAGACACAATATTACGGAATGCTGTTTTATATCATATACCATATTAACTGTAGCGCATGCGTCTTAGGTTATCAACGTACCACGTGGTAATGACGATGTCCCCGTGCGCTCGCTCGAGAACTGTGCGCATGGCAACGTTGCCGCGGCACATAGAAATGCCACGCTATGTTGGGCGCGACATCACGGAATAGTGCGCGATGTTGCAGTGTCACGTAGACTCTATGCCACGCGTGATGTTGAAGGACAATTTGTCCCCTAGTGAATACGTGGCTTGAAGCTTTGTTTGAAAATATGTTGTCAGAATATTGATATGACACGTATTCTGTGTACAATCTCATTTTCTCTCAAATATACAGGGTGTACCAGAGCTAGCAGCAGAAACTTGGCCGTGAGATTCCTGACTATGTTATGAGTCTAAAATAATCAAGCAACCATGACCTAATATCAATAGTTATGGAGATACGCAATATCAAAGTTTCCTTTTTTTTTCAATATTTGTGATTTGTTTCTTGTTAAAAGATGAACAATCATTACAGTAACTTATATCGATAATGAAAAATTCATTTGCTTCAATACAACTTAAATAAAATGATAAAAACCTTGTAAAAAAATAATTTTTAAATTTTTGCAAGGTTTTTATAATTTTATTCGACTGCAAATGAATTTTTCATAATCGATACTGTAATGTTACTGTAATGATAGTTCAACTTCTTGCAAAAAATAAGTAAGGAATATTAAAAAAAAAATGCAAACTTTGATATTGCCTGTAGCTAAAGTTTCTGCTGCTAGCTCTGGTACACCCTGTACACATATATATATATGTGTGCAAAGTACAAGAATCAAGAATTATATATTTGTTAGTTACAATAATTTAAGTAGGAGGGGTCACTATGTAAAGCAAAAATATAGAAACGCTGGTATCTGCGAAAGAATGCTACTTATTCCATTTTTGCAAACATCCTAAATGGATGGTTCGTAATACAAATGAATTCCAATGACAAAATTTTTCCCAGAAAAATTTTGTCATTGGACATTTTGTCATTCAAAATTTTTCCCAGAAAAATTTTGAACATTAATTTCATAAAACACAATGCAATGACAGAGTGTGCGTGTTTAGCAGTGTTTGAAATAACATTTAAATAATTTTTAATTACATAATAATATATCAATAAACTTTTTTTAATAAGTAATTATGGTTGAACTTTGGAATTATGGTTTCGCAATTTAATATTTTAGAGCACATTATTCATTCTTGAAAACAAAAATATTATCAAGATGATCACACTTATTTAATTTTGTCTCCTTTTGAATTTCTACCCTTTTCCTGTGTACATCCCCATAAACAACTGTCAAATGAGTAATACTATATTTTAAAATAAAACACAAATTACTTTGTTTTCACCACTTTATTAGATTAAAAAATCTACATGTTTCGAGAACAATGTTCTCTTCATCAGGATTATTGTGTACTAATCTTAAAAGTTGAAACAAGCAAATATGTTACGGTGATGGAGCGGTTGAGGGGGTTGGTGAGGGGAGGGGGGGGTTCGAGGTGTTG
>JADDOH010000502.1:0-55000 GCA_016648135.1 Agrypnia vestita
AAATCATCCTGAAAAATATACACTTCGTAGATGCAGTTCTTGCAGCACTACACTGAAAGTGGTATGAAGCTCAGTAGCATGCAACAATTGCAAAATAGCGCTTTGCGTACCGTGTTTTAGGCCATACCATTTGTCTAGCCAGCGGAATAAAATATTATTATAATTATAAATAAACTATTCTTCTAACAGAAATAAATAAAAGTATTTTTATTACTAAAAAACCTATTTTTATTACGAAAATAAAATTCTGAGATCACTTTTTTTTTTTACCTAAATGGACACTGGTCAGAAAACTGACCGCTGGAAAATCGAAAATTACAAAAAAGCTATACGTTTTCCAAAAAATATAATAAATATTCTGTTCATCAAAATGAATAAAGAATACATAAAAAAAAATTCTAGGCTCGTATCTTTAAAAAAAGAAGTTGTCCTATAAAGGGTTAATATATATTGCATATACCTATTAAATTTTTCTACCTACAATTTCATTTTTTTTTGGATGTAGAGACATATTGCCGGATATAACTTGGATTTTCTGTCGATGTACTCATATTGTACGATGTTCGAAATGTCTGTCACTTACTTTTCATAACATCTACAAAGCCATACAATGCGTGCATTCACCATATTAAACATTCTTCGTGGATTCATTCATCCAATCCAATCTTTCATCCTGTTCACCTATTCAATAACGCCATGAAAAAAGGTAGACAGAAGTGATTTGTCAACTTTCCTTTGAAATTGTCTGTAAGATGAAATCTCAGACGCGCGACATCTGTTTGAGTATTTCTAAAAAAAGCCCGAAGAAAATACCACGAGAATTTCTATGAAAATATGTTCGCAAATAAGTAATATAAATTTAATGAATATTTCTTTTTAAGTATTGCCAGAGGCAAATTGTTGTTAAGGGCAGGCTCTGCTATTAGAAAATTGATTAAAAAATAAAATAAAATATAATTTAAATTCAAAAAACAAATATTGTTTGCATTCCATTAATTTTATCATAATGTTATTTGTACTTTTATATTAATTTTAAAAATTTCATTAGGTTTATTTTATTCAGGAATTCTAACAGTTCCAATTCCAATAGTTTTATTTAAATTTTTAAATAATAACGAAAACAGGGTAATTATTATATAAAATAAAAATATGTTAAAGATTTATATTAAACTATTTTATATGTTATGTTCCGCATTGGCAATTTTATTGAGGATATTACATATTTTACAGGTGCGTGCAGTAAAAACATCCAAGCATGACTTATTTGTACACTTATATTTTGGAACAAATATAGATATCAAATATTTATGCGACAGATTTTAATGATATATCAAAATATTAATACTATCATAACAATTGTGATAGAAATATAACAAAATATATATTTGTTTTCCGATTTTTTTTCCAATAATTGGTTACGTAAAAGTCATGCTGCGATGTTCTCAATGCACGCCCACGATGTTTTCAGTTTTTAGAACATCTAAAGACAAATTCAAGAAATTTGATTATATACTGGAAATATTATGAATATGGCGAATGGAGGTAAATTTTCCGTCGAATAATTGACCTAAATCATTTATTCCCGCTACAGAATTAAGTTTCATACGGTCAATGGCATAGTTTTTTTAAGTGATTAGATTTTTTAATGTGAATATTTAATACTTTAACATTTCTCTTTATTTAATTTGAGTTAATTTAAAAAATACCAAACATGTAAGTTGTGTAAGTTTTTTTGAACAATGAAACAGCTGCTAAAGAAACGTTATACACGAAAAAACTTTAAATCGTCAGAATACAATAAAACAAATATAACAATAATAAAATAAAACAGGTCCAAGATTAGAATCTTGAGATACCAAACTAGTTGATTTTAATTTACATAAATAAATGAATTGATATTCTATTTAGTATATAAGTTATCGTGAATTTCAATAAAATTACATTAATACCAAATTATTTGACTTTTAATTACAGAATTTGAATCTGATTTTAGGAAAATGATCAAATTTTCTTTCTGAGACAAACAAAAAAAATAGCAAACAATATCAAAATTCATCATCTCTTCATAGATTCCAAGGCTTTAATGAACTGGTGTAAGTATTACAATAATAAGCTGCATTCATTATTTAAGGAGCTAAGCTTCTCAAAATTTATCAAATTGTGAAGACTGTGTCATGTAGAAAGAACAATAACAACAAGGATTGATGTCGCTGATGAATTCAAGACTAACAGGACGAAGGAACTTAAGAAGGCCAACACTAAGATGGAGTGACAACGTTCTTAAAAACATATCTGCCTTGGAGAATTAGAACTGGAGGGAGCTTGCACAAGTCCGAGATGAGTGGAGAAAGATTCTTGGGGAAATACGTAGTCAACAGTGGTGAAGATGATGATGAAAATAGAATATGATGTACTTTATCAAAAACCTGACTAAAGTCGTTATAAATGGAATCCATTTGCACTCTCTCCAATAACTTTATGAAATTTATGAAGGTATAGAAAGTACAGTATTTTTATGCAAACAGGAAGTTTGTAATTATTTGTTCGTCTTACATTTCAGAATACATAATTTAAGATGACTTGTGCTCACGTGGGTTGGTCTTAAGAATTTCAAGCGGTGATCTCTGAATTTATCTCCAGATTAAAAACATTGAATTTCTGAAACTTGAAATTCCGTTACGACTGAGAAAAACAGTGACGAAATAGGAACCAATGCAGGGAAAAAATAAAATCAACAACCATATGAGATTGAAGAGCCAATACTGATGATGATGCTTGTAAAGAGTCATTGACTTTATTACGGTCTTCTCATCATCAGAAATGAATTTTAAATAAACATAGTATGTACACATCCAGTCTATACATTAATAATTTACTATAACATCGCATGTTGGCATGCCATCTTCCGTTGCTTCGCCCGTATTAAAAATTGGTGTACTTAGAAGAGAATTGAAAATGTCATTCGTACTAGAATATGGTTTTCTTTCAATATTGCCAACTTAATAAATCGAAGAATTTCTATATACTTCACAGACCACCAAAATATACAGACCTTAACTAACGCAAATTACTTGTTACACAACCTGCTACTACGGCTGGTCCAAACTTGTACTACTCATGTTCATATATCACCACAAGCTTTTTTTATATTGTAAATTTTGAAATAATGATAAATATGTCAAAGTAAGTACTCTTAAATAAAAAGATACTCTTAAAAGTATAATTAATAATTAGTAAATAAGTTCTAATATTTAAAAAGAACTTGAAAAAACACAGGTAGTTATAATAATATTTTATTTTTTACTAGGGAATTTAATTATGCAAGAGAAAATATTTGTGTACTATAAAAATATTGGATTTTGAGAACTCAACAATTAATTACTATTCACACTTTTAAATAATAATTGGAATGTTGAATAGAAAAAAAGCTATCTACCTTCTTAGAATAGGTATTTATATGTACCTAGCAAGGTAGATAGAGATTGAGAGTCTTTTTGAGTACTATATCTTATGCTTAGCAATGTATATGTACTAAGCATTTTAATAGTCATGTGACCAATAAACGCTGATTTATCGGTACTAAAATCAAAACTGAAGTTGCATAATACAAGGAAAAGTGAAGTCGTCTTTAGGAGACTAATCAAATTTGTTTTCGATATATGTTTTGTATATCTTTTCCATTTAAACTAATCAGTTATGAAGAAAAAATAGCAATGGTCAATATTATGTAGGTATTGATGCAGGTCTGAACAACATTTGGTAAATTGAAACACTTTAATGAAAATAAAGAAATCCCAGTATGCCTGAAAAGAAAGGTGTTTGATACATGTATCTTACCGATGTCGACATACGGCCTAGAAATAGTAAAACTAATAGCAAAAAGCATACACAAATTAAAATGTACACAGCGGGCCATGGAAAGGCAGATGCTGAAGAAAGAAATGACGAAAAAAGACACCGAACAAAAGCTGCCGATATTATGGACCGTATTGCTAAATTAAAATGGGAGTGGGCTGAACATGTGGCTAGACAGGAGGATACTAGATGGACACTCAGAATCCTACAGTGAAGGCCCTGAATGAAAAGTAGAAGCGTCGGAAGACCTCCCAAAAGGTGGTCTGATGACAAAGTCGAGCAAACAGGAAGAACCTGGATGCGAAGGGACGAAACAGAGATGAGTGAAAGAAAATGGAAGAGGCCTACATCAGAAAGAAGAAGAGGAAGAAGGTTGATGCAGAAATATTTTTTGTATTGTTATTATTTGAAGATAGATTTGTTTTAAGATATCGAAAGTATTCTAGAAAAGCTTCGGTATTATTAGATATTTAACGCTTCTAGAATGTTTTTCCGAAATTCGCAAATAAAAATGGAAGCATCTACAGTGATTTATAGTAGAACGTGCCGGATCAGCGGTAAATTAAGTACTTCTTCCATTTGAAGGAAATGTAAGAGAAATAAAGAAAGAAAACGTAGTTCTCTGAGATATCAATAATCTATAATATAAAAGATATATAAATGTATACAACATCTTACTTTAACGAGACATTACATAAAAAAACAAGATGCTTAAATAAAATAACACATTTGGGTTTAACCTTACGTTTAGTGTATTGATAGACGTGAATTCTAAAATATGAGATGTGAATAAATAAATATTGATAGTGATTGACTTAAACCTGTGTGTGTTTGTGGTGTGTATCGATATAGTATTAGGTCCTTACATATGAAATTGGAGTTTTTCCGTACTGGCAAATTTGATCTCAAATATCTTCTCTTTGGTTAGGAATTCCAAATCCAAATTTATACAACTATTTACTCATGTATTTGTGTTTTGAAAATTATAATTCATTTGTTTTTTCCTCAATTGTTTTTTTCTTTGCGTCACTCAGTTTACAAAATGAAAAACTTGAAATATCGCGTTATTTACGAGTACGAGTTCCACCGTGGCACCAATGCTGCAGAAACGGCTCGAAGGATTAATGATGTGTATGGCGACGGTGCCGCAAAAGAAAACACAGTGCGTTTTTGGTTCCAACGTTTTCGTTCTGGAAATTTCGACCTGCAGAACAAGCCCCGTGGACGGCCGGAGACCAAAGTTGATAATGAAGAATTGAAGGCTATTGTGGAAGCGGATCCATCGCAAACCACATCCGAGTTAGCTGCAGGCTGCGGTGTTAGTGATAAAACTGTTTTAATCCACTTGAAGCAAATTGGTAAGGTGAAAAAGCTTGAAAGGTGGGTACCTCACGAATTGAGTGAAGCAAATCAACAAACGCGCGTTGACTGCTGCGTTGCATTACTCAACCGGCACAATAATGAAGGGATTTTAAATCGAATCATTACCTGTGATGAAAAGTGGATCCTGTACGATAATCGGAAGCGCTCATCGCAATGGCTGAACCCTGCCGAACCAGCCAAACCATGCCCCAAGCGAAAATTGACTCCAAAAAAGTTACTTGTGAGCGTTTGGTGGACTAGTGCTGGTGTCGTTCACTACAGCTTTCTTAAATCTGGCCAGACGATTACGGCAGATGTCTATTGTCAGCAACTGCAAACCATGATGGAAAAGCTAGCTGCTAAACAACCGAGGCTGGTTAATCGCTCTAGGCCACTGCTGCTTCATGATAACGCTAGACCACACACTGCACAACAGACGGCTACCAAATTAGAGGAGCTTCAATTGGAATGTCTAAGACATCCACCGTACTCTCCGGACCTTGCCCCAACAGATTACCATTTTTTTCGAAATTTGGATAACTTCTTGCAAAGGAAAAAATTCAACTCCGATGGGGCAGTCCAAACCGCCTTCAAAGATTTTATTGATTCCCGTCCGAATGGTTTTTTTAGTAAAGGGATCGATGAACTACCTATGAGATGGCAAAAGTGCATAGATAGCAATGGTACATACTTTGATTAAATAAAAATATTATAATAAAAAAAAATCGGCTTTATGTTCCTCCCATACTAAACGCCAATTTCATATTTAAGGACCTAATATAATATATAATATATATATAATATTATATATATATATGATATTAGTATATATATAATTATATATAGTTCAAGTTCAAATAAATACGTCATTTGGACACTTAATTAAGGCAAGCTCAGCGTCACAGGTGTCCACAGCAATAATTATAAATGTCCATCCACCGCTGGGCAATGCCCGCTATCTCGAATTTTTTGAGTTTATTTATCAGTCTCGATACATCTGGCGTCGTGTGAGATTATGTTAAACGTATTTTTAATTAGTTGAGTGATTTCTTCAAATTATGGCCAAAAGCAACGAAACGAGTACAAATACGAAAAAAGAAAACATGGGAGAATGAGTGATATTTTAAGGAAACTTCGTCTGCAGGGTCATAAAATTGGTGATGACTGCAAATGTGATCGATTTAAATAGGATGTTTTGTTGATTTAGATGAGCACATGTTAAAACAAAGCTTCCTAAACAAACTATCGATTTATCAAACATCTAGAAATTGAAATTGCTTCTCTTCCAGATGGTCATGAAAAATCTCAATTTGTTCTCGGCTTCAAAAGCTGGAAGTTGAGAATCTAGCACATAAAAAGAGGACTGAAGTCTTTTATGATGAAAAGAGGAAATTTTTTTTGAGAGCTAGACAGGATGCGACAGCAGTTTCGATAACAAAAATCTTCCTGTACCGAGTATAACCACAAACACAAAAATAAAAATATTCACAAGATGCATTCAAGGGCTGGACTGTTCTTGTACGTGAATTTAGAGTCTATAAAAAACATCCATGTTTCACAGAAATTTTAATATGTAATAGTCCATAGGAGTCAAGTGTGGTTAACACACCAGTTTCTTTTCGTTCTATAAAGGCAGGTATTAATGAGGGAGAATTTAAATAACCTGGTTTGGCTTTAAAGGACAAGCTGCCTGTTTTAAGAGTGCAATATAAGGACCTGCAGTTCTTGAAAAAGTTTTGAAGGCCTGAAACAAAACGTTATTACGACGAACTTCCTCACGCTGCCAATGTAAAAGTATCAGAAGTTAATTAAACCAGTCATTTGGAAACTATTATTATTGACTGTGAACGCAGTGTGGACAGTGATCATTATAGTCCAGATTTTTTAAGATAAAATAATTTTTAATTAGTTTATAATGATCAAAGATTGATTGTTTACCTAAAGAATAATACGAAAAAACATGTGCCTTAACAAAACTAAATATTATTTTTACATCTTCGTCGTTTCGACGGATGGTTAGCTTTAATGGGGTACGCCCAAACGTTACCTTTCTAGGGTTAAATCTGAGATTTCTTTCACCGTTTATAAAATTAAAAAACAATTATTTGAAAACAAAGTAAAAGGGACATTTATCATTATTGCAGTGGAACCTTTATATGTATATAAAATACATCGTCTATTTAATACTAAAAATATTAATATAAATATAAATAGACCATTATCAAACAGTGGATATGCCACGTATAATCGATAAGGTTTATGTTACCCCTTAAGATTATTTTTTTTAGGCACTTATAATTAAAGATTCCCAGGTTATTATTATTATTATAGAATTATTATTATAGAATTATTATAGAATTCTATGTTACGCTTAATTATCTGAATTCCCCGTTTTCTGTAAGTAATTACCTGAATTACTTTGTAATTGCATGTATTTAGTTGTTGTTTTATTTACACTCATGTGATTATTACGTTAAATAATATTTTAATTTTGGCCTTGATTTTGTGTTTCGTAAACATATTAAGAAGTGGAGAGAAGACAATTTTTTATTGAGTATTTAATAGAGTTATATTTGAGTCATTTGTGCGTTTATTGATTTCAAGTTGTTCAAGTAAATTCAATCTAAAACCTTTGGTTTCTATATCGACGGCTCCTACGTATAATATCGTAACCCACAAATCGACGATTTTTAGTTTTTTGTGTATTTCATATGTATTTAATTATATCTTTATTTCCAAGAAAGAAAAAATATTATTTTGAAATAAATAACGTTTTTTTCGGACGTAATTTATCGTATCTCAAACAATCACGTATTTTTTACGAAGTATACAATCGTATGTAACACTTACGATAATTTGCGTTGGAAAATAACATAAGATAATTTTATCGTATGTAACACTTACGATAACATATGTTGGAAAATAACATAAGATTATTATCGTATGTAACACTTACGATAATATGCGTGAGAAAATAACATAAGATAATTATCGTATGTAACACTTACGATAATATGCGTGAGAAAATAACATAAGAAAATTATCGTATGTAACACTTACGTTATTTTACGTCGCGTTTTTTCCGAAGTAAAGTGTTGTAAGTCATTTATACGATATTTTACGTCGCGTCTTTTTCGAAGTATAATATCGTATGTGCATTTCTACAAAAACTTTTAATAATTTCGACTTTTTTGTGATTATTTATGAAACTGCAGTATAAAGTAAAATATTGAAATGAAATTTCAAAAAAATTGGGCAATATTTAGATTTATACCGGACGAAAATATGTTTAAATCCTTCTCCTGTAAAATTGAATTTTGTGGTTTACGCCGTCGATATGTAAAGGTGTTAGCGCGTTATTACCGAGCGGGACTTGGTTTTCATAATAAATGTGCTGCAAATTTAGAATCTAAATTTTTATAATCACAAATTAATTTATATGTCACTGTTTTCTAATTTCAATATTTTACTTTTAGAGTTTTTAAGATTTGTGCCGATATTATCATTAGTTCTAAAAGCTATTTTAAGACGCGCTTTTTAATTTCAGCTATTTTTATTGAAATAGGATAAAAAAATTCTAAGCATGCAAATTTATGAATATTATATTTTGAGTATTATTAGTTTCTAATTATTTTTTCGATGTCGTTTATCCTGTAACCGTTCTTTATCTTGCAACTTTATTAATGATTTCTATTTCGTTTATATACTCTTTTTAAAGGCGCCTAGGAAAGGGAATCTTAATATAAGACTTCTCGATAAACATCTAATTACACATGGCAAGGGAACACTTAAACCTTAAGGAAACACTTAAACCTTATAAATAAGTCGATTATACGTGGTATATCTACTGTTTGATAATGGCCTTACAAGCCAATAAAGCCGTCACATTTAAAATAATATTTTTACCTGCAGAACTTAATAATAATATTTATTTAAATTTTATTTATTTTAAATTTCATTAAAAATGAACACTAAAAATATAATTGTTAAGTGAAAAGAAACATGAGCCTTTTTTTTAATTTCTTAAAAATTTAACAGGGGAGCCAAAATCTATCTTTTTAAATAAGAATCACTGTATATTTACGTGCAGTTAATAATTCAAATATAGTAATATGGCTTTCAATGTAGCCATAACTGCAGTACGGAATACACTTTCAGACTTAGTAGAAATATATCAGGTCTGCCTGAATTGTAGAGGTTTTTGAAAACGACTGGTATATAATACATTTTTTTTAAAACTGACACTTCTTTTTTATAAATATAATATATTAATAATATTTAATATATTAATTTTATGCGGACATTTCTATATTTTAATCATTAAACTCATTATGTTTCATAATTTTATCACGTAATTAAATTTTCACTGCGTTTTAAGTTTTCGGAAAATTATTGAATTAGAAATTTTATCCCGAATATTTGCAAAATGTGCTAGGAATTAGAAGTAATTTATTAAGATTTTAATATTTTGTGTCGTGGTATCTTATATAATGAATAATATTAAATAAATATTGTTACGTGAATTTAAATGAATTTTAACACAACTTTACTTAAAAACTTAACGAAATATCGGTTGTAAAAATTATTATAAATATTATGCTTCACGTGTAGAAATAATTTGTATTTAAAGAATATTGCAGCTGACTAAATGAATGGGTCATTAAGTTGACACCTCATTAACCTGTCACATTATATTCTGAATTGAAATAACACAATTATTAATATAATTAACAGTTGTAAAGAGTATAGCTGTTAAAACGCACATGTTAATGAAATATATGCAAACCGCGCAACTTTTCGATAGTCGTTATGTAAACACCAAGCGATACGGTATTATGTTTTACGTCTCGTTCCGTAAATCGTAGTACGCGATACGTTATCGTAGCAGTACGTGTGCCTATAGCGCGCCGCAGTAAAAGACTGACGCATCGTCGTAGCCAACAAGTACACTCTACAGGCAATACGTACAGGCAGTAGCTTCGGCGTAACGGTCGTCGGGGCGCTGCCGTAGACCCCAAATGCTGGCCACTACCTGTAGCGGGAGAGACGGATAATCGAAACAAAGCCCAAATATAATAATTTAATGCGCACAGGATAACTTATTCAATGTGTGCGACAAGAAATAAAAACATTTTTGGGAATCTTCATAAAATATGCTCTTCAAAATATTACGTGTATATTATTTGTCGCATCCATAATAGAATTTTAGAATTATCATTTAAGAAGTATACCTTATGTAGGTATAGTAAGTAGTACATATTTTTAAGTAAATTGAAGAATATTTAAAAAGTATATATATTGGGTATAGTAAGTAGCACATAGAAGGATTGATAATTAAATGAATATACATATAACTTAATAAAACATATCGCATTTCCCAGATTGGGAATATTCCGATTCGTCATCCCCTTCATCTCTTTGAGTGAGACAGCATCACTCTCTGTCCTGCGCTTTGTCGATTATTTGGGGCTTCTAGTAATTCAATATTTCTTGCCAGTCTCTCCACTCGCCTTTTCCACGTTCTCTTATTCCGATACATATTTTTTTTTCTGTATATCGTTCTTATTGTTCGTCAAATTTGTTTCAAAATCATATCATGTTCTAAAATTTTAACTTCACAGTGAAATATCATGTTCTTTTTATTTTTTTAAATTCATTGAAAAAAATCGAGGCTTGTTTGTCTAGGTTGAATGTATTTAATTACTAATTAAAGCGACTTTTAGGTGAAACGTATTAAATGTGATACTTTAAAAATCACAGTAGAATAAAGCTTTTATTGCTTTGGCTATATAAATAACTGCGTAGCAGCCTAACAATAATGCAATTAGTTAAGAAATGATAATCTTTGTAGTTGAATTCTTTTATCATTTTCATAAATGTATAATATATATTTATGAAAATGATAATAGAATTCAACTACAATAAACACGAATAAAACAAATATTATTTGTTTTATTCGTTTTTCGATGATATGATGTAATCTTTTTCAATCTGACACTCTGGTCGCGAAATCCGCGGAACTTTGGTACGAATACACGCAGTACCAGATCAAAGAGAGTTGAATGACGTATTCATAAAGGTTTAGGCAGAATTTCGCCCCAGAATATTCCATATTTCGTCATAATTTATTCATATTCTGCAGTGCACACTACTTTACGCCATCCATACTTCCGCAATTATTCATAATGCTATCTTTCAGTAAGTTTAAGGCACATATAAATGGTTTTTTTACAGCATCTTGTAGGTTCTTAATTAATTTTTATTCTTTTTATTCAACTTGACATGTATATGAGATATTATTTATAATATAATATTGTGAAATACTTGAATTTAACACTATACTCGTACACTTTAAAAACAATATGTATCCAATTTAAAGGTGTTTGCTTGTATACGGGTGAAACTTTGCATTGCAAGACGCGTAAAGGACATTATATAGTTAAACATAGAGTTATCGTATTTATTGTATTTTTTTTTAATTTTACGCTTCAACAGGCCGAGAGGCCCAATTACGGAAGCGAAATACATCACAACAACAATGAATATAGTATAAATTCTTTTGTTTCTGTTTAGATTAGTGATAGTCGAACCGTTATTTTAAACGGTTTCACGTATTACTGGTATACGCAACGCAGAATGTCTAAATTACTTATGATTACAAACATATACAAACATATACAAAGCATAATATGCTTCCACGTGACGGTATATGTTTATATATTGAAATATTATTTCATCCGTGTGTACGTACTTTAAATCACCTTTTCTTTTTTTAAGTTTTTCTCAACCAGAGTCCTTTACTACGTTTCCTTTCAACTCCAACAGAAAGGTATAATATTAAAAGGTCGGTTTTGGGTGTTATAGGCTATCGGCGTTACAGGCTGTTGGCCTTATAGGCTATTGGCGTTACAGGCTATCGGCATTATAAGCTGAATGTTTTTTAATACAAAATACAAATATGTGAGGCTCGCTCTCCCTACCTACTGTCAGACAATGATGTATATATTTGAAACTTATATTATTATTGATGTAAAATGATGTTATAATTTCAATTTTAATGTAAAATCTCTATCTACTTCCAGGAAAACAATAAAAATACATCAATCCCGATGGTGGACCTTGCAAAGGGATCCGAAATATCGGCCAGAGAGTTCAGATATACACGGCAGAGTATCCCAGAAAACTACACGCAGAAGATTCACATCAAATATTTCTAAAGAGAAAATATTTAACGCGCTTTAATTTTTTCGTGTGCATTTTATTATTGACTTTTCGATGAGTAGATGTTTTTTAGAAATTTATATATGTGAATATAGTATAAATTCTTTTGTTTCTGTTTAGATAAGTGATGGTCGAACCGTTATTTTAAACGGTTTCACGTATTACTGGTATTTGAGATTTGTATCTGATTGTATCAATGTTTGGTAACTAAGATATAACTGTTGTCTAGTATCGATAGTTTCCCGTCGAAATGAAAAATCAGTTACCAATCATTGATTAAATCAGATACATATAACAAATAATGCTTATATTGTATATAACAGGTTAAAATACCACCTCTAGTTTAGATGCTTATGTTAGCTTCAATAATAAGACATAACATGCGAATGAACATGCGGAGGTGGTCGACATTTTTCTGATAGTATAACTGTGTATAAGACTAACTTGAAACAATTCTTTACGTCTCAACTAAATGGTAATGGATAAATTAATTTATATTTTTCTTCTTCCTGTTTAAACTTATCTTTTTCACTTCTGTTTTTAATTTTCTCAAATCTATTATATGTACTTTATCTCTATTTTTATAACTATCTGTTTTATGTGATTTTTACTTGTAACTGTAACCTTGCACTTGAATCTTTTAAACTATATATTTGTCTTATGCGAATTTTTATATTGTATATTTTGTAAAAGCCCATATGGGCGATATAAAAATTAATAAATAACTCACTCAGTTTAAATATGTAATAATAAATTCTTAACAAATCTTGTAAATTAATATATCAAATAGCAGTTAAGAAATCGGCTATCGCCGATTGCTTGCTGCTAGGCCCTGCGGGCGGCCATAAATATTCGCTTGCTGGTTGACAGTGTGGTCGGCTATGATGACCGCTTCACAGCTAGTAATGGCCGCTGCGCGGCCATTGATGTATACAACCAGCTGTCGGTATGGTAGATGCCAATGGTCGGCGGAACTGGCGGCTGTTGCTGCTGCTAACTGAGCCTGTCTACCTGCTGCAAGGCCATGCTGTCAGCTATGGTAGCTACTGCACGGACATTGGTGTCTAATAGGTCTTATCTAAATATAATAATTTCGTTGTCAGTCGGTTCTAACTTACTGCTATTACAACTTAAGATAATCAGAGTATGACAGGCAACCAGCGCACGGGCTATTTTACACGCAAGAGTCGTTATTCATTATTATGTTTCTTGATTTTTCACGGGTGTACGGCTAGTTTAGATATAATTAAGACAAAAGTATTTGTAACCGATTAATAAGCCAGAGCTGAGTTTTAAAATTAATATTTTCATCAAATGCTTCTAAAACACATAAACTTGCATTCAAATTTATTGTCAATTGTCAAATTAACACTCTTTTCCACATAACCGTATTAAAAAACATATTCTAAGTGGCGCTTTTTCTTCTAATCTGGAACAAACTTTTTTCGTATTTCCCAACACAAAACATCAAATTTAAAAAAGAATATTCTAGCACTAAACTTAAAGAAAGATCTGTCAAACACAATTTCATTGTAAACCAATAATAATGCTGCTGAAATATGTAATTGATTTGGAGACAACATTCCTATAATGACATATTTGTTAAACCCACCGGATTGGCCACCACCAAATAAAAAATGGTTAAATTCACATATTATTCTTAAACACATATATGTTTATTGTAAACTAAAAGTAAACGTGTATAAATATTAAAAATGTATATTCTTTTTATAAATGCACAGAAGATAATATTTAATGGTTATAATATTTCTACACATTAAATATTATCTGTATATATTTTAAAACAATCCATACTTCTCGCTACTTTATACGATTTCGCCATTTGTTTTTTTGTGCTGGCAATGGAAACACACGCAATACTTACACCATTTTTAGCGCATTTATATTATAAGATATTTTGGTGTCATTAAAATATTATAACGAGTTGTCCATTGACATTTGACAGCCGAAAACAAGCGCAGGCGCATACCGTAGCTAAGTGGCGCATGCGCAGAACGGCGGGCCGGTGTGCTCAGTCGTTGAAATAACGAACTAACAGATATTCGCAAGCGAAGATTTTATAAAAGGTCTTACCGCAGTAGCAAAACAAAAGCAAAGCAGTTCTTTTAGTTTAAAATGGAGTATGGCGTTTTCGAGCGAATAAAAATGTTAGATAAAATGTCGAACCGAGAATAAACAGATTTATTTTACGAGTTTAGTCATTTCATTTCTGCCGAGCCACGACACGTAACAACTGGCATCAGAAGCGGTATTCGGGAGATTTTTATGAAATCAACGTAAAGATCGTGGCACAAGATGAAATGGCAACCATGGAGAAATTTTCGGATGCGGAATGCGATATGATTATGAAGATGCTGGAAGAACCGGAGCGGAAATGCCAAGAAGTCAAGGAAGAACAGGAGCGGAAACTGGAACAAAGGCGTCAAGAAGAAAGAAGAACAAAAAAACAATTGGACGAAAGACTAGAGCGAAAATTCGAAATGTATTTGGATGACAAACTGGGTTGCGGCAAGAAGGTGTTGGACAGGATTGGAATAAAAAACAAAGAAGTGGAGACAACAAAAATGGACGTTGAGAACCTTCGAGAAAATGTAAATCTGAACGTCAATAATCTTCAAGAAGGTGCCGAAGAACGGGACACTGAGAAACTTCGGGAAGAAGTAGAATATTGCCAGAAGTAGAGAATGCTACGTGGTCGACAGGGAAAAAGCCTTCTACCTTCGACGAACGATGTTTGCAGGATACCAATCACAGGCAGTAAGAAGCGGCGGCGCCCTCAAGCATTAGGAATGACCAAGGAAATGGGACAACTCCTGCACAAATGACCTTCACCGACAGTGAGAGGCCGGTGGAAAATGCGGCCGAGGACCAGGTGGCGATGGATCTCAGCAATATTGTTTCTGACGCCGAGCAGCATGAATTCACCGATCCCAAGATACAGGAGGACATGGAGCCCTGGCCCTTCTGCATGGTCAACGTGGAGGACAAGCCCACGGTGCAAGAAGGGTACATAGGGGAGAACAAGAAATTCTCTCCCGTGGAAATTAGTCCCATGGTGTTGGACAAGATGGAACAGACGGCCGAAGCATACGTGGACCAGAATGTGAAGGGAGCGGTTCTAGTTATAACAGATTACTTCGGTGACTCCCAGCGACAAGCTATCAGTTATGTGGTCAAGATCGCCAAGCTCAACGTGCTGCAGATCATCAATGTGCTCACTGTGGCGGCGCGGGCTTACGGGTTAGACACAAATTCAAAGGGTGTGATGACCCAGGTAGATAGTAGAGCATCGCGCCTTGATACATTTAATAATAATTTAGTATAGCTCCTGGTCCGGCACCAGAGTTAGACATCCCATGGGGTGTGTGTTGAATATATAAGGCGAAGCAAATCTATAATACAAATCATTCCATTGCAAATCAATGTAAATCATATTCTTTTCACGGCTAACGATGTAAGATGACCCTAATGTGGGTCCTACTAAATAATGAAGGTTAGTAAGTAGCAAACCGTCGCGTTCAAAATACAATATATTGGATTATTAAATATTTTATTATTCTTATATGTGAGCGCGCGACGCTCTGCATAACGACTGCAAATTGCGTTGTAACTATATAATGAACGCTGAATAAAATATTCTCTTCTATGAAATATTAAAATAATGTATTCTATACAATATTAATACTCTGCCTGTGCTAACTATACATTTAACTAAAATATATATTATTAACTGGAAATAATTATTCTGTGAAACTTGCGCTTTTGAATGCAAAATTAACTAAAAATATTAACTAAAATATTTCTAACATCTTGGGTTCGCATACTATATTGAAAATACCTAATGCCCTTTGCATTTACTAAGTATATTACCTAAATAGCCACAGCTATACCATCCTGTCCGTCAGGGACGAAACATAAAACACAGTTATATTCCTAAAAGTGCTACCTCTTACGCGACAAAAATACCTATTGCAGTCGGGCTATGAATATGAACTATTTCCGCCTCATAATGGCGCCTGGAACCAATACTAAAAACCTCACTAGAAATAATAAATGCGACTAAATCTCGATAAATACAATATATACTATTCGTAATACGTCGTTGAATTGGCACATGAATCGTCTAATGGATGAAGGACCCCGTTGTGTATCGTAATAACTTCAAATTCTTTTATAGGAGCAGTGTGGAAACAATTGCATAATATTACGTAATAAAAACATCTAACGAACCTAATAATCTATACATTTATGTTACAATAAAATACGTTCACCAGAAGAATTCGTGTATTAGAAATAAAACATTTTCGATTTGAGACAAACCAGTAAAATCGTTCGAACGGCGCAAAGGGAAAAATTCACACATATTAAATAACACTGAAATTAATAATTATAAACACTTTGTATTAGCAAATTCTTACCTTGAATGGTTTCGTTCTAGACGTGCATGAACCTGTTCATATTAATTCCATGGGAAAATAATACATATATTTTCTATCTACGAAATAAGACATTTTTGAAGCGAAACTTCTTTATAAATAAGTAGATAAGGTCTCGGGGATGGTTTGTTCGAAAGGATTCTACAACAGCCCGTGAGTTTATATGAAATAATAGTTTCTTTGAATGCTAATTTTGGTTTTTTAAACCCTCAGCATCTCTGCTGAGAGGGGTAGAGGCTCCGCGCCCGCCTAAACCCGGTGGCCGACTTCCTAAGTGACTAAACGGCCCCCCTTGTTCCTCCGGAACTTACTGCATCCCGAGACTCTATCTCTTCTTTACGAGATGTGATCCCGTGACGCCCTTCTTTTAGGCTTATAATTGAGAAGGCCGTACTCTTTTGGTACGAGTTTCTGATGATGTGTGTTGTCTTGAGGCGCCTTTCTTTTAGGCCGGTGTTTGAAGAATCATGTACTCTTTTGGTACGAATTGATGACGACATTAGCCTCCTTTGCGGGCATAGTCAGCGATGTTACAAATTATTGTGCAATCTCATTATGCCTTTTCAGAATGGCGTCCCACGATTCTGCATCTTGCAACATTTACTTTGGTCAAATGTTAGAGTGTTAGTAACATATTTATAATATCCCAGCTATTCCATATGAGTGAATGATTTTTATACTGCATTCTGGCTCTGTCTTTTTACAGAGGATGAAATAGAAGTTAACGTTTTCTATCAAGGTTTTACAGCATTCAGGCATGAAAATCCTTCCAAAGTCAGAGAATTCACGACGTTGGTTCACGCTGTTTTTGAGCAGGATGAGGCGCGAAGGTCGAGTCTAGTGGCCACTCCGATCAACAAGGGAGGTCCCGCTTTTAAGAGTACCTCACAGGGGCTTGCGCGAATTCCAGGCTTATGACACGAGCGTCATCCACAACCTCACCTAGCTCAACGTTCGTAAACCAGAAAACTCCAATTTCAGTTAGATCTCCCCATTCTGTCCTTTACTCGTCGTTCTGAAGCTACTTGTTAAGCCAGATGTACCGAGGTACTCAAATCATAAAGACTTGGCTGAAGACCGGATTGCGCAATACTTACGCAACACAATTATTATAAGGCTACTAAGCATTTCTTATAGAATTACGTGTATTCAATTATTAGTAAAAATAGTTTGAAAATCCCCATACTTTAAAATATATTCGTTCGGAAGAATTTCTCGTACGATTTGGATTGATATCTGGTTATGCAATACATAACGCGTCGACAATATTATGAATCTATTAAGCACTGCTTATAGAGCTCCGTAAAATCAATTGTTAATACAAATGGTATGAAAATCCCCATGCATCAAAATATATTCGTTTGGGAGATATTCCCGTACGAATTGAGCCAAGATCACACAAGAAATCGTGATATTAATTATACATTATTGCTCCGATTTTAAATCTTCCCAAAATAAATACATTTCAATAGTGAAAATAATTAATCGATAGATAATATAAATGTGTTCCTTAGCTGTTACACAGTGGCGGTATGATCCTCTCTGGTACTGATGAATGGTAGATTCCTCCATACGTCCGGGCAGCAACTCCGTCCGCAAATGCTGTTCTGGAACTCAGGGCTCCGTCGGTAGTCTGTTGGGCAGCGCTCCCGCTCGCAAGTCTGGTCTCGAACTGAAGGGGCTGAGTATATCGTGTTCGCTCCTTTTATACTCTCGATTGCACCATATCTTCGAAATCCACGCTAGTGCAGTGACTCATCCTATGAGCGATGACCTCACCGCCGGCGCTCGCCATTGGCCGGATTCAGCCATCAGGACGGTCGCCTCCGGCTCAACCCGTCGAAAGGTAACGCGTGCCTGTGATTGGTCCGTTCGTTAAAATAAGAGTAAAGCACTCGCTACACGCGAGACTTGCTGTTCCGATTCATAAATAATAAAGGCTCGTTCGCACCTACTCACAAGGTCGAGTCTATTAGGATTGGCAAACGATATTAATTAAACACAGAATTATATCTATGGTATAATAAAGATCTAAGAAATATTACTTGTATAGCTGAATATTCAATATTTTGTTAGCCTCTTGTATTACATAGAATCTTGAGAAGAAATATATCAGGCTTTTACCTTTAAACGATTCCAAACAGAAGAAATATATTTTTGATTTCCATACTTGACTTTTTTGAATATTATTATTTTAATATTTTCTAAATTTATTAATCCATCTCTATGTCGACCATCACAAGTCTTCTCCTTCCCACTGCGAGTATAACGTCTGCCATCGTCGAGTCGTCGAGTCGCGTGGCTGAGGAGCCATACTTTCGAACAATATACCCTTCATATGTAATGTAGGTACATTTGCTAGGCAAGCGGATTTGAGGGACGGATCTTCCCCCTTTTCCTTTCTAATCTTCTTTTTTAGATTGTTTCGGCAGTCATATTTTGTTCACACGCTTCTACGGGCAATTTACTTATTGACGCCATTGTACTCAATAAGGGTGGAGAGGGAGGAGGGAACTTCCACTTTTGTTTAGCTCCGCCTTAAAAGTGTTTTTACATCTTCTCTTGCCATGGGATAGTCACCCAAAAATAAATAAAGTACTGTAAATAGGAACATCTTCATCTCCGTGGTCGGGGGTCAAAGATTTGACGCATCCACATTTACCTGTCTCACGTCGCTTCGGTTATAGTTGACTAATTAAGACCAAATCTGTCGTATATATTTTGTGCTGATTATCGGAGCTTAGTCTGGGGTAAGGTTTTCAATATTTTTTTAAAACCGGGATAATTTTTTAAACATTTTTAGAAAAAATGGGACTTGGAACACATGTTTTATTTTATGTTTCATGTATTATACATATATATGAATACATAAACATAAAATACCTATTAACATTTTTTTTAATAAATATAAATTTTACAAATAATTTTTTTTCGATGATCTTCTTTTAATCGCTATTCTCGTACATAACAAAAAAAAACTCGTTTGAATTCCAATCTAGCTAATGGTTCAAATCATTTTCATTCGTAACATTTTTCTCGATTTAAGTAATTTAATAAGTAACAATTCATTAATTTGATGGATTTTTTAAATGCTTAGGATATTTTTAAATTTATTGGATATTTTTAACTTCCTAGACGAAGTATTTCTTATTGGGATTTTAAAATATTAATTGGGATAAATAACATTATTATCCTTTCTTAATTACGTGTTTCCAATGAAAAAAAAATATTCTGATGTTTGAAATAAGGTGAAAATGTCGAAGAATACAAAATGTGAAACAAAAATTCATAAACATAATACTTTCAATATCTACCAGCACCTTTTAATCCTGGTATTTAGACAAACTTAGTACCGGGATTACGGTGCCTAGAAAAGCCCAGGATCGCGGGAATAAAAGCGCCAGTCCAGGGTGATTCACCGTCCGCCTTCCCCTCGGAGTTGTCAAGAAGATAAACTTTGATACTCGCCCCTCTGGTATTCGCAAGACGTGTCCAACCCACTGTAATTTAGATGTTTTTATGTGTAGGAGTAGGGGCACCATTCCGAAGCTCTCCTTTATGTCAGTACTTTTCACTCGAACCAAAAATGATACCCCTTTTTTTTTTATTATATATATTTTTATTTATTTATTTATTTTAAATTACCTCTTGCAAAACTGTAATTACAGTTTAAACGCTACTACTACTACCTATTACTACTACCTACTACTAAAACCTACTACCCCTATGTTAGCACATTTCAGCAGCCTGGATTCTTGATATCATTCTCTCCGTAATAATGCGTATTGCGTCTTCATACAGAATTAAAAATAAGACAACATTCGTTTGACCTAGGCACGTATCTCGGAATTCTTTATCAATGCACTCCAAAAGGAAACGTAGTCTCAAATAGGAAATTATTTGAATTACTAGCTATAACCCATCAAAAACGACGTACATCTATTTTTTATTTCGGCCGCCAGTTATGGCAATGGGAACAGCTCTATCTAGAGTAGTGATAATGTTAGTGGTGGACGTTATTAAATAGAGAATAATGCTTTTTTCGCTTCTTATACACTTTATTATTTGCGCCATCTGGTAGTGTTTGTTAGTGATGGACATTGTTACGTAACAGTAAAAGGAATACGATCAGCTGTTGGATAGGAAGTTACGGACGGACATTCGAAATTCGTTTCGCTCTCGCCCCGGGGCGTGTTTCAAACACCTTTATTCGTTTATTCAATATTTTCTTTAGTAAATGTTTAATTTCGCGAAATAAAGAGTGGAATTCGGAATTCGGTGCGGCTACGGTAAACATAATAAAGTACGATTCTAGTGAAAATAATACAACTCTTAATAATCATTCAACCATAAACAATTACTTTATTACTTTCGTCGGCCGGTTTGGCGTGCAATAAAACGCCTGGCGTGCGCGAGCGCAGTCGGGCGACACTCGCTTAAAAGCTCAGGGAGGAAAACTGCACAGTGTCACACACAAACATAATCCGATTCATAAAATTTGCTACATTATACGCTGTTTCACCGTTAACACGGGTTTTAAGTGGACAACAGCGGTCAACTCATTAAGGCCCAGCCAGCATTGTTAGCTGGAAAGGAACATGCCCGGCACTTTGGAAAAAGGGTGTTTTTTCTGACTAAGATAAATAATTAGACGAATTTCTGAAAACAATATCCACCCATTTAGGTACCATTTTGAGTAAGTTGTTTTATTTATAGGCTTTTTCAACATACATGTTATCAAAATATCGTTAATGACCCCAGGAGTTTTTTCTGATATTTAAGTAGAATGAAAGAACATTTAATAAAAATTAGGGATATACCTTTATAAATAGGGATATACAGAATATACCTTTTGTAGTAGACGATGGCTCATGGCTCATAAATTATTGCGCTAGTATAGTGTGCGTGAGTTCTAAGATCAATGAGGTCTTTCACGTGATATACAATAGTTCTCGGCGTTACAGAATATTGCGAATTTCGAAACTGTTAAATAAGTTTACTAAAATTTCACTTTTAAACTGATCCTGTGTCGTATTTTATTAAAGTATTCCTTAATAGTTTTATTAAAATCGAGGAAGTAAAAGCTTTTAGCGAAATTCACTACGGACCTTTTTAATAAAAAATGGTCAATGATTGTTGAAAAATTATTATATTTTACTTCTTCTTCAAATGTAGCAAATTTATTTTGTGGTAACATAATTATAATTAATTTAAATTAACTTTGTTAAAACCACTTATTTATTGAATAACATGTTGATTTTTTTTCAATAAATAAGTGGTTTCAACAAAGTTAATTTATATTAATTATTATATATTAATTGAATATGACATGATTATCTGACGAAAATTAGGTAAATAAGTAGAACTAAAATATTTTTTTTATCATAAAAAAATGAAGAAAATTAGTATATTTTTATCCAAACACATTTTTGGCTACTTTTTTTAAAAATAATGATTCTCTGTGACTTGGTCAATTTATTACGAAGAATATGTTCATAGATTGAATTGACTTTAATGTATGTTTTAATTCTGTTATTGCTGGTATAATTTTTCTTTTATATATATAAGATTTAAATTTTTCGTTTGTATATAAAATATATCTTCTACTAGATATTAAAAATACTCGCAAAATATCCGTATAGCGACACATGATTTTTCCTAATTGTGGCTTCAATTCCTTTATAGAAGTATGTATTTTGTTATGTATTATAGAAATAAGTATGAAGAAGAAGAAAGAAGTATAAGAAGTTAAATTATTTATTCTTCACTCGTTGTTGCTAATTTCACCCGCAATTTGAGTCTTTTAAACTAGATGGCTTGTAACTTGCAGTCCTGTGTTTTCCAGTTTAATTACTATAGTACTGCCCTCCCCCTACCTGTTGTTCTCGCAAACTATTTTTTATTTCCATTCTTTAATTTGAGTGCATCGTCATTAAGCTCGTACCTGGGTCATTCGTTTGAAGGATTATTTTGTACGGCAATTTGGATTTGAGAGATTACATTCTCGGATAGGAATTTGCGTTTCATTTATGTCATATTTGCGAGCGCCTTTTTCATTATCCCAATGGGTTATGCAAAAGCAGATTGGATGGAGGCGTATTCGCTTTATGGATCACGAAAAATACTCTAAGTTTGTATCTCTATTTCCGTTATAATTTACATTTGATGTATCTACCAAAAAATATATGTATATTGAATGAAATAAAATTATAAATAAATATTTTGATGCATTATAAAGTATTGAATTTCTTGCAAAAACTCTTCATTTTACATGAACATAGATTCGTTATTTTAGTAGGGACTAACTTTTAACTTTTCTGGAAAATTAGTCTATTAGATATCTCTGTTATTATAATATTAATTTTTCTAATGACAGTTTTGTAACTTCCTCAATTTTGGTTCGAGAGAAAAAAGTAAAAAAATGTTCACACATGTATTGTTGCGGTGATTGCGGAAAATTATTTTAATTTAACATCTTTCTAAAGTGCCTTTTCAATCTTCTACCGATCTGCGTTATTATCAGGGTTATTTTATGGATTGAGTGTTACACTTCTCTGCCTTGACACACAACTCTCGTTTCATACACAGTCATATATAGCTGCATGTAAGCTTTTCCGCGGCTGCCCCTATTTCACTTGTTATTTCTTTCTTACGTTCCCTCCTCATTCAATTACTTAACTCGAGCGACCATTTTTTTAAGTTCTATTGGCGATGCTAAGATCAGCTGTACATTCTTTTCTAATTCGTTAATCTTTTTTACTGAAAAATGAACAGTGTAAAAGAACTGCCAATTGAAACATATGTAGCACTAACAATATTTTTATATGTGGGTATGTTCTGAGAACACAATTACTGGATTTTGTCCACAGAAGGATAATTATAAATTAAGATAAATTATTAGGTCCTTACATATGAAATTGACGTTTAGTATGGGAGGAACATAAAGCCGATTTTTTTTTATTATAATATATTTATTTAATCAAAGTATGTACCATTGCTATCTACGCACTTTTGCCATCTCATAGGTAGTTCATCGATCCCTTTACTAAAAAAACCATTCGGACGGGAATCAATAAAATCTTTGAAGGCGGTTTGGACTGCCCCATCGAAGTTGAATTTTTTCCTTTGCAAGAAGTTATCCAAATTTCGAAAAAAATGGTAATCTGTTGGGGCAAGGTCCGGAGAGTACGGTGGATGTCTTAGACATTCCAATTGAAGCTCCTCTAATTTGGTAGCCGTCTGTTGTGCAGTGTGTGGTCTAGCGTTATCATGAAGCAGCAGTGGCCTAGAGCGATTAACCAGCCTCGGTTGTTTAGCAGCTAGCTTTTCCAGCATGGTTTGCAGTTGCTGACAATAGACATCTGCCGTAATCGTCTGGCCAGATTTAAGAAAGCTGTAGTGAACGACACCAGCACTAGTCCACCAAACGCTCACAAGTAACTTTTTTGGAGTCAATTTCGCTTGGGGCATGGTTTGGCTGGTTCGGCAGGGTTCAGCCATTGCGATGAGCGCTTCCGATTATCGTACAGGATCCACTTTTCATCACAGGTAATGATTCGATTTAAAATCCCTTCATTATGTGCCGGTTGAGTAATGCAACGCAGCAGTCAACGCGCGTTTGTTGATTTGCTTCACTCATTCGTGAGGTACCCACCTTTCAAGCTTTTTCACCTTACCAATTTGCTTCAAGTGGATTAAAACAGTTTTATCACTAACACCGCAGCCTGCAGCTAACTCGGATGTGGTTTGCGATGGATCCGCTTCCACAATAGCCTTCAATGCTTCATTATCAACTTTGGTCTCCGGCCGTCCACGGGGCTTGTTCTGCAGGTCGAAATTTCCAGAACGAAAACGTTGGAACCAAAAACGCACTGTGTTTTCTTTTGCGGCACCGTCGCCATACACATCATTAATCCTTCGAGCCGTTTCTGCAGCACTGGTGCCACGGTGGAACTCGTACTCGTAAATAACGCGATATTTCAAGTTTTTCATTTTGTTAACTGAGTGACGCAAAGAAAAAAACAATTGAGGAAAAAACAAATGAATTATAATTTTCAAAACACAAATACATGAGTAAATAGCTGTATAAATTTGGATTTGGAATTCCTAACCAAAGAGAAGATATTTGAGATCAAATTTGCCAGTACGGCAAAACGTCAATTTCATATGTAAGGACCTAATATAAGTCTCACGGAGCTGAAACTATTTATATGAGAAACGTGTACGGAAGTTTTTTGTAGTATGGACCATAAAATGGAGTTTAAAAAATTGATAATTTTCAAGCGTATTCTAGTGTACTTGTTAAATAATTTGGAATAAAATCATATCATCATCATCATCCCTCTTGGCTCTAAAACCCCTGATGGGTCTTGGCCCCCTCAGGAGTCTTCCTCCACTCATCTCGGTTTAGTGCCAGCTCTCTCCACTTCACAAGCTCCAAGGCAGAAAGGTCCTTGTGGAAGTTGTCGCTCCATCTTGATTTTGGCCTTCCTAAGCTCCTTCGCCATATCGGCTTTGAGTACAGCAAGGACTTTGATGCTTGA
The DNA here is from genome assembly GCA_016648135.1 of Agrypnia vestita. NCBI lineage: Eukaryota > Metazoa > Arthropoda > Insecta > Trichoptera > Phryganeidae > Agrypnia > Agrypnia vestita. Next base: position 25,439 of record JADDOH010000502.1, read on the forward strand.
TGCTCGGTCATTCTCTCCACATGACCCAGCCACCGAAGTCTTCTCAGTTTTATAAATATAAATGACGTTTAGCTCCTTAAACAGAGTATAGAGCTCATTGTTTAACTCATATATACATTAAAAATAATATTACTTAATACTCCACATATGTATACTATTTCATTTCATGAGAAGAAAGAAGAGAGTAAGTATTGTCACTTTAAATATATGAATTTTTTCAGATTTGGGACATATTTATACTTATACAAGTTTCAAAAAATTTATAATGTGTAGATGTTCTTAAGGTGGAATTGGTGAACGTGGCATTGTGTTATGTAGCCACTTAAGCCAGCTCGTACAGGTCGTAAGCCCTGGGCCAACCTATAAAAAGGCTTCCATACACGTTTCTCACAGTTTACTCCAAGTGAGAATTCTATAATTTATCTTTATTAATAACATTTAATTTAGCTTTTCAGCGTCGTCGGATTACTTAGTACCGAGTTTCGCCATCGACAATCTTGTTAACCGATGACAAATGAACGCCGGACCCGACGGGATAGTGTCTCGATACTCAATATTCCGCCGTCTGCAGCGGCCGGAGTGTGCCGAGTGGGCGCAGTCGTGACTGGGAGCTGATGAACCCGCCGCATAATGATAGCCTTGTGCTTCGGTACACATTATATAAATATATACACGCAGCTTAATCTTGCGGCTCGCGGGTCAAATGACGAATGCCACCCGCGTGGAGCGACGCCCGGGCGGTCGGGCGCACAAGGGCCGAAGCGACCCTGACCGGACGTCCTCGGGACGACATCACTAACCACCGATTTATTTATTCAGTAAATTGAAAAGCAAATCATTGAAAAGAAAGAAAAGAAAGAAAGAAGAAGAAATAATAAAAACAATTTTAAAAAAGTAACCCATAAAAACCAAGTTTTTATTATACTCCCTTTCTTTGTAAAATATAACAACAATTAAAGATGACTTACAGTAATTTAATATATTTCTAAAATGTCAGATGTTTTGAGCTTTGATAAGACACTTCATGCTTTGAAGATTAAATTCTAAAAACATTTGTCAGTCAATTCAGATTTTCGACATTCGTAGTCAAGTACCTATTATGCATACCGACGGAGTAATTCAAATTTAGAAAATATTCCGCGACGTTATCGGGCCGCCGTAATCAAACTTTTCTAATGATTCCAATTTGAAAAAAATTTCTAAAAATACGAAATTATACTATAATTATTAATTTTTTTTAACAAAAATTTGATAGATCTTCTTGATCGTCGCCATGAGTTTACTTGCCAAGTTTCAGCTCGATTGGATCACGGGAAAAGGGTCAAAAATCGATCCAAAGTTTTTATTGTCGGCAAGCAAGCAGACGAGCAAGGGAGTAAAAAAAACATTTTTTTAACGTATGTTGCATTCTCAGTTTATCTATTATTTTGAGTTCGTAAGAGACATTATAAACCCATAAATAATCTAAATCTTTCGTTGCATACTCTGAGGGTTTAGTAGAACTCTTAGAGTTGGTAATACTCTTAAAATTTAGTCTAAGGTTTGCTCTTGTCTTAGAATTAATGTTAGAGTTACAGTTTCTTTTTAGAGTTGGTAGTACTTTAGAGTTTGTATAAATACAATTTGCATTAATGCGGAGGGTTTAGTTTTTGTGAAGACTTTTGTTGGATATTTTATATTTATTCATCAGTCTATAAATGGTAGATAGAGTGCTCTGAAAATATTTCAGATGTGCGCTGCTATTGCTATTATCTCATTGAGTATGTTTTTAAAGGGCAATTTGCCGGACAACTAACGATATATTATTTATTTTTATTGTATTATATGTCTGTTATATGTATATTTTACCGAATTTTTTATAAAGAACTTATCGAGAATCAAACTGGGAAGCACTGTAATTTAAATTATTATATTGGGCGTTTTTCTTACGTCATACAGATGATCGCAGCCACATTCAAACCAGTTGCATTAATTTTTTCGTCATTGGAAATTGGGTGAAAAACATAATCCTTGGAATATTAACGTGAGTTTAATTATAATTTCATATTTTTCTACTAAAGTGTCGAGAGGAACAGAATCTCTCGCCGACAGGTAAAGTATTAAATGAAGAGATATTCCGTTAAACTCTCGAAACTTGAGTAGTAAAATATAAAATTATAAATTAATTCACGTAGAGGTAAAATATTTGTGTTTTTCACTAAATTTAATGATCATCATGAATAATCTACACAGCTTTAACGTCAAATCTATCAATTTTACATTTCGGAAGTTGATTCGGTTAGGGTCCGTAATGAAATGTATTGTTTTATTAGATTTTTTCCACAGTTATTGTCTCAAAAGTAGCCTCCATATTAAATTAAATTATTAGATTCTTGGCAAGAGATTGTGTATTATTATAATTATTTACGATTACGAAAAAATCTGATCATATTTTTAATAATTAATATCCGAATCAAATAATGTATACATGACAATACTGCTATCACTGAAGGCTACCTAATATAGTTTGGTATAAAATCAAGTTTTTATAGAGGGATTGATCTGCTAAGATATCAGAATTTCCCATATGAGGTAATACTCATCAACATCATATTATCTGGGGTATAAGAGCAAAGGCAGAAATATACAAAAAATTAAAAAAAAATTGAATGCAGTCACCGAGGATTAATAATTTAAATATACTGAATTATAGATTTTATGTACTAATTACTCCCAAAATCATGTTTCTTATAAATTTATATATTATATTTCCTATAAAATCTCAAATTCAGTGCATTAGTAATCCTCGATGATTATATTATTTTTTTTGGATATTGCTGCCTTTGTTTTTACACCCCACATATCTTTTTATTTCATATTTGTAATAACATATCATATCATGTTTGTCATTACAAAGAAAACAATTTACTTTATACTGTGATGAGGTGCATTAAAGTATTATATTCAAATGTGAGGCAAATTGCACCTACAAATTCGGTAGAATTATATTATAAAAATAAAATCTTCCTTTATGTGTTTTATATTTTCTCTCGATCGCAAAATATCTTTACTGGCCTCAGAAAGGTCCCGTCAGGTCAACGAAATCGGATGGCAGGTCATTAAACGATCTTATTTTTATTGTTCGTATTTGATTACTGCTCTTAATGACTCCTCTAAGATGAAGTCATTTATTTATCGGTGCTTGTGGGAGGATAAATGCGATTATTGGGGTCAGCACTGAATGATTTACAACAGTACCGCAGTACCAAGATATCATATGTTTTATGTACATAATTATTATAACAAATTATTCCTTTTGCCAGTTAGCAGTTTCGCTTGCAATGGTAAAACCTTGTTTTCAATGTTTTAAATGTAATTGATTATCAGAATAGAGACGATTTTCGAAAAACTACCTAAATTAACCAATCCGCAATGAAATACATTATTCCACTACGGCGGTGACATATGACGTCACGTTTCATAGCCAAAATGACTGCCGTGTGACGTCCTATTCCGGAGTCTCGCCGCCAAGGTTTTATCGACAGCACTTTACGGATATTGGGAAAATAATAAAGCGGTTTGCGTATTTGCTAAATACATAGAGTGTATACTAGTAGTACGGGAATGGCGTAATATAAAATTAATGTAAAATACGATTATAAATTACAATAAAGTTAAGATGCTCCCTGAAGAAGCTACGGTCGTAGCGAAACCTGGTTGGACTTGAAAATAAATATAAGTGGTGTTTAACTAAGTTAGTTTTAATAAATTAAGTGTTGTTTTGTTTACAGAGTGGAAGTTCATGATTAACACAATGATTTATATACAACGTTTTATTCCACTAATTTGAGTTATATAAGCCTAAGCGCTTTACTAGAAATTAATAAAGCTATCAAAAATAAAAATAACCTAATAAACATTCAAATACCTTAAATCCCCATTGTTAAAATAAGAATTATTATATGTAAAAATTAATTACTGTTTTATATGTCAATAAATAACTACCCTCGCCCCGCTCCCCCTATACTTTCTATTTGTCGGTCATATTTATTTACAATTAGTTCTAATATTGCCTCTGAAGATGATGGTTGTGTTCATCGAAAGCGCTTAGGCTTATATAACTCAAATTAATGGAATAAAACGTTGTGTATAAATCATTGTGTTAAGTTAGTTTTATTTATTTAATTTATTTATAAATAAAGTAAATATCTGTATATTAATAAAAATACAAAATTTATTAAAACACTTAGCCCGTAAGATTTGAACCTACGCCCCTAGAGGAAATTTCTGGTTCGTTGACTTAAGGCTCTGCCAGGGCTGCTGTGAGGTATTGCTGTATTTATATTAAATGTTTACACCACAGTAAAATATTAATATATAAATGTACCCACATACGTTAAGTGCATAATTAAATATGCAATCTATAAGATTCAACGAAGTGCAACGATTTTAATAATAAATGGAAAACATTAAAACCATTTTTCAGTTTATTTAATAAATGTGGAACACAATAATGAGGATTTTCATGATAAAAGCTAGATCGTGTTGAGAGCTCAGTCTCAAAAGTATGGTAACTTCTGTGTTAGCTTGTCAATGTCTAATCATATTCAACTAATAAACTAATCTAATGATTTAAAAATATCGATAACCTTTTACGATAGCTGTTACATTAGTAACGTGGGTTCTATACCTTTATATTTATAATATTTATTCGTTACATATTATGTAGATCCGATCTTAAATAATTCTAAGATCCCATACTCGTGCGTCAACTAGAACCATCTATTTTATTTTAAATTAAACACTAACAGAATACAAATACATTACTTACTTCAAACTAAACCCAATATCTCAATTACAAGTGTCTTCAGCCTGCTTTATCAACATGCATATGTACATTTGCAATGAGATCACATACGAATTGGCGCATGTCCTGCACCAAGCGATTGAGCGTAAGTGTAGTGTAAGTAATTTTTCTGAAAAGCTTCCCTAGATGCATATTAACTAAACATAATATTTGTGTCTCCTGCGCTGCGCGGTTTCTGAGTACACGTCTTTGCATAAATAGACGTGTTGTAAACCAGCGCACATAATATGTACATATTATGTACATGTGAATCTGAAGTAGGCTTTAATGTACTTACTTTAATCCAATACACTTTAAACATGGCTATATATTTTGAGCATTTTTTATATTCACTTTTAATTTAATATTCACACTATTCACAAAAAAAATCAAAATTCCCGAACAAATTAGGTAAAAATATTAATATTTTTCACTGACGGAAATTAACACACACAACAAAAATATTCTCCAAAAAGGTGTATTTCTTTCAGACGAATACAATATGTAGTGACAATACTATCATTCTTTTATAACAGCAATCTTCCTTTGCCTTATTTAATCATTTATTTTTTTATTATTTCTGTTATTGTGCAGCGATTCATATTATTTGTTAAATCAGTGGAAACTTGTAAGATGGTCCTTGTTCTATTTGATTTTCATTTGTAAACTGATTTTTTTGTACTGTTAGTTTCCCATAAATATTATATATTAGCAGAATAATTTAGGTCAGTGTATATGTTTGACACTGCACGCCACTGTGTTAAATATAAACACGTAGCATTCGTGTTACCATGTGAATAATTGATACCGTATCTGTCGAAACAGTTAAAATATGTGTTAAAAAACTCTGCATCAAAACGAAGTACATTCAACAGAAGTAAGTTCATAAACCATGTCAAATTAAAGAACAAAGTAGATAGATACCTGTTATTATTTAAAGCTTCACGGTACGGCGCGGCGCGGCAATCTTAATGAACCTGCCGGCGAGCCGGTCACCGCCGCCGGTCGGATAGACTTCTAAACATAATATTATTATAATAACGATACATTAATGCTTTCTTTGAATATTTTTTCTTAATTTACGACCTCCATTCGCTTTGTGCCCCGCGTCGCTTCAAGGCGTGTACTCACACATCATCGTGGGCCATTAAGCCCTTACGACTCCTCTGTAGGTTACGGTTCGAAGAACGAGAAAATAAACAACCGACTGCTATCCATTCATACACCGTACGTAATCTATTACCTATTGTTCTATTGTTGGAGAGGGAGGTGTCCAGTGAATTCTTTCAAGAAGTTGGTCACAACCACCAGAGACGATGACTCCGACACTTTGATTGTTGAGTTATTTAGCTTCCATTCATTTATCTCTTGGCGAAATATTTTCGATATGTAATGGAGATTTTTAAGAGGTTTTCATCTCGAAATAATCTCTGAGATGAATTTTGCTCTCATCAGATTCTTCTTGTAGATAATTCTGAGCTTTTGTAGTTTCCGTGTACTCACCATGTCAAACGTCTATTGTCACTTAATTGACTGTAGATGTTCGGTTCGTCAGTTGAGTGAATTAGAATCACCTTAGCAGCAATTAAAATGGAATCAATGAAAAGGGTAATTATTTTATTTTTATAATTTCGGAATAATTAGTTGTCGGTATTTATGGTTCAAGGTAATGCTTATATGCATGTAATCTAGTCTCGTTGTCAAATAGGACGTAGTGAACGCGGTTTTGAATTTTTGATATAGGAATTTCAGTCTAATATTAGGTCCTTACATATGAAATTGACGTTTAGTATGGGGGGAACATAAAGCCGATTTTTTTTTATTATAATATATTTATTTAATCAAAGTATGTACCATTGCTATCTATGCACTTTTGCCATCTCATAGGTAGTTCATCGATCCCTTTACTAAAAAAACCATTCGGACGGGAATCAATAAAATCTTTGAATGCGGTTTGGACTGCCCCATCGGAGTTGAATTTTTTCCTTTGCAAGAAGTTATCCAAATTTCGAAAAAAATGGTAATCTGTTGGGGCAAGGTCCGGAGAGTACGGTGGATGTCTTAGACATTCCAATTGAAGCTCCTCTAATTTGGTAGCCGTCTGTTGTGCAGTGTGATGGTCTACTAACGTATCATGAAGCAGCAGTGGCCTAGAGCGATTAACCAGCCTCGGTTGTTTAGCAGCTAGCTTTTCCATCATGGTTTACAGTTGCTGACAATAGACATCTGCCGTAATCGTCTGGCCAGATTTAAGAAAGCTGTAGTGAACGACACCAGCACTAGTCCACCAAACGCTCACAAGTAACTCTTTTGGAGTCAATTTTCGCTTGGGGCATGGTTTGGCTGGTTCGGCAGGGTTCAGCCATTGCGATGAGCGCTTCCGATTATCGTACAGGATCCACTTTTCATCACAGGTTTAAAATCCGATTTAAAATCCCTTCATTATTGTGCCGGTTGAGTAATGCAACGCAGCAGTCAACGCGCGTTTGTTGATTTGCTTCACTCCATTCGTGAGGTACCCACCTTTCAAGCTTTTTCACCTTACCAATTTGCTTCAAGTGGATTAAAACAGTTTTATCACTAACACCGCAGCCTGCAGCTAACTCGGATGTGGTTTGCGATGGACCGCTTCCACAATAGCCTTCAATTCTTCATTATCAACTTTGGTCTCCGGCCGTCCACGGGGCTTGTTTTGCAAGTCGAAATTTCCAGAACGAAAACGTTGGAACCAAAAACGCACTGTGTTTTCTTTTGCGGCACCGTCGCCATACACATCATTAATCCTTCGAGCCGTTTCTGCAGAACTGGTGCCACGGTGGAACTCGTACTCGTAAATAACGCGATATTTCAAGTTTTTCATTTTGTAAACTGAGTGACGCAAAGAAAAAAACAATTGAGGAAAAAACAAATGAATTATAATTTTCAAAACACAAATACATGAGTAAATAGCTGTATAAATTTGGATTTGGAATTCCTAACCAAAGAGAAGATATTTGAGATCAAATTTGCCAGTACAGCTAAACACCAATTTCATATGTAAGGACCTAATATGTACGCATTAAAATCTCAGCAGGTATAACGTGGTGATGAGATTTCCTCAACTAAATCTATGAAATTATCTCATCGTGTTTTTTTCTCGTGACGTAGTATAAAAAAGTATATGATATATATAGGTAATAGGCAAAAAATACAACTATTTATGGTTGTCTAGAAAAAATCGATAGTTTGATAGCAATATTTTGCCCATATCACGAGTTTTCCAGAAAATACCAGTGGGGCCTCTGGAAAACAAAGGATTTCCTAGCTAAAAATTCTTTGAAAATATTTGTGATAACCGGACAAACACTAGAGAAGGAGGAGATAAACAAGACATTAGGTACCTCTCTAAGTACTTTCAACTTGTTATTTATCACGTTGTGAAACAAGCTATAAGTCATGACATGAATAAAAGTTTGGGGAAATAATTGAACATTAAAAAGAGGATGCGCACAAACACGAGAGCCCGATTTCCATACAAATGTGTCGAATTACGGTCTCAGTAATCACTTCGCAAAGTTGGACACTTCCCCTCTCCCCGCACCGCTTCCGTCTCTTCAGGTTTGCGAGGACCAATTTAAAATGATTTTCTTTCAAGAACAAGTTTAAGATTACTTTGCGCATTCTTCGAGGTCTTATCTGTTATTTTTCAAAGAAACTTCATTAATAACTTTGCTTTTAATGAGAATATCTTCTTTATAGCGAGATTTTTTTAGTTGGGTTTTGTGTTAAAATAAAATAAAATTTAAGGGTATGAAAATTGACATGTACCTCGAAAAGTTTCGGACCTGGCGCAGGGCCAAACTTGTTCGTTTCAATCTTTTTAGACCTAGATATATTCCGCTAAAAATGAATTGAATAGTATCCTAGTCCCGAGTTGCGATGTACATTAACTCACCTTTATTATCAGCTTGCTTTAGTACCACGGAGACAAGTTTTACTGTCACAGCGGTTGGAAAAAGTTTGTTTTTATTACTGGTACTCTATAAAAAAACATCTCCCAGTAGTTTCCTCAAACTACGAAAATAGCGATCGTCTTGGTGACAATCCTGTGCTTTCAGAAATTAGATATTTAATATCCAGAACGAAGATTATCTGGATTTTTTCTTTTATTTATCTGTATTTTTTCCATTAGTATTTCAGTGAGGGTGAAAAGAAAAACTTGTATGATTCATTCCAATTGCTCCTCGTTTGAAAAATTAAGTAATAAACTTGTACTACTTGACATCATCTAAACAGTGTGAAAACTGTATATTCTAAGAAAAATGTCCCATATAAATTATATATTTACATAAATAATGGTAATGGTTGTCTGTAAGTGGTTATATAACATATATAACATTTTATTAAAATGCCTGACCATAAAGTTATGGCTTTAATATTAAAAATACTCGTACATAGATGATTCTGAACGGCCGTAAAAACATTTTTGTATCAATGAATGTTTTTTTTATATATATATATTCAATCACCAGAAAATTTATTTTTAGGAGTGTTTGCACGTTGAATTATTGTTCGTTTGGAATGAATTTATTGATGGTTTACAAAATAAAAAAAAATCTTTGTCCAAATACATGTGGTTAACCGATAACATTATGCGACTATCCGGGTGATTAATATGTAAAAAATTAAATAATATGATTTATAAATATAAGTCAATGCCTACTACACGCGACGAGTAAATACACGGTAGTAGGTAGAGATGGTTAGGTTGGAAAATTCTATAAAAATTTCGCCACTTTTATTTAGTTTTTTCTTTTTTCTTACTGGCAATAAAGACGAAGTCTACTGCTATCACTGAATAGGGCAATAAGTAGGAAGCATTGTGTATGTTGTGTCAATAAAATAAATATGTGTGTTTGTTCACAGCGGCGTCAAGCGACACCCCTCTGTACATCGGGCTGGCGGTAGCTGTGGTCATATTCGCAGCTCTCGGGGGAGTGGCTTACCACTTCTTCAGGAGGAAGGAGAGAGACCACTCGCTGTACAACATGGCGAGATCGGGTAATCATTTTGAACGTATCCTGTTTACTTATTCACTTGAATTATTAAATTAGTTCATGAATTATTATTTTAGTTCATACTGTATAAAATTAATATATGGTACTTTTTGTATTTCCGTTCGGCATATTTGCCACATAGTTTACGTACAGTCACCCTCGTTTAGTTTCCTTATAATAATAATAAGGGATCGATATTTTCTATATATATATATTCTCGATATATCAGATAACCATCAGCGTATATATCTAATTGATTCATTAGTGATTGAAACAGTAAACAATGAAAGAAAATCAGGAGCGAATCTCCGAAGAATGTTTTCTCGAAGGTAGAAAATTATCAGCGTATACTCACACACGACATCTTGACAAGAACTCCAAGGGACGTGACTACGAGGAAGACCTCAAAAAAGTGATAATATTGAGAAAGACGCAAGTAAACCTGACGTTTCGGAGTACTTGTGAAGACAACGACTACCACATGAGAAGCCAATTTTTTGTTAGTATACAATTGTATCCTGACAAAGGGGCCATAGGTCTTGAACTATGTTGATATTTTCAATACAAAAAAGTGGTGAAAACTAAATTTATTTTATTAATTATATTAATAATGTCATCGCTAAATTATTTTGCTATTGAAGAAGAAGTTTTGTAGATTATTTTGATGATTGTGTTTTTCATATAAGCAGTTTCGTGAAAACATCGTGCAGGAAAAATTAGAATGTAGTCCTCTTTCGTGATTTAAATTTCCTACGTTTAAACTCACACAAAATGTAAAATTGATTCAAAACATGTACACTTAGTAACGTTTACAGAATAAACTACCAATTTACAAAATACTATAACATTCACTTCATAAATCCATAAAGACAACGAATTGAAATTTATTTAAATGTTAAAACAAGAATGATAACACGATATTTCAGAAAAAATGTACGCTAATAATGTTATATAATTAATATTAACTAAGATTAATTAATAATAAATTATATGTTATTGTTTAAAATTGGTACCTGATTAATGAATACAATATGCACATAGAGCTTAAATGGACAAAGAAGGGAATTATAAAGGCTCTAGAAAATTTATAAATCTAAGTAAATCAAGTAAACCACCGTCAGACGATATACCAATCAGAAAGACTTGTCATTTAAAGACCCTGAAGAGATTCTCGTTGATGTGAGTTTATTAGTTAATCCGGGAAGAACATAACTGAAAATTGTTGAACAAATGCTATAAAAACACATCTCCATAAGCCTATTAGACAATATAACAACTACTTTATGGAATAACGTTGTAGTATCGCTGTCAACAATCTTTAAAACACACAAGTGTGCCCTGCGGCTGCAAAAATGAAGACACGCCGAGTGTGCCCAGCTGTGATACAACTATACCTACATCCAACAAGTATTTATTGCCCAGATGTGGTGGTTTATTACGTGGAGATAGTATTAAGTATGGCAGGGGGTGGGGGTTGTTTGGTGACACGTTTTCCTTCGATAAATTCTCTAGAAGAAGAGATACCTATATGTTTTAAAGTTCGATGATCGCTGTGGTATAAATGTTAAAACGTCAAATTATTGAACAAGTTTGATTCCTATGTACTATCAGAGCAGACTGACTTTCGATACCTTAGATTACATACAGCCTCGCTATAAAGATGCGATACGGTGAATGCATCTGAAATATTTATTTGCGAGTGTTTTTGTAAGAGTATGTATATTATAGTGGATAAACTTCAGGTATATTTATAGTTTTATAGTCACTATACTCAATTACAGTTTTCACCGTTATTTTATTTTGCATGTTATGTATAAGTAATAGTAAATAAGTTATTTAGCCAATAAGTTGTTTTGTTATATTTTTTTATGTGAAGCGCCCTTTATCAAATTACTATAATTATAAAAAGCCCACATGGACGTGAATATAATAATATTACTTACAAATTTATGTAAAAAGTATGTCAACAAAAATTAACATTGATTAGTTCGGACATGTGAATCGTAAGAATGAGAAAAAGGACGGCAATAAAGCGGGTATATGAAACGCAAAAGACATGGTATAATTTTGAGGTTAACCTTCAAGTAGAATAATAATAGTACGCTCATTCCTGGCAGATGTAATAAAGAAATGCAAAAAATAAAAATTATGTTGAGAAGTAACTCAATTTACCCCCTCACGTCTCGTGATGGGAAAAATCAAAAACCTAAAATCAATAAATGGCATAGCTAAGAATCTAATAAAATTGATCAACATTACCAGCGGAGTTTCGGCCCGAGTTCTACCCCGAACCCGAGAAGAAGTCGCTATCCCTGCAGCCGGACCTGACGAGGCACGGGGGCGGGTCCGCGGGGCCTCCCCCGCAGTGGGGAGAGCCTCCCCCGCAGCCTCCGCGCAGGTCCAGCGAGCACCACTACGACGTGCCGCATCTCAGCAACAGGTAACTATTACTAATTGTAAATACTCGTAACGCAGCCTGGGGATCGAGATAATATTTTCGATCAAGAAACATCACCTCGTAAAAAGTCATGTTATTAAACATTACAGGGGAGACAAAAATCTATGTACCTACATTAATAAATGACAAAAAATTATCCTTTCAAAAATTTAATAACTATTTTTATGCAAATTTAGTTTCCAAAGTACCTACTTACTTTTAGCGCTTGTTCAGACACAGCGGGAACCGTGCCGATTCAGAATTGCATGAGATCCGTGCGGGTCTCATTTACCTAGGTTTGTATGTGATCGTTCACACACAACCGTGCGGTTAGTCAACCGCTGCGGTGCCCGCAACCCAACCGCTAGAAAATTGACCCGCACGGCGTCCGCACGATCCTATTACTATGGGGCCTTACGAGAGCGTTCAGTCGCGTTGCGGGCACCGCACGGTTCCATGTCACAACAGGAGCACGCGTGGATTATATTCTCTTTTCTATGGTTATGGATCGCTTTGACACTGAATTTTTTATTGATGAAGTGGAGAAAAGACCTGTAATATGGTAGAAAAGACCTGTAATAGTGTGAGGATTACTCAAATATGCCAAGAACCAAGCTTGGCAGGAGTTGGTGGAGATATTTGGAAATGGTGGAAAAAAAGAGTATTTTAGAGAAGTAGGTATTTATTCACCAAAAATGAACTTACAGAATGATATTTATGTGTCTTGCCATGGAACACGGCCGTCGTTAACAAAGTAATGAGCGAATATATCTCTGATATTCAAAGATGGAGAACGGCACCAGAACTGTCAAACTGACGTTTATTTTCGCGCGCACAAATCGCTTATTAACCGCGGCTGTGTGAACAGATAACACAAATCGCGTGTTTGGAAACGCGATTCTGAAACTGAACGGTTCCCGCTGTGTCTGAACAAGCGCTTAAAGGTTGCGGGACTTTTGCATTTTTTCTACTCGGGATTTCTATTTTTTACGACATACGCTATAGTGTCCCTTATAAAAATAAGTCACTGCAATTACTGACATCGTATAAAAAGCCACTGGTGAAAAAAGTTTATTTGATCAATAATTGCGTAATTAAAAGGGCGAATAAATTGTCCTTCGTACTTTTCTTTGGCAAACATTCGAGCATTTCTCGTAAGGAAACAAACCGATTTATGCCGTGATGTTCATGAGGTTGGACAAAAGTTAGTAACATGGTGTTACTGTAATTGCTGTATCCTTCTGTAATTGGTCAATTTGATTTTTTCCATGGATCGCGTGTGTGTATTTTCCACTTACTGAATATAATTATTCAAACCTTTAAACCGGCAAATTCGGATATACGTACGCGGTTGTTTTTGGTCTTTCAAAATAAACTAACATTTAGTTAAATTATAAATCACAATTTCTATTTATATTGTAACGAGATGGTGATACTGAATACTGACTTTAACACTGGAATCATCTAAAACGCTCTATAAGTCTCTCATAATCTCTGGGAAGTTTCAAAGAGTCTCAAACGATCTGAAAAGCGGTGCTACCTATAAATACAAGGGCCTCGTGTGACCTGAAGTCAGTCATTCGCGACGGCTAATCCACGCGATGTAAGCAGTGACTAGCGTTACTGACACCAGCGATTATAAGTAAAGGTAGTTCCTACAGGGGTGAGAAGTTTTTCTATGTGCGAATATTGAACACAGTTTTCTAGAAAGTGATCGAATCAATAATATCAGCGGGAAATAGTGCGAATTAAGAAACATTGTAATAATAAATTTGTAAAACATTCCAGAAATATCGAAATTTAAAAACGGTACTCCGATTTAACTGGTGGCCAGTGACTTTTTTTGGTGAATAAATAAAACTTTAAATTGTTTTAACGTTTTCATTTGCCTCCCACAGCGACGTCCCGTGACAGTATTATATTATTTATAACCTACATAACTTATAAATACAATAATACACTGAAAATAGTTTGACCGTTCGTGTCTCTAGACATTGAGCAAACAGAGTACACATGTAGAATACTAAACGTTCTGGCATAAGACTACAGACTGAGGCACATTATAGAAATTGAAAAACAATCCATGTTATTGTTTATATTGGAGAATACATTTCAATAGCGACAAACTAACATTGTGCCGAAGTCAATTTGACAAATTATGTCTTCAGAGTTTGAATGTATAGAGTGGAGAAATTTAATTTATTTACAAAACTTAAACATAATCGTTCACAACTCAAAACAATTGTTATTTATTATGACCGTAAAAACTGAATCAGCTGAAATATATTTTAATATCAGTTTAATTCTACAAAATTATATCTTCTGTGATGTAAATAAAATGTAATGTATGTCTCTCTGTGTGTCCTCTGTACAACCTAAAATCCTTTAACGGATCTAAACGAAATCTCGTACAGTTATTCTTTATGACTGTGTGCAAAAAAAATATCCTCCCTCTCCCGAAAATTCTCCCCACGATACACGCATGAACGTAGAAACCACATTTTTTCTCTGAAAATAGACGAAACACGGGGTCTCACTCGCCATTATACTGCTAAGTGCCACGAACTTTAGTAATCCATTTATATCCGTTTTGTAAAATAAAATAATGTGGTGTAATTTTTCCGGTAAAAGAAAAATCCGGATCAGTGGTGGATTAATATTTTTTCAATATATACATTTTATTTGCTGATGTATTTGTTTAAGCTATTCACCTTATTTGTTTTAAAATTAATATTTAAGGATTATATTTTTTTAATGTTACTTTTCGTGCTTTGAATGTATTCCGAATGAGAATTAGGGTGTTATCGCTCATACAGGCAAATAATAAACGAATAATTAATTATATTTCCGGTAGGATAGGGGCAGACACATCCGTAATTTTTTCTGGAGATAATATTTATTAAACGTTTACTGTGTTTGTATTTTTTAAACTGATATGTACGTTAACTGGGGCAATTAAAATATTAAATCGTCTAGGGGAGAAATGACAATGAAGGTAGTCCAATAATCAAGAATGTTTAAGCTAGGGGTTAAAAAATCTAATGATTTGTAATAGCTGATGAAAATTTTTGTGTAACATTCGCTGTTTGTTTACCGCGTACCGAGTAGATTTCGTAATTATTAATACTACTGTCCTAAAAAATAAAGATAGATATAACGGCTCAAAATGAATTTGCATTTCAAAATATTTAAAATATATTTAAAAAAAAATAGAATATTGTCACGAGATTACAGAAATGGAAAGAATTATACGTAATCGAGGATTTTACGGCACTTTAACAGTAAATTAGAAAACACTGGAAGTGTTTAGAATTCTGTCGCTCATGCTCGAAAATTCGTGAAATAGCATTCTCTATTTAGATAGCGAAAGTACCGCTGCGCAATTTAGTTTAGACAAAAATCGAAACAGCGATTCAGTACGACTGGCGACAATAGATTAAGAGAAGACTTGTCGAGCATTCAATAGCGTATAATGTGTTCAACAGATGTGCGAATATTCCGAAAAGTCGACTATAAAGTATTCCACATGCGAGTTATTAATGATTAGTCCTTATCTGTAGTTAGTTTAAATCTAACTGTAGTAACATTCCTCCAATTAAGTTTATGTCCTGTGAGTTTGGTAATAATTAAAATATCTCCCACCGCCATGATCCCGTCACAATATGTTATGTCTCTCCTTTATAGTGTGCTCTTCGTTAGTGAAAAGTCTTTTTTAATATATATATTTTTCAACAACCCGTTTTTTATCAAAATTCAGCAACGAATAAAGGCATGACGCAATTATTTATTGTCTCTGTATATGGTGCATACAGAAATCGAGTGCTGGATGCAGATCAATCCTAGGATTGTACCTAGGAGGTAACCCAAACAAAAAATGCGATGCAGAAAAATTCATTTCTATACAAATTTTGCCACATTGCGTATTTTAATCCGATAAATATTTGATTTTATATTTTAAACAATTAACAAATTTAGTGCTCTCATCAAATTATAGACGGCAAGAAAACTAAAAGAGTTAACAATTTGTACGATAGTGAAAGTAACAAAAAAAAATTATGTAACGCATATTTCTTAGTCAGCCAAAATTTCAACTTATATATACGGGTATATCTATTGTAAAAAGTTAAGCTTCTTATTCATTGCCACTGCTAGGTATGTATACAAGACTAGAAAAATACAATTTTACAAGTATATATTACGTTTACGTACATGTAATTATATAGATATAAATAAATAAAATCATTACATATTAACATTCCTCACTGACCACCTTGGCCTCGGATCATATTAACATTTTCTTTGGTGTCTGCTACTATACTAGTGCGTCATATAAGTTTATGTGCAGTATACTTTTGTATTGAATTTGTTCTAGAATGAAATAATAATTGTTTTGTTTATCCTAGTTACGCTCTGCCTCTGGACCACCAAGTGAGTCCCTCGAGCGAGAGTGACAACTACGACAAGAAACCCTACAGCGAGTCAGACCACTCCTCGAGCAGCTGTTTCTCCAGTTGTAAGTCCCCGCTGCCTACCGCTTACCATTGTCTCCATTGTTACCCATTACAAATTCTTCTAACCTCCGGAACGATTATCATTAGAGGATAATCTTAAAAATAAATTAGGGGAGCTATTACTAAAGTGGATACGGAGACCTCGTTTATTTAATGTCGTTGAAAACGTACAATGAAATTCTTAAACGAAATATGAATTTCAACTGAAGCTTAATACATACATATATACGTATTAAATTGACAGGGATATGCACGTATTAAAATGAAAATAAAAAATAAATATGTATACATAATTATTGGTCCCAAATAGATAAATCATGATAATATAAATATTGTCTAATTGTATATTAATTTTTTGTATCATCCATTTCAAAAATGTATGTATTCTAGAATTGTTTTATATTATCGCTGTGAGATGGATATTAATTGATTTTTAAAATTATCACAGTTTAGTCATTGCAAGATACGTCATAGAAGGAGTGTTAAATTTTCTTTGAGGAAATATTTTTAGTGTGTAACCTTTCGTAACAGTAATAATAAAATTACATAAATTAAATTAATGGATAAAACAAGTAGTTTAGAAAATAATGTGATTTAGATACTAAAATGCGCATTGTCGTTCATATAAAGGATGTAGTATTTAAATTTGTTTACTTAATTTCTTTTTTATATAGCCGCTTAGGATTTCTTATATTTAATAAACCACCAATTACAATCTAATTATAGTACATACATTTCACAACGAATAATTTACCTTTAGCGGAGTGCACCTTCGACGTGGCCAGCGATACGGTGACGCTACCCTCGGTGCCGGGGCTGTTCGCGGAGTTCGTGGGCAACACCAGCACCAGCGTGGCCGCGGCGGCCGGGCCCGCGGGCGCGCGCCTGGCGCTGCCCCAGGCGGGGGCCGCGGCCTCGCTGCCCGAGGGGGCCCTCCCGCGCGGCCGCAGGGACACCCTCTACCTGTGCCTCGTCAAGGAGGACCGCTGCAGGCCCAGCTTCCCCGAAGGTTTGCTTTCAAAATATATATATTCAATAAACGTAATTTAAACAAAATAATGCGAAGTACACTTTTATAATAAGTTACCAAATTTTTGTTTGGCATTGAATTTTAATTTTATTATAGGGACGACGCAATTGAGCCCGGTCATCAAAATAGGGCCTCCGGGGATACAATTATGCAAAGCGGCCATCGTGCAAATCCCCCATTGCGCGAGTCTCAAGCACGGCTTCTGGAACCTGTCCGTGTACGCGCTGGGGCCCGCCGCCTGCCGCAAGCCCGACAGCTCGCACTCTGACTGGAGAAAGATCGTCAGTCTCGGGCAGGAGACCATCAATACGCCCATTTTTACTCAACTCGATTCGGATAAGGTCTATCTCGTCACGGACTTTTTATCGACGTTTGTGTTGGCCGGAGAAAGCTTCAACGGCAAAGCTGTGAAGAATTTGAAGCTGGCCGTGTTCGCGCCGCTTTTATCGGACTGCTCCGTCGCCGACTATTGTATAAGGGTTTACGTGTTCGAGGACACGCCCTGCGCCTTACACTACTGCTCGGACCAAGAGAGGAGACTGGGAGGCGTCTTAGTGGATAGCCCCAAATCTCTGTGGTTCCAAGATGGTGGCTCTAATTTGTGTCTCAGCTTAGAAGACATCGGTGTCGGCTGGAGAGCGAAGCCTAATTCTAGCTACCAAGAAATTCCATTTTCTCATATTTGGAGTTCGACGTCCAATTCTTTACACTGTAGTTTCACGTTGGAACAAACTGATTCGATTAACGAATTAGAATTCAAAATAATCGCGAATCAAAAAGTAAACCCGTCGCATAAACAGGTGTTCGTATTGAGGTCGGATGACGAATTCAGAAATGGGAATTCTTCTATAAGCCCCGCGTCTACGAATTTTGTTCAAAATAATAACGACTTCCCGCACCACGGAGTCGATAGCAAAACTCTACCAGAAAGATCCCTCCCGGTAATAGACGAAGACATTCAGTCATCCACCAAACAGAAGTCCATGACAGTCAGCGACAAGGGGATAAACACGTGTGTCGTGGACAACGTTACTCCGTTCAGGCTGTCGACGAGCGTGAAGAGACAGTTGTGCGGCTGTTTGGATCCGCCGACGGCTCGGGGGAACGATTGGAGGCTGCTGGCGCAGAAGCTTAACGTGGACCGGTATATCAATTTCTTCGCGACGAAGAGTTCTCCGACCGAGCATATTCTGGACCTTTGGGAATGCCGCCACCGGAACACCAGCGCCGTCGCCGACTTGGCCAACATTTTCAGGAACATGGGGCGCCACGACGCCGTGCGGATCGTGGAGTCGTGCCTGGGGCCCAGCTGGTTGTGAAGTTCCTTTCCGTTGACTTAGCCGCGTAACCTCCACCACCGTTGCGTAACTATTACAGTACTCTTAATAGGTGAATGGATGAAATAGTGTTTAATACGATGATGCTTTTGATATGTTATCATATATTCATTTAATATTTCCGTACATTTCCCTACGACTATGTAAGACTTCACAATGTTTCAAAACACACAGAATTCCTTAAGTTACCCTCTGCTGTGTCGATTATGTACAATATTTTTAATACACTCGGAATAAGACCTTGAAAAATGGAAGAGATGTACATAATTTAAAAATATAGACATTTTATTTAAGATGTAAATTCTAAAGGATAACATTTAAAATTTTTAGACATCACAAGTACATTTAATACTTATTATTTTACTAATCGCAACACTTGACATATTGTTTGTAAAAAAAAAAAATTATCTTATCTTCAAAAATCGTAAGCTAGATTAAAAAATAAAAGAAATACCACTTTGTCAAAAGTAGCTATGATTTCGGATCAAAATTTAAAAAAACGGTCCATTCCTTTCACCCTCAATCTTATTCTATCTATTTATATATGTTTTGTTTCTTAGAGTTAAATTTTAACACTCGTCTATGACGCGATATTCAGAAAATGGTTGCTCGTTTGAAAATTTAATAATGAAGTTTATGATAAATGTGATGTTTACATTTTTATATTATTTTATGGCGTCTTTATTTTATGTTTACGTTAAATACATTTTTTGGTTATAGTCGCCGCTTACTACAATACAATATCTATAACATTGCCGTACATTATTCTGAAAATAAAAAATTTCCAAGTATAATCAAAATTTACGAATTAAATTTTTACAGCTTTGTGTTGCTTTTGTGAAACTAATTTAATCTTATTATGACATGTATTTAAAAATTATGTAAAATATCGAAAAACTTTTATACCTTTTGTATACTTCTTAGCTTACGTGTGTAGAAAAATGTAAAATTTAATTTATTAAAATGATATTGTTAACAATTTATCTGTGATATAATAGGTTAATAATAGATGTTACATGTAGCAAGTACTAAAATAAACTGATTTTAATAAAAGATTATTTGTTTCAACCTATCCTATTTTACGATCCTCCTGAGGCTACTACGGACGATCGACTTACGTTCTTTGGCCAATATTCTAGAATTAACTTGGAAGTCTCTAAGAAGTACATGGAGCAAATACATCAGAAATAACGATTTTTTAAATTTTATTTTTATTGAACGATAAAATCAATACACAAATAGTAATAAAGTAAATATTGATAGTAAATTTTTAAGTTCTTTAGTTTCTTTTTATGCTTTATTTAGTTATTTTTTTATGCTTTACTTTAATTTTTATTTTTATTTAATTGATGGAAATTTCTATCTACTATCATTATGTTTTCAGCGTAATATTTCATGTTTTATGTTTTTCAATGTTCGTAAACCATTTATATTAATAAATAAACAATAATAAATAAATATACTAGGATAGTAAAACGAGTTACAATTCTGATTTCTGACACTGTACTAAAAAGTTACAACATGAAATAATATTTTTTTAATGAAATTTAAAATAAATTAAATTTTAATAAATATTATTATTAGTTTTTGCAGGTTAAATGTTTCACTGTTTCAGCTTGTTAGGTCATTATTTGTTTGATATTTAATAAAATATTTATTAAAATTTAATTTATTTAAAATTTTATTAAAAACATACACGGTGCTCTCTTTACCTAAACACAAAAACCGTAAATATAAAAAAAATACATTAATTTTATGAATATGAATGGAACTGCCCAGTGAAATTTCACTTCTCTGACAACATAATGTTACGTCATCACTCAAAGTTAAATGCTTTAGCAACTTTGAAAGTTCACGAGTTTTAATAATCTTTGAATAAAGTTGATGACTTTGGAAAATATGACCATATTATCAAAAAAAAAACACAATCGATTTGTCTTATGCATGGTTGAAATATGTACCTATGTATAATACTTATATGGTATATTAGAAATTTAGAAAACTAAACTCAATCGTTACAATACTAATGTTATAATTTTAAAAAGAAAAAACAAATAAATAATTACTTTAGCTTCTTTTACACCCACTTTTGCCTTGGCTTCGAGGTGCCTTGAATGAATTTTGAATGTCCAATAAATTTTATCATATTTTATTAATCAAATTATAATTTTCATTTTCGTCATATAACTTATATACGCTTTTGCATCCCTTTACGAGGGGAGTACTGCGTATGTAAGAATCAATGGATCATTCACACCATGGTTTGACATAACAAAAGGTGTCAAACAGGGTTGCGTAATGTCTCCATGGCTGTTCAACTTGTATATGGATAATTGTGTGAAAGAACTGGAATGTATGAATATAGGAGCGAAAATGAGTGATTTGATTGTATGCTGTTTACTGTACGCGGATGATGCGGTATTAATGGCAAATAGCGAACAAGACCTACAAAGTCTAGTTAGCAGGATGTATGATGTATGCAAGGAAAGTGACCTTATTATGAATGTAAAGAAGTCAAAAGTAATGGTATTCGAGAAGGAGGAAAGTAAGACAACGTGTGAAATACTAGTAGGCAATGAATGTTTGGAACAAGTAGATGAGTTTGTGTACTTGGGAAGTATGTTCGATAGAAGAGGGAATGTTGAGAAAGATATAGAGAGGAGAGTGACTGCCGGGAATAGGGTGAACGGTGCTTTGAGTGCAATTATTTCTAATAGAAATATGTCTACCGAGGCAAAACTGGCGGTACATAATGGAGTTCTGGTACCGACACTAATGTATGGAAGTGAAGCCTGGAGCTGGCAGAAGAGGAACGAAAGTAGATTGAATGCAGTGGAGATGAGGTCCCTTAGACGTATGTGTGGTAAATCCATGTATGATAGAGTTAAGAAAGAAGATATTAGGAATGAATGTAAAGCTGATCGTAGCATAATACAGAGAATAAAAATAGGGTCACTCAGGTGGTTTGGCCACGTTGAGCGAATGAATGAGGAAAGAATGGTAAGAAAGATATATGATGCAAGTGTTGACGGCGCCAGAAAGAGAGGGCGACCACGGAAGACGTGGCATGACCAGATTAACCAGATACTGGAAGATGGTCCTGT
The DNA here is from genome assembly GCA_016648135.1 of Agrypnia vestita. Lineage (NCBI taxonomy): Eukaryota > Metazoa > Arthropoda > Insecta > Trichoptera > Phryganeidae > Agrypnia > Agrypnia vestita. Next base: position 47,719 of record JADDOH010000502.1, read on the forward strand.
TAAAAGCCTGAACAACCGTCGAGCTTGCATGCGAAGATGTATGAATGTAGACGAAGCGAAAGTTGTTGCTCTATCCTCTCTGCCTACCCCCACGGGGAATCGGCGTGATGGTAAGTAAGTAAGTCATTAAGTTAATTATTACAAATAGTTTTTTTATTTAATATTTACCTACAGTTTTAAAACATTTTTTTAGTCTATTAAAACTATAAGAAAACATAAATATAATCGCTGTACCTCTCCAAAAAGGGACCAACTCTGGTGCCCGGAGAGGGACTTTAAAGGGAAAGATTGTTCTCGAACTCAAATATCATATTTGAGTTCGAGAACAATCCTTCGAAATTAAATTTGAATGGGTAAATTTGAAGAGTGGAATTACAAATAGTTTGTAGTATTCCGCACTCTGCTCGTAATTTAAATGGATTATGGTTATCAAGCATGAATTGTATGGCGCGTAGTGTACGCGAAGGCGAATCAGATTACGACCCGGTGGAATACAGGTAGTGGCGTTGGAGTCGGATCAACCACCGCAGTCAGGAAACAGGAACAGAGCCTTCTTACGAGCTTTGCCGGCCCGCCGTAGGGTTCGGTTGTATCCGCCACACATACACGCCTCCCTAAAGAGGTTTTACACGTTGTCTTTTTTATACTTGAAGACCCCATCGCAAAGAAGTTGTTAACTAACATTTTTGTCAAAAATGAGTTAATAAGCCGTCTAAACTAAATATTGTACGCTCTTTCCATTGGAAATAAGTTCAGAACTTAAAAATAATTAGAACATGTTCAAATCATAGGGATAAACATGTTAACTACACTTTTTCATAAAAATAAAATCAGTTACTAATGGGAAGAACATGTTATCTTAAATAATACCATGTTCACGCCATCATTCTGAAATTAACACGCCTTTTAATTTGATTGGAATATTTATGGTTCATATAAATTTTACTCTGGCAGTACTGTCATATATTTGTTTTTATTTGAAAACTATTACAATATGTACTTATATATTATTTTTCAATAATTTAAAATGGTACACACCATGTTTTGTATTATTAATTAACACGCCAGGTATTTTGTAATTTTGGATAATGTATGGTATAAACGGATAGCATTTGAAGGGTTGTATAATGTTCGTGATTTACCAATTTTAAAAAGGTGTTATTCTATTAAAAATGAGTTCCAGAGGCGAAAAAATGGTTGTTAACTACATTTTTTAGGAAAAATTAGTATATTTTTATTTTTTTGGGCATAAATGTGTTTTTTTACTTTGGTAATACTTTTTTGATATTTTAGTGACATAAATCAAAAAAAAAAAATCTTGAATTAGCAATAAAACATATTTTTCAAAGGCGAAATGCAAATGTCTAATTATCTAAAAATGACTTGAATGTTAGTTAACAACTTCTTGCCGTGGGGTCTTCACGTGATCCTTGCCTAGACATTAAGATGACTGAATCGATACACGATGGTGTAACGATTACAAATTAACAACAAGAACGAAAATAAAATAAAATGCGAAGTATGTATAAATGAAAGAGAATATCTCATACGTTTGTACGTAAAAAATAAAAATTAAAAAATCAGAATAATATGTTCACAGATTTCATATAACGGAATAATATTTTCTCAACTGTTCTCACATTAAATTCATCTTCTGAGCCATTAGATGGGGGTTCAGGCCGTAATGAACTTGCTCCCAGATAACCGAAGCACTAATTGTTCTATTAAGGCTGAATGCCTACACAAATCGAATTGGCTTAATGAATTTCTCCAGGGAATTTTCTCCTAGTTCCTTTTATCTTTCTTACCCCGCAGGAGCCTTCAGTTGGACTAGAAAACAAGAGAGAAGCAAACATAGTCAAGGAAAGGGGACAAACTCCGTGGACGACCTATATTGGTAGTTTCCCCTAAACGTACCCTCATATAATTACATACAACTATTTCTATCGGTTACCCGTCTACGGTTTATAGTAGATTTTGTGGGGCAATTCAATTATTTATACAAAGTAAATGACCAATTAAAAATAATCACTAAACAATATATATTTAATATAATGTATAAATACCGAAGTTTATCCAAAATGGACGTTTATTCTTGATATTTTCAAATAATAATAAATAAAAAATTTGTAATCTATAAAATGTGAAGTTACTAATGATATTATTATATTGATATATTGGCTGATATATCGGCACTAAGCTAAATAGAAAATATTCGATTTAAAGTTACAGTTAAGGCTGTGAAGTTTTTGTACCATTGAATTAATTAATACAATACTTTTTTGAAACAATTCTATGTAGACGTCTAGCTCGTTGTTTACTATTTTGTACAAAAACATTATCTACGGAATCACGTTAAAATCGTAATTTATTTATTCAAAGTGTATAGATAGTGGTTTAAAATTAGTTATCCTTAAATTTTTTTGTTGAACCCTATCCATTTTAATGAGGTCTGTACACAGTATACACAGAACAATAGTTTATCTCCGGCCTGTCGGCGAGTTATCAGCCTACTAATGCATTAACGCTAGGTCACTTTACTCATAGCGTCTGAGATTCCAACGCATAAGGTAGACACGAAACCCGAAAATGTCTGTAATTAGTATACCTTGCTTCTGCACTTAAATTGCAAGAACGCTGATTAACATCAGCGTAGACTTTTAAAAACTCACAGTCTTTGTGATAATCAACACATCTTTTTAGTAAAGCACCACAAACATAAAAAAGGCATTTTTTTCAGGAAGCGCATTTTTTTCTAAAGCGGCGGCTGCGAGCGCGAATGGCACCGAAGGCGCGGCCCTTACTGCCGCCGCCTTGTGCCCCCATATTCTATGTCAATGTGTGCGTCACAGTGCGTGCGTACACGACGCTGAGCACGCACGCACACATTCTAATGGGTAGCGGCCAGTTTCTATGAAGACGTATTACTGTTCTTACCTTAGAGTATATACAATCCATAGAGACCATATTATTTCGAAACTTGTAAGAATTTTGTTAAAAGAGGCGTGGTCATTCGGTGAGACTGGACAATTCGTTTCTAACACATGTTTGTAATTTCTTGCTAAAACAGGGCTACCACAAATGTACGATTCTCTGTGAATTCTCTTACAATAAAGTAGTAATAAATGATAATGCCTTTTATATGTGGGTACATCTATTTATTTTAATTTATTTTATTACAATTTTAAATATCACCACAACAATAATTATATAAGGTACTGCAATAATAATAATTATAATCGAGGATTATTTATACCATATCAAACACAAACATTTAGATATCTGCATTTTTACAAATATTTAGAAAATTACGTTATTTACATAATATACATTGTTTGTATATACACATAAAATACATTGTTTGAAAAAACAATATGATAGTTGAAGTACATTAATGGAATTAATAATAAATATAAAATTTTAATATAATACGCTATTGATTTTGGAAGATAATTATTATTTTTTCGAATGTATTTTATAGGGCAATGTATATTTATACCGGACGAAAATATACTACTTCGTATACTAGGAGTTTCAGAATGCACATAACTAATTTTATAAATCCCGTAAAAATTGGCGATTTAAGATATTTTTTATGTAACGAAAAACGAATAAAGAATGAACACTATAGGTACTTACTCTATCAATAGCCAGTTCTGTTCTTGAATAATTCGTAGGAACGGCAAATTTTTTTATTCGAACTAATTTGTTTTCTTTCCTTCTGTCAAAATGTACATTCAAGAAGTGATCTGAGCAAACACAACTGTGATTTCCGGGATTCCAATTAATCCTTCCCACAGCATGGATCCATTCACTTTTTCTTATTTCATTTTTTGGGAACCTACAAAAAATGATATCCCAATCCGAATACTTTAAATAATAAATAATAAATAATTTGTATTCTAAAATTTTAAGCACAGCCCTGTCGGTCCAATATGCTTTGTCATAAAAATACCACATTGAGCTTAGTTAGATCCATACAATGTAGTGCCTTCTCTTTCTTACTCCTAAAAATTCAGAATTTTTAAAGGAGAAAAAAAGAGACGGATATATTTTAAAATGTCGGCTATCTAAGTAAATAATTTTACAGTTCGTGTTGATTGAACATTCATAGACATATTTTGATTTAAGTCATCAAAAACATCTTCAAAATAGCATTCTCCGAATTATTTGTGTAATAAAATCAATCAAAAATAAACGTTCTAGGATTTTTTAAACAAAAGTAAATGTTTGCAGTTGGTTTGTTGTTAAAATTATGAAATAAAACGTATATATGTAAAATTTTCATATTTTGGATAAAATACCTGTGATAACTGATATGTTTCTTCCCGTTTCCAGTCCTATTGGAACACCCCTTCATTGCACAAGAAGGCATATCAATTTTTTGTAATATTTGCACGTAAACACACAATAATTTATCGAAAATACGGATAACAAATCTGTCAGCTCTGCCGTTCTCTGCCCGAGTTTTGAAACTCGGGCAAAGAGAACCCTTACAAAGCAATTAAAGACGTACCCGACCGGGTGATCTTTTTTGTCCCTTTTTGTCTTATGTGTTACTATATTGTTAAAACTGAGTAAGCTTTATGTTACCACGCGTACGGGTTTGGTAAAATGTTTAGTTATCCCTCTATGGATTGTATATACTCTAAGGTTCTTACTATACTGTGGTCTTTATTATGTTAAGATTTGAATTTCTCATCGTTCCTTAAAACAATGGGATGGATTTAGATAAATAAGAATAACAATAGATGAAAGGATGCTAATCTATAAAAAAATAACCTGACTATTTAGATTTGGTGACTAAACACGGAAAAGCCATTTTTAAGCAATATTTCGATGCTGAAGGATGTATTGCCCCTGGTCGAAACTTTCATCCACTGCCTTTTGTACGTAGTTCCAACTATAAGTACAGTCGTAACTCTATAACGAACTGTCTATGAGTATAAATTATATATTAAGTAAATCAGTCAATGAGTTTAAATTATATATAAAGTAAAAGCAGCCGATTTTATTCGATTTTTATAAAAATGTTAAACTACTGGTACGAATGATGGGGTAGTAGTGAAAGCCACTAAAAGCAAACAGAAGACCTCGAATCACCCAGCATATAGACGTGGTCAAGCTAACTGGGACATTCTTCAAGATATTTCCATATCGCAGGACATACCAGCAGCGTATTGGAAGAACGGAAGATTTCATACTTTGATGACTGACAGATAAAGTAGTACAATAGGATATTATATAAATATAGTCTTATTTATTGTTACGGCAGTTACTTTGTGGTGCAACATATTTATTTTAATTTATAGGAAACTAATCTTTGCACAATTTATATTTTTGTGTAACATGCCGAAGCTTATGAATGACAACTTCTCGGAATTCTCATTACACAATTGATATAAATCATTATTTAAAGAGTCATAAATAAAAAAAATTCCTCTCATTACCTTATAAAGGATGGGTAATGAACAACTTAAAAACCGAGCAAAAATTTTTTTGAATGCTAATGAATAACACCACATTTCTTAACACATCGACCGAAAAAACCCTTTCTCTAATTTCGCCTCACCTCCACCCGAATAGGTATGTTGATAACACACTGTACTTGCATTAGTTATCCATTGCACGGGGGATGAGTGCAGTAGTGTAAGATGTGCACTACAAAATTTAGTGTAGTGAACATAATTGGTACAGAGTTTAAATTTTAAATTAGGGAGAACACAATTACCGATGAATATAGATGTCTAGTGTAGTCCATTCGAATATATATGAAAAAAACTGATGTAGAACATACATACAACTTTTAATGTTCTTACGGTGGAATTGGTGACCGTTGCATTATGTAAAGTGATCACTTAGGTGAGCTCAGAGTTCGTAAGCCCTGGGCCACTCTATAAAGGCTTCCATACACGTTTCCCATATAAATAGTTTCGTAATTGTGAGTCTTCTATAATTTGTTTAAGTTAATATAAAAATTAATTTTGTTCCTCACTTTTTATAATGTAAACTAAGTTGCTCGATTTGTTGGATTTTGTTATAGAGAGTGACAACCGTTACATTTTTTTGTATTGATTTAATATTTTTTTTAAGTATCCCAGATTCTGTTGGCATAACGGTAAATACGTTTATATTTTAGTAAATGGGCCACATTATTTCGGTGTTGCCACGCGGCGCGCGACGCGGAGAAGCGGCGCGCGAGCCGCTCGTCCTTTGAGTCGTCGGAGCGCGAGTGCTTTTAACTCTCGTATTAACATTTACGACGGGGGATCTCAGCGTGGAAGCTTACGATGATGACTGAAATAAATCTTTGACGTCAATTCATAGGGCATTATAACTCACATTTCCCTAAGAGCGTAGCGAAATATTATGACGTGTAATTTATTATCGAGTTCTTTTGCTCGCACAAAGACCACACGTGGTACGAAGCGAGGCTCGGGAGGCCTGCGCTGGTAACGTTGACATTTGCCGCGATGTGACGACATTAATTTACCGTCTTGAGAATTTTGATGCCAGAATTACCATTGTTGCGTTGACATGATTTGACGAGATTTAACCGTGTTACGTGTTTTTGGGGCTGAGGGAAATGACGGGACTCGTTTTGGAGATTTATTGAAATTAATTTTTGTGTTTGAAAATTGAATTTTAAAATCCTTTACATCGACAGAGTGATTTTTTTTAATGGCAAACGTAAAAGAATTCAATTTTTTATCGGGAAGTTCTACGACTTCAACAAGGAATAAAAAATTTCTCCAGGCGCAACGCGAGAATCAGGTAGATATTTTGTGTGTAAAAGTGCGATTAATGAACAGCCATTTTGAAGATAGCAAATTAGATTTGATTAATGATGGATTTTTCAGAAAGCCTTTATCAAAAAGAACAACGAGAAATCGAATTTTGCGAACGCGATATTCACATCGCCTGGTCTCCATAAACCTAAGAAATTGCATTAAAATTTTCCAGGAGTTGTGACATGAGAATATTTTCTGCCTAACCTAACCTAATTTAACTCAACCTTCTTCTATGCTGTATCTCACTCGTTTGTTTTTCATTGTGTAAAATTTTATCATTCTTTGTTACTAAAATCTGGTAAAAAATAAACATTACAAAACCATTATCTGTCAAATATATAATACAAAAATGTGAGGGTATCGCAGGAGACAAAATAAATTGTTTTGCTATTGTATTTTAGTTTATTATTTTGAATGAGTTAATCTTATAACTAAGCGCTTGTGAAGACAGTACCTTGAAGCACAACTTGTATGTAAACATATAGTATAGA
>JADDOH010000502.1:57500-92403 GCA_016648135.1 Agrypnia vestita
GGTTAAGGATTAAGTTGCAAATAAATTTGTGGGGGAAAACAAAGGTTCCATTGTTTTGCAAAGCCTCTAATTAAAACAATGTTTCCATTTAAACAAGTTTGAGATGGATAGGATGTCTAAGGAAGAAATTTGGGTCCAAGTAGTATGGGGAGTATAGTACGAAGTAGTAGGGTGAGGAGGTGGGGTAAAGGGGATGAAAAAATGTCGCCTTTATTACCCACCTAGTCCTAGAGAATAAGTTTCCAAATTTTGAGTGCGATCGGTCAAACGTTGCAGATTTGCACTGATAACTAATTTAGAAAGTACTGAATTCAGGATTATATAGGAAATAAAGCTCTATCCCTTTCAAAATCATGTTTCCAAATCACTATTAAAAGCAAAGACAGCAATATACACTTCAAACAATCAACCCAAAGAATGTGTCATGTGACAAAATGGGTGCTTCGGACAAAAGTGAGTTGATATTGATCTAAGACTTAAACATCGTAGCATAGACAGCAATATTCAATTATGCAAATAGCAAAAGCAGCAATGTGCACTGTTTGGTAGAAAAACAGTGTAAATCTATAATTAAGGCGATCGTCTAGCAGAATGAGCAAATTTCACAATTTTTTCTCATATCTTCTCATGCGTTTTTTATTACATTTTTGTATGGAAATATCTCATTTTAAAATTTATTCATTAGGTTACATATATTTTAAATACGAATATCTTATTAAAATGTCATAAACTAAATTAAATAATTGATTAATAAATTACCAAACCTTCAATGTTTTAAAAATGAAGAAAATTGCTCCACTTTGTTGGCCTTTTACGACTGAACGGCGTGTGAGATGTCTTTTTTATTCAATAATATTACAAAGTTAACGATTATCTTAAATTTGTTACAATTATATAAAAATCTGTTAATACGTTTACGTGCAATTTATGTTTTAAAAAATACTGTTTTTAAAAATATTTTATTTTTTTGTGGATCTTTTTCAAATCTTTTTACATGGTTGACAACTTTTTTACTACAATAGTTAAAAGAATAGATATTATAATTTTACAATAAAAACAAGGCACTGCGTATTGTGTCATAAATACGTTGCGTCTTGATTAAATATCTAAAATCAGGAATATCGACAAAGATTTTGATTTTTTTTTGTTTTTATTGTAAAATTATAATATCTATTCTTTTAACTATTGTAGTAAAAAAGTTGTCAACCATGTAAAAAGAGTTGAAAAAGATCCACAAAAAAATAAAATATTTTTAAAAACAGTATTTTTTAAAACATAAATTGCACGTAAACGTATTAACAGATTTTTATATAATTGTAACAAATTTAAGATAATCGTTAACTTTGTAATATTATTGAATAAAAAAGACATCTCACACGCCGTTCAGTCATAAAAGGCCAACAAAGTGGAGCAATTTTCTTCATTTTTAAAACATCGAAGGTTTGGTAATTTATTAATCAATTATTTAATTTAGTTTATGACATTTTAATAAGATATTCGTATTTAAAATATATGTAACCTGATGAATAAATTTTAAAATGAGATATTTCCAAACAAAAATGTAATAAAAAACGCATGAGAAGATATGAGAAAAAATTGTGAAATTTGCTCATTCTGCTAGACGATCGCCTTAATAGTTAAATATTTATTTATACACGTATGTAAAAGGAATACTGATTTCACAAATAAAAACTTATTTCCAGTTAAATAGGGTTTCATAGATACCAGAGAAATTTTTTTGCGTAGTGACTGCTTTTAATTTATTTTTTTATGGTTTACCAGCGTATATTAACAAATATCGGATGATAACATGTTGTTCGAAGGGCCGTTTTGTTGTTAGGTTGTGAAGTGTCTTGTGGGGTGTGAAGTGTCTAGGAGAGCAAGAACAAGGACACAGTTGGAACTAGAATGGCTGAGACCCTCGGCGAGACCGGGTTAACCAGACACGTGAAAGTGGTCTGATGATGGACGAGCTCGTGGCTGGAGCGGCGCAGGGCGGGGGCAGGTGAAGGTTTTCCAGTACAGAGTGGGGCTTACCGGATCGCTCCACCTATTACCGCCGCGTATCCTACATATATTTGCATTTGTTTAACGTAATGGAACAAACTTCCGACCGCACGGGGGAGGGGAGGCGCGGCCGCGGACCTGCTCCGGGCCTGGCCGACGGTAATCGAATGGGCCGGATTAGGTCCCTGTTGGTCCAGCAGCGTCCGCGCTAATCCACGGAAAGGTCCGGCACTTATCAGATAAGTCGGGGTCACTGTTTTCTTTTATTTTAAGGAGTTTTCGAAACGTGCCCCGGATTAGAATAAATTTGCCCTGTTTGTTTGCAAATATACTTTCTGGACCCTTCATTCTGTTATTAGTAAACAAATTGCTAAGTTATATTTAGATAATAAACATTTCATCTATAATGATCAATTTGCTAGACACGATAAAATTGCTATAAATTATTTTTATTTAACATCATCAAATAACATTCAGAGGTGCACTGGTAATAAGATACTATACAGATATAATGATATCCAAGTACTTATTACCTATGCAATGCGAAAGTATGCAATTCCATGGAAGAAATAAACAAATATTTTTTGATGAGTTTGTTAAATGAAACAAAAATGAATATTTATTAATAAGCAAATCATTTTTAATATCATAATTAGGACTCGTTATTTTATAGAAACAAATATAATTACAGAATTGGAAAAATAAGGGAGTAATTGATACACGTTAAGCCTGATAAAATATTGCAGGACAGCTGTCACTACCATAATAATGTCATTCATATCAATAAAATATTCAATGGCTAATAGGCGTCCCATTAAAAGAGGACAACAACGGGATGAACTTTGATACGGGAGGCAACAGACATATGTGTATTTGTAAACAGCTTTGAACAAATCATTTCATGAATGAAATAATTGGATACGATGCGGGATTCGAAAAGGAACAATTTTAATGCATACGAATATTAACGTAATTGCTTCAACATTCATATTTTAATATCATAATTACTACATATTCAATTTATATTGGACACAAAAATACATAAGTATGTCACCAATCCCCTGATCCAATTGCTAATTAATGTACGGAAGACTGATTGTAGCATAAATTTTACGCGGCTTTGAGAAAAACTCAACCAAAAAATGGGAAAATTTTAGAATTGATTCCCATATCCTGATCGCAAGCAAGATACATACATAATATTAGTATGTGATTATGAGATTTTTTGAAATTTTTTGGTAATCCTTTTCATTTTCAGGTGTAGTACTAAATAAAAACATATTTTATTTTAAAACAGATATTTTATTTTAAGCCCCTCCTTTCTAAATGCTTCTATTTAACTCTTTTTGTCTGTTTGTTGTGACGGAATCACATAATTGATTTTTTACTAACTTCCTGACTAGCTAGAGCTCTGAAACCACGATAATAAATTTTCGAACGGCAAAATGATCTTCAACTGTTTCTGCGACTCTTGCTTATGAGTGACGATATTATTAAATTTAATCGAAATATAACCCAATAATATCGAAAATCATTTAATAATGAATCCCACTTTACGTAAATGTTGAAAGTTTTAGATCTCTAGGTCCTTGGGAAGTCGGTGACACAACAAACAAAGAAACAACAGACAATATGAGTTAAATAAAAGCATGTAAAACAGCATGCATGGATTATTGTTGAATAAAAAAAAAGTAATATCCACAGTTAAAATAGATATTTATTAGTCAGAATATTTAAGTATGTATATGTTTAGACATACATATTTTGAAAAAAAAATTAAAAGACATTTACTTGACCGAGTAATATATAATAATATATACGTTAAAAGAAATATTACTTAAACTCCGCTTCAGAAGAAATATATATAGAGGTATCATTATTAGATACCAAAGCTTTATTATACTAACTTGTTAATGAGAAAAAATCAACAGATGTCTCTAGCAAAGACCATAGTAATATATGAATGATTCTTGTTTCGAACATATAAATAGAACTTTTAAAATTTTTATAGTGCGTGGATATTCTTACGATGGAATTTGTGAACGTCGTATTGTGTGGAGTGATCACCTAAGCCAGCTCATTGGTTGTAAGCCCTAAGCCATCGTATTAGAGACTTCCATTCCCTTTTCTCATATATAAACATGTAATTTATTGCTTACTTTAATCCATCGGCAAAAAATATGAGTGATAGTATTTGGATCTGGCTAAAACAGTTTTTTCCCATGATGTTTTATCTTCGTTTAGTGTAATGACCGCGCAGGTAGATATTGTCAGAGTGAAAAATAAATTAATACAAAATCAGAAAGGACTGGCAAAATTGCCCGTCACCTGTAACTGACGTGACGTTAAAGTGACGTCAGATTAAAAGGTGAACGTGTACTTCAGTGCGATCTGAAGGGTGAAGTGTACTTTAATTAGTTTTAGGAATTATAAATGTGGTCACTCGAAAGTTTTTTTTTGTAGAGGAGCGCCATCAAATTAAAACAGAGCTCTGCTCTGATTTTAAATTATTTTTTCAAGAATCATATATTAATATGTTCAAATAAAACATTAAAGGCTTCCGAGAATAAGAAACTAATGATGATAACATGGTGATGAAGGATCGCGTGAGGATTACCAGAATAAGAGAGAAATGTGAAGCTGAGAACATTGTATGATATAGTAAATAACGAAAGAGGGACTGTTATGGTTATGTCCAGAGAATGAACACCACTAGACTCCCTTATATCGCACTACATAATTAGACTCATGTAGAGCCTCCAATCAGAATATTCTGACCTCGAATATATTCGCCTGTCTTTAGGTATTCGTTATTCGAATACTTTAAAAAGTATTCGTAAAGTATTCGCTCATATTTATATTATAAGATTTTAAATATTTTTCTATTTAAGTTAAACAAAGGTTTACGAATACTGAAAGTCATATGCAAGCATTTTCAGGTATACGATTTTTTTCTCCAGAAGTACCGCAATCGGCTATATGGAAGTCGGACATCAAAGATGTAAACGCCGTAAATTGTCGAACATTTTTGCATTTGCCTTTTTTTAAAGACTTATGCTTATCATTATGGTTTTATTATAATAAGCATTTACGGTTAACACACTTTGTTTTGTCAACGATGGAGCCGGATTTCTATTATTCTTCAGTATTTAGCTTTTATTAATTCTTGAGCCGACAAACAAGAAGTTATAAACAAAATAATGAAAAAAACTTGCATATGGGGTGTGAGATGTAAAGTAATATACACATATCTAAAATTTTTTCAGTTATCGAGAGAATACTGACTCGTCTGTATCTAGGTTTTTATTGTTTTTACATATGTATATTTACGAAATTGAAATATATTTTTTAATTTGTATTTCTAAATTCAACATTATTTCTCAATATATTTTTTGTTTTTTTTGTACATATATTTTGAAAAATTAAAATAAATACATTCTCTACAATTATTGTGTGTTTTTTTTTTAAACAGAATGAATTTATCTGTATTTATCATCCGAAGTAAACTATTCCTTTCTTAAAAATTTCACGAAAATATTCGAATATATTATCATTAACTATTCGAAGGGTTGGAATCACGAATATTTTGAGGCTCTACGACTCAAGGAACCCGCCTTCGCGGAAAGTCTCCCAAAAGATGGAAGGACAGCTGGGAATCCACCTCACAGGAGGCGCTATCCTCTAGGGAACAGACCACACAGATCTATTAAAAGGAAAAAGAAGAATAAGATTTAATTATCAGGGAGTTTTTTTGTATTTGGGAAGTATATTTGATAAAAACGGAAAGTGAGAACACTTCGGCGCGTATGTAGTAAATCCATTTAAAATACACTTAAATAATAAATATGTAAAGCTGATCTCATAATGAATAATATTTAAAAAAGGTCGCTTTGATGATTTAGTCATGCGATAATTCGGAGAGAATAATGAGAAAGATATGAGTAAAAAAAAAGTCGTTAAAGATTTGGTATAATCAGGTAGATCAGATACCTCAGCAATAGACAAACTTTTATGAAAAGTTGTACGATACAAGAGTTGTGTGTAATCCTCTCTGCGTGCTCTTGCGGAGAAACGACGTGATGTTTAGTAAGTTAGTTCAGTTTAAGTTAGTAAAAATTTCAGAAATAACTGTTTGAAAAAAAAGCTTAAAACCGTCGTAGTTTTAAACACTTACCAATTTGGGCAGTTAACAAATTATATCAAAGAAAGTAAATCTCCTCTAGGCCAATAAAATATTTGACAAAATAAATCAGTAAAAAATGACAATTATTAGCGAAAGCCACGGTTGCTTTGCACCCCCAGAATATGCCAAATCAGCCGCTGCGGTGGTTAAAAATGGTGTAGGGGAGCGGCATTTTACCCTCGTCTCTTGCAACTCTGCCCAGCCGGGCCTGTTTAAATATTAGCACCAGCACCGTTCTTGTTCACATAATACGCCATAATCCGGGTCTCTGCAAAAATATTTTTAAAAACATAAACATTATTTATAAATTTTAAATCGCGATTTTTGAATATGTGAATATAAAACATTGTTTATTATTGCAACGGCATGCGGCGGAATAATATCGGAATTTGTCTTTACGAGCTTGATTAAACACGATTTTCAATGTTGTTTATTTAAAATCACGACGCCATGACAGTTCCCAGCTTTTGATATACATCTCAAGTCAATTCTACCTGGAATGTTCCATGATAAATATAATTGTCAGTCAATAGGTTAAATCGCGGTCCATACCTTCTAAAGGAATGTTATAAAATTGATATATCCTAGTAAGTAATAAAGTGCAACCGTTATCAAATAAGGTTTCGATAACTTGCAGGGCGCCATAACTAGGGAATGTAAAATTACCGAGAAATAGAATTAAACCGGTAAATTAGTAAAATATGAAGCCAATACCGGTTTACTAATAATTTATCGGTAATTATTAGTTATAAAGATGTGATCATTATATCATTACGTAATAAAACAACAAAATAAACTATTGGAAAGATTATTTACTATGCACAACTTCAACAAATAATTCATTTTCAGCGAAGGAATTAAAGTAAGAAATTAAGTTTGTTGAGTCATCTCTGGCCCAACCGTATTTTCTTAATATCTAATTTAATAATTAAAATTATTCATACGTAAGATTTTATTTGTTGATCTTTCTGAAGCACTGGATTTCAAACTGATTAAATCTTATATTCTTAGCCATAAAATGTTGAGATTTTTTGTTTACTTTAGAATTAATTTTTCTCCGGACTTTACACAAGGGATAAAGAACATATAATATCAAAAATGGGCCTTTTATCTGTTTTAATAATTAAGGAGATATATAACGGCTATGGGACAGTTAGAAATGATATCTACATATTTTTTTCGGGAATGTTTATATAAATATAATAATTTTATAGACTTATTATCAGTGTTTCGAAGTTTGCGCATATCTCATATCTTCAAAACCTTCCAGAGATGATTGAACATAAGTTGTGCCTTACGATATTTAAGGCTATTCACAATATGGCCCTTCAATTTTGTTACCAACTTATACATAGGTAATACTTCCCTCAACATCAAAATTCCATAAATGTAGGTTAGTTAAAGTAAATCACGTCCGTAAAACAGTGACCGTGCTTTCGCGGTGGATGAACCAACAATATGGAATAATTGGAATTGGAATTGGAATTAATTATGGAATAAACTAACAAACAATCTGAGATAAACAGACAGCTTACCACAGTTCAGAAAACAACTAAAGATGGTACCTATTTATTCAATCATACAAAACATATAGAATCAG
Source organism: Agrypnia vestita (assembly GCA_016648135.1). Classification (NCBI taxonomy): domain Eukaryota; kingdom Metazoa; phylum Arthropoda; class Insecta; order Trichoptera; family Phryganeidae; genus Agrypnia; species Agrypnia vestita. The sequence goes on from JADDOH010000502.1 coordinate 65,291, forward strand.
ACCGTTAAAATAGTACACAATGTATCCACTTCATGTATGCACTCCCCTAAAACGCTAATTCTTTCTGACTCTCTCAACTATAATTTTAATAGTCAATTTTATTTTTTTGCTTGTCATCCAGTTTAAATATAGGTTCATTTGGCCAGTAAGTTGTTTTGTAAAATAATATTTATGTGTACCGCAAGCTTGAGGTGAGTTCTCACAAAAAACGGCGTTATGGAAATCATCAAGATATAAATAATTAAATAAATTTAATTTACACAACAATTTAATTTACATCAGAGGAGAAATATTGTTCATACAAAATCGAAGGAAAAATTTGTTTTTTATAAATTAATTTATGATCCCTTTATGATGATAAAGGTATACGTGTTAAGCGTCAAAACCAAACTGACTATCGAATGAATTCTTCTGGAGAAAATGAGATCTTGAATCCAAGCTGACGAAATAAGTTACCATAGGCGAGCATTATTGGAATATCGACACAGGGGCGTGCCTTTCGATTAAGATGGCTTGAACGCGTCTTACAAATTCCAAAACAATGACATTCAAGATGTAAGAGGGACTGGGCATTGATTGGTTAACTACTACTAAAGCGGCGCAAGACAGAGGTAGATGGAAGGTTTTTGTCGAGTGCCAGGACCCTCATGATAATCGCTATGATTTTATTTATTTTTATTAATTTTATCATTTAACATAAAGATTATCAACAGGTAATAATAATGACCGCGATAGATACTCTTAGTGTGACATTAAGGCGCAATGTAAAAACATTCTACGATATTAAGAAACAGAATGACAGAATATAGTTATTATGTTTTAAGAATGTAGAAAATAGTAAAGTCTAGGTATGTTCCAACTCTAGGTTTACAACACAAACTAGAATTTTCAACAATGACAGTTGACACACAACTCAATCACCATAATACACATTATAAATTTTATAATGTGGTATTATAAAATACATTATAACATAGAAAATCAACAGCGCCCGAAGAATATGCAATTTTAATAACACCATTTTCAAATGATTCGATGTCGTAATTTATAAGAAGTGCTATTGGTTAAATATCACTAGAAAAACCGCCATCTTAGCTTTAGTCTCGTGAGTCGCAACTTTATGATGTGAAAATAGTAAAAATATATATCACGCGCGCTCATTTCGTTGTATCCTAAAACTTGACTTTAGCGCTCCTAAAGAAAAATAACATATAAAAATGAGGAATTAAGTAGAAAGTTAAGACGTGCATAGTGCAGGGGTCCCGAGGTGAATTAAATGTAAGTAATTTGATTAAAATTGATTGTATTGACACTTTTCGTGTACGTGAGATTTCGGGTTCGATTTCTGTTGATTGGACCCATGGCCTGTTGCAGCATTAAAAATTTAAAAAGTAATGTATAAAAAAAACAATTCTGTAAATTATCGTCAAAATACAACGAATGTCAATAGTTAAAATTGCACGGCGAAAATGAAGTAAAGTTATTTATTTTAAATTTTGCAAGTAAGGCATCCGCTCTAGTAGAAGAGAATAAACGCCGCGTCGGATAAATTAGCTCAATCAGCCCCCCGGCACGCAGCGCGGGGCAGGAGCCTGTTGACAGTTAAAACAATTACAAATTTCAATTAGCAATGCTAAAGCAGATTATCATTTATTCAGTCATGCAGCCGACTGGGTAAAACTGAAACAGTCTGTTTGTTTTCGATTAGTTTCAAGATCGCTGTAGACCGATGGCTGTCGTGTTTCTCTACAATGACCCGCTTCATGGAAGATATTTTCAAGAGATTTATAATTAAATTTTTCATTACACACTAAGCAACAAAAATTATTACATGAGACTTTTTTCAAAAATATTATATTTGTGTATGTTGGTGCAGCATGTTTATTCGTCACAATTATTACTCCTATATTTTTTACGCTCTTTTTCTTCTCTTCTTTTTTCTGGATCATCTTCATTCGTCTTCATATAATTTTGCTTTTCATACTTAATACTTTTGATTTTATTTTATGCTTTAGTTCTTTGTTCCTGAGAACTTTGTGTTTTCTTGCTTATTATTTCTGTGTTTACTATATTCTCTTCGTTAATTCAATTTTCATCTATATCAACGCTTAATGCAATATTTCTGTGCTTACACTTTTTGTTTTACTTCTATGTTCTTGGATACTCTTACTTTCATATTTATAATGTCTGCTCAATATTTCAGTATAATTTTTTATTTTTATTATTACACTTCTATATTTCTGGATGATCCTATTTTTAATATGAACTCGTACCTGTAATATTTTTTTATTTTATCTAATAAACTGTAAGTTTTTCATATAACATCAAATAAAATGTACACATGTGAGTTTTTGTGAGATATTTCACTCGAGATAATTTCTGAGATACGCACTCTATGCTACCAAATGATCCATTGAAGATTTAACATTAAAAAATGTACACCCATGTCTCAGAAAATTGTCGTCTCCCGCCTCACTCCAAACGTACGTAAAATGTCAAAGTGATTTTACTTATAGATATTTGTTTAGTCAATTGTGTGGCTTAGAATCTCTCTAGCCTAGCAGCAGTTATCACATAATAAATTATCCTAACTTTTCGGAAAAATGTCTACAAAAAAATAATTTTTTACGAGAGTTTGAAGTAAATTCTAATAATTTTCATATATTTATCATTTGTTACCTGAAATTTAGTAAGAATAATGTGAAATTAAATTATGTATTTGTATAGTCAGACCACAATAATGTGTAAATGTCCTAAAAGTACTAGTTACGAAGATTATCAATTTTAAAGTTAGCATTTTTTAAATATTTCTGATTTATCTTTCAAAACGCTTAACTTTTATGAAAGTAACGTACATGGAATAATATAAATTGATCACTTTAATACACATCAAATAAAATGATGAAAACTATACAGAAAAAATATTTTTTAAATTTCGATGATGGTGTATATTACGCTAGGTACAATTACTTATTAATATTTTTTGTGCGATTATTTAATAATACTATCTATAATAAAATATTTGTATGAATCCACTCATACGGTCCTTAAAGTGTCAACCAAATTTGATTAAAAACGGACTTTTTAAATTGATTATTCTATTCTATTTCGCTTTTGAAAGTTTTGAAAGAAAAACACACGTTTTCAGCAACGGGCGGCGGCCTTCATACTACATTTCTTAGCATAGGTACTGACTGGCTTCTGATCGGTTCGATTGCAGTGGTGGTTTTGCTTACCACTTTGTGGCAAAGTGGCGATTTTGCCACCCTTCGCTTTTTTTAATGACAATTTTAAATAGTAAAGAAGCATTTTTACTTATGTTAGGAATTTATGGAATGTGAAGAATAAGAAAAAGAACATTAATTATAAAATAGTCTTGTATAGATAATGGCGATTTTGCATCGATACGCCACATATATTGTATTTACAAATAACTTGTACTGAATATTTACTTGTCAAATTTGCTTATACTCGTTATATAAGTACTTATACCATTCAAAAGTTTAAAGTCAACCAATTTACTGACAAATTGTAATGACTGCGATTAAAGTACGTACATACCTGCAATAATTTTGATAAATCTGCCGTTTTAAAAAATTCTAATCGAGTTTTGGTGACTCATGCTCGCCTAATGACAATATTCAGCGGCTGTCCCTGGGTTGGCGGAGGCTCCGGCGGTGCTGAGAGGGTCGCGGGGGAGGGTGGCGAAGGGTCGCGTCGTTATTGCGGATTTACCCGCTTCCCGTTAGCACTCTGTGACAGCTTATTTGAAATATGCCATGTTATTAAATATCTGATTTCGCAACCTACTTTACTTTAGGAAATATTCATTCGGGTGAATATGACACATTGCTGCCTCCGCGTTACTGAGAAAGCTTTGCGGATGCAACTCTTACTTGACTTTTTTTTTAAATCTAGCAAAAGCGTGTAGACAACTTTTGAAAGAAATTTTATTTCATTAATTGGATGGATTAATTATATTTTACTGAGTTTGCTATCCGGCTTTGCTTTGTCCGTGGTTTGGATTAATTTATAAATTGATTTCATATTTACTTATATTTCACTGAAAAACATTAAAAAATGATGCCCGCCATAATGTAAAAAGGAGAAAAAATCAAGCATAGCAAATTATTTTTTTCAGTGCGAGTCTCAACACATTCAAATATTTTATCTCCATGTGGTCATAACAATTCTACGTCGTCAAACAATTTCGTTTATCTCTTGGATATTTCAAAGAATCTTCATTTTTGTGTGTTTGCCATGAATGACTTTATGTTTTGAAAGTAGCTGCGTTGATTTAGATATTCTAGACAAACAAGCTGTGCAAATTTTATGACGCCAGAGCTCACACCTTCGAGTCACATCAGTCCAAACAGATTTTCTGCTTTATAATTAAGAATTCGAGATTGTCTCTCATTTTTTATTATAGGTATGGTTGCATCATTATTTTTGTGTTTGTCTTTAATTTAGTAATAAATAATAAAGATTTATATGATTTGATTTATGTGAAATGAAATTAAGACTCACTTGCTGGTCTCTTGAACTGAAACTCGAACCACCGCCCAATGAATTACTAGGCGAGAGACTTAACCACTAGACTAACAAGGACGTCAATCTCGTGAATCGATCAATATAATTTACCACAGACCTCGATCTAGCGCTAAGGAAATAGTCAATATATTTTATATAACACTAAAAAACAGTAATCTAAATCACTTACAAATTATACAAATGAACTTTTAAAGATATAATTTTTTACTCACTGTGTAAACTTAAATAAATAATCTTTTTGTTTTGCGAATTTCTTTCGCACAGTTAGGTTAAGTTAGTTTAGTTAAGTTAGACTTGTTAAAAGAATGTTTAATGCACTAGTGAATACCCAATAATGGTCTTTAATATTAGAAAAACAATTAATTTTAAAATGAATTCAAAATGAATGAAAAAGTTAATCACTGGAAATAATTGATTAATTTTACAAAATACACGTGACGCAAGTCTTGTCACTGTTGGCGGCCACGAATTAAATCACGTGTCAAAATATCAACAGTTGACATTTTCCCATTAACCTCTGAAAGCGATTTTCGCTCAACTCCCTCTCGTTTTCCTGTCTACTCCCTTCCACTACAACCTTTAATCAGACCGTTCTGGACTACCAGTCGCTTTATATCATAAAAATACATTATACCTAAATTGGCACAAGAGACTGACAGATACAACCTTTATATAGAGTTGGGTTAAAACTTCTCAGGTTTCCAATTGGGTATGTTAATCGGAACTCGAAGCATTTAATAAATAATGTTCAACAATCAAAGTCATATTGCTAACTTTATAAACATCGTAGTGTACGTTTATTTCTAAGTCCAGAGCCTTCGGGATGTAGGTTGGTGTTCAGGATTATTCAGCAAATGATGACTATTATTATTTACCAAAAACTCTCGAAAGTAAGCTATAACGTCAAAAAATATGGAGAGTTTTTTTTGCTTTTTTTCTATCACGAGCTTTGGTGCTTTGAAATATTAATTTGACAGTAACCTCTGTGGCACGGTGGAACGGATAAGTGTGAGGAAAGAATGGTAAAGAAAATTTATGAGGCGAGTGTTGAAGGCAGCAGAAATACAGGACTTTAGGATTAGTTTATAGGATTAGTTACTTATTAAGGAAACCGGTTGGTTAAATAAGTTAACTCTAGTAGTATTACAAAGAGAGTTCATTACGATTTTTAATTTAATCTTTTAAGAACTCATTTAAAATTAATAAATTTTGAAAATTTATTCTCCTTTTTTATAGTATAGCTAGTTTAAATTATGTATTACCAATTTGTACAACTTGTTATTCAATTTGATATAAAATGCTCTTTTCAAATGTGACTTTATTTTGAATATTTGTAATTAATTTATCTGAAATATAATTCAAAAATATGTATTATATGGCAGACGAGATCTTGTGCACACAACGTGGTTACTTCAACTCATTATTTGTAATGTTCTGATGACAGGCGTTTAATACAAACCTTTTTGATTTAAATTGTTTTAATTTATCGACCTTTAAAGGTTTAGCTGAACTTATGTTGGCTTCATTTAGAAGAGGGCTAAGGGTGTTCTCTAGAGGAGCCATTGAATATCGATTGTTCCCGTCGTGCTCTTTTCTCCGACATGTTTGCTTCATTATTTGGGTAGTCGCTTTAGGCGGGAAATCTCCCCCCCTGCCGCTTTCCATCCCCGGAGAGAGGGGGCGGCTGAATGATTATGCAAATAACTGGCGGCATTTAATGGACGACGTTGTACAATCACGCTTAAGCTACCTTCATCTTGTCGAAATTGCGGTGTATTTTGCTCTTCAGGAACTCACTGAAGCCGGCAAAAAGTCTCTTTCAGTCTTTTTCTAAAGAATCTCTCACAAAATTATTACCGATTGTTCAGGATGAGAGCGATTTCTAAATCAAAATGGAAAGGTACAAACTTAGGTAATTTTTTCAAGATTCCAAACAAATCATTTAAAAAAAAAACAGATTTGTAAACGAAAGCGGCTCCTTTTTTCAACCGAATACTCGCAAAAAGTAAAATATAATTAACTAATAATTAACCAATAATAAAATCACTTGTAAGAAAGTTAAACAAAAAATATAATCTATTTAATAATCTTTAATCCAGCTAGTTATTAAAAAATGTGCGTTAGAATGGTAAATTTTGCCTCAACGTTTATATTTTCCAGACATTCTTAAAACCAATAAAACACATTTACTTGGCGCTGGATAAGCACGTGCTAAACTGATAATTTTACAAAAAATAGGAAATTATTGCGGATGTTAGTAGATTATTCGCCCCTGAAGGACATATAAAAATACATTAAAAATATTTGAATTTCGATGAGAAAGGGTAGAATTTACCTTTGCATTGCACCTTCTTGACTACAAAACTTGAACTGTTTTTAATGTAAAAAAATGTTTTTTTTTACTGCTACGTTCCGAACGAATGTACTGTTCAGTTCATTTTTACTAACAGCCGTTCATCACTATGGAATTTAAGGAACGAGTTTTAATTGTAAATAGCTATAACCCATCAAAAATTACGTATTTTTATTATATATTTTAGGTTCCGGTTAAGGCTGTGAGAACAGCGCTATCTAGAGCAGCGTAGGGTCTTTGTAACGTTAGCGACAAACATTATTAAATAGAGAATTATATGCCGTTTTGCTTTACATACCTCATTTTTATATAATCCCACATTACTATTTGAGCCATTTGGTAGCGTTAGTACCTAATGGACATTGTTACTTAGAAAATTATATTTTTTTGTACCTCATTTTATACACCTCGTCATTCATTATTTGTGCCATCTGGTAGCGTTAATGACGGACATTATTATACAAGGTGTCTCAAAGCTAGTAGCAAAAACTTGCTTCAATATTTTCGAATCAAGAGAGGAATCCACCTCTAAAGTTTTTGCTACTAGCTATGAGTCACCCTGTATAGAGAATTATATATTTCGATTAATGATTAATGACCAATGACATATGCGATATAGTAATGGATGCACTTATTACTTTTAATTTTTATTAAACTGAAATATTAAAAAAATCTTATTCACAGTATTTTATTTAAAAAAAGTCAATGTTTTCATTTCATTTAATATCGATTTTGAAATCATAATTATTTTGAAAACGAAAAAATATGTATTAACGAAAAAATGATTCTAGTTTGAAATAATACTAATTTTGAAAAATGAATAGGATCAGCCATTGGATGTTACAGACGAACGGTCGGACATTCAAAATTATTATTTTTGGGGATTTAGTTAATTAATATTGCAATTCAGTTTCCTTGATTAATTTTTCATTTGTTGCAAAAGTAATTGAAAACGAAAAGTTCCACCCACTCTCACCACCCACCACCATCCGGTATACTTTTACACGTTCACACAATTAGAAGCTATGTCAACTCAGTTTACGTCATCGAAAAGGAAAGGTTAACATCATACGTGTAATTAATGTGACTATCTGAGGTCACTCGACCGTTTCGAAATTCTCGGGCGATATTCTTTAAATTAAATATTTAAGAATGTGTGTAGCGACCGTGCAAGGGCCCTTTAAATGTCCCTCCAGTCATCCCCCACCGGCACAGCAGGTGCCCGAAGTTTCCACTTGAAATATTCTGTTACCTGCTATCAACCCTGTCCGACGGCGGGCCGAGACACCTGTTTAGTTGGATTATCGAAACACTACTCACTTAATTCGGAAATGACGAAGGTTTTTAAAATTCGTTATACATTTTTAAATAGAATGTCTGTTTCGCAAAATATAAACACAACGTATCGAGAATGAATAAACTCGATACCAGAACAAAAACAATGATTTGTGTGTAACAAATATTGATGTTTTGTTGTGGAAATAACGTAAGCAAGCTGAGTCGTTTATTAAATAAACCGTCAACGGAGGGCGAGTCGTCTCTCCTTGAAAAAACATTTTCTATTTCTCAGCTTACGAGTTTACGAAAACAAACTGGCGGAATATAGGAGTTCGGGAGTCATCTGGTGATGTAGAAATATCCTCTTAAGAAATAAAACGACAAATTACGCCTCGGCAAAAGTTTCTCTTCGCCGAACATCTGCGAAGGTTCCCAGGGCAAGTGTCAGTTGTACGTAGCTACTCATGCCTCTCGCTTTTGCACTCTGCTTCATCCCCTAAACTCATACACGTACATCAACTAGTACTGTTAAGTACCAGCAGGTTTTCATCTGCATTCAATAGATTTATGCGAATGGTAAACATTGGTTTCTACCCAACTAGGGTTCAAACTAATTATCTCTTACAATGCCATTTATTATCAGTGGCGTAGCTACGACTCGGCAGCCTGGGCAGCTGCACGGAGGTTCAACCTGAATAATTATATCATAGTTACGAGTTATAAAAATCTTTGCTACGATTGAAGGAGCAGATATATCTTAAATTTCGATATAAAATAATGTCGCCAATATAAATTAACTGATTTCTAGTAATTTAACTAAATAGGAGGAAGGGGGGAGGTAGGGCCTCAGACGACTGTCCGATTACCTGGTAATTTGTTGCTTCACCACCGGTATTATATCCTACCAAATAGGTACTATCACCACCAAATATAGTCATACAGTGGTGTAGCCAGTGAAATTACCGGATGATTACATGTGTGTAATATATCTTGATGTATATTGGCGGACCTACCACGTTTGAACGCGTTGGTTGTTTTTTTTTAAACCGAAGGTATGTATTTTTATTGCGTATGAAATGGTAGATCAATTGTCGCCTATGATTTAAACTATGGGTACATGTTTGAATATTATTAACCAATATGAAAACACTCAGCGGTTGACGGAAAAAGTGGTAAATGCATACACTTATCGGTGTGTCTGTCTCCGTGGTTCAAATTGCAGGTAGACATTAAATTGTAATGTAATATTTAATTTTACTGTAGGTTTTTGATGGGCAAAAATTATCTTGGAATAAATTAAAGATCTAAAGAATAAAAAATCTATTTATAATAAAATATTATGTTAGATACCTATTTTGATTTTGATGTACATATCTCCTTACCATAGTTATAATTCCGGATTCTGTCCAGCAGTTAATTAGCCTATCCGAGAGTTGTCATCCCTCATCATTCCTCTCCTTATGGATCTTGACCATAAAATTGTATTTATAAATACTTAACAGTGAGGACTTAACTTGAAGTTTCGAAAAAAATGTAATTGGGTGTTGAGTTTTCCAAAATAAGTTCGTTACGTTACTTAAAAAAATATAAATATAAAGGAATTTTTTTCAGTAAAAGTAATCCCATACAAAAATTTTTGATCGTAAATATACAAATATATAAATATACAAGAAAGATAAGTCAAATGTATTTGAATTGTGAATTTGTAATACAATTATACGTTCGTACCCGGCGTTGCGCTGGTTATAGATTTAGTTAAAAATAAGTTCGTGGCGGGACAAAAAGGACATTTTTTTTTGCATTCTCTAATAAAAACAATATTTCCACTTGATCAACGCTAAGATGAATAGGATATCTAGGAGGCAAATGTCGCCTATGTTGCCCGCTGGGTTCAAAAGAATAAGTATGCAAAATTTGGGTCAGATCGATCAAACGCTTTTGTATAGAACTTTTAATTTGTATAGAAAAACATATCGGTGAGCAGGGGGTGCGATGAAGGCAAAGAAAATGTCGCTTATGTTTTCCGCGGGTTATAAAAAATAAGAATGCAAAATTTGTGTCAGATCGGTCAAACGGTGTGGATTTATACAGGAAATATATCATGGAGAGGAGGTCGGGTAAAGGGAGAGGGGGAAATGTTACCTATGTTACCCACCGGGTTCTAAAGAATGAGTATGGAAAATTTGGGTCAGATCGGTCAAACGGTGTAGATTTGTACAGAAAATATATCAGGGGGAAGAGGTGGAGTTAAGGAGGAGAGAAAAATGTCGCCTAGGTTACCCGCCAGGTGTAAAAGAATAAGTATGAAAAATTGAGGTCACATCGGTTAAACGGTACACATTTGCATGGAAAATGTATCTAAGGGTATGTTACCTGCCGGGTCCTAAAGAATAAGCATGTAAAATTTGGGTCAGATCGATGGAACGGTACAGATTTGCACAGAAAATATAACAGGGGGCGGGGTAAAAGAAGAGAGGGAAAATGTCACTTATGTTATCCGTCGGGGCCTGAATAAAAAGTATGCTAAATTTGGATCAGATCGGTTAAACGATGTAGATTTGTATAGAGTCAGACAGACATTGAGTTTTATAGGTACAGATTATAGATAAATCATTATAGTGTGGATTTACACTGGTAACGTGGTGACATGGACAGATGTTTCTGAAATTTTATCTGGGAGTCTACTGCAACCCGGTGATTTCATTCAAATTAAGGAAGTGATTTCTCTAATTCAATAATTGATTTGTTAGTAAATTAATAAATTCAAGTATCTAATTATATAAATTAAGCCTTTCACAAATTTGTGTACAGTGAATTACCACAGTATATTAAAAATACAATGTAATTATTTATTTCAATCAAAATCAAACAAAAATCCAATAATTCAGAGTCCAAACTTATTAGGGTTCTCTGTACTATTGTTCCATACCATCTGTACCTAAGTGTACAATATGTTTGTTTTATATCATAATTGTATTGACTTTAACAAAATATATTTGTTACTTCTTTGCATTTCAATTTATTCTTCTTATTTTGCTTATACTTTTAGTTAGCTTTTGTAGATCCATATAAAAGAGGCTGTATTGATTAGTAATATAAAACTTTCGTTTGCACTTATACCATATTTTTTCCTGCATTGCTCATAATACTTTTATGTTTTTAAATATTTTTGCTCTCGATTTTTATTCTATGTACTTTCTTTCAAAATAAATATTATATGTCGATATATAAGGGGATAAAATGTTTTTAAAAAAGCTACTTACTTCAGAACAGATATATGTATATGTCTAGCTAGGTAGGTAGCGGCCGAGAGGCTTGTTACATATTATACTAATTTATTTGTGTTATATATATATATATCTATATATATATATATATATATCTATATATATATATATATATATGTATCAAGCAATCGAATGTCCAATAAACGGCGATTCATCAATGAAATGAAATGAAATAAAATACAAAAATATATGATTCTCACAATGAAACAAATATAACATACCAAGTTTACGACGAAATTATTGTGTAATGAGAATAATGTAACAAGAATACATTTCAGAATTTTATTTTAAAACAATGTGTATTATTTTAAAATTTCAGGCTTTCAGGGTCCAAGTGTAAAGCTTTGTGAGAGCCTCACTGGAGCCAGACTGACACAGGAAGCAGCTCTCCGCTTGCTACAGGAAGCACTACAAGCCCCTGCCCAAGAGGGGAAGGTGATATTTTGCATAATGAATGTTCTATGAAAGATAAATGATATGGCAGGAAGGGTTTCATCTCTCCCCTGTGGTCACACAAGGTGACTTCTATTACCGTGTTGAGTAATACGAGTGATACTTCCCAACTCTGTCGGACACGTGTTTCCAGGAATCTGATCCGAGCGGTGACTTACAACAGTTGTTGGGTTTGTGATGATTTGTGTTCATCGCTTTATCTATTTATTAGGAAACAAAACTAAGTGAATTTTCCGTTGGTCTATAAATCTTAGTTACCCAATTTTAAAGGAAACTCTTCTAGTCCATTAGGTTCATAATTTACAACAGTCATGATATTTTCTGCATACATATTGAAAGTATCTCAATTGGAATGAGATCCTTTAAAAAATTACCAGCTGCGAAAATCCGTGTAACTAGTTCATTAAAAAATACTACGACAGTGATAAACAAACCAAAGATTCTCAGATTTAAACACATACTTTTAAAATTTGATAATATATGGATGTTCTTACGATGGAATTGGTGAACGTGTAGAGTGATTATTCAACCCAGCTCATACAGGTTAAGCCCTAGGATCGTATAAAAAGACTTCCACACACGTTTCTCATATTCATGGCTTCGTCTCTGTGAGACCTCTACAATTTATCTTAATTAATTAATCATCCCTCTGGGGACAAAATCTAGTATCTGTGTTCTTAGAACATACCCGCATACGTTCAAGGCAATGAACGCAAACTGCATTTAAAATAATCTTCTCACGCGAGTCATGGAAAAACTACTATAAATGATTTTTTCTTTACATGTGAAAATGACATAATAATGTTCACGAAGAAAATAGTTGAGTTTATAAGATACGACAGAGAGATTCGTCTGTATCTTGAGACCTGGATTGTTTATTTATATTTCACAATTAAAATGTTTCAGAAATTCCTGCACAGAATATTTTGGGTTGTTCTGCCGTGTGTATATGACCCACATGGCTAGCGTTTCGGATCCCATTGCAGGGTCCGTTATCAGGGTTGATGTGATTTCGGTGACTGTTATTTTTCTATGACGATGGACTGTTAATTGAACATGTCCTTAGGTTTTCACGGCGGTTCAGAATTTTCTGTGTATGGTTTTTTATCCCAGAAAACTATACACAGAAAATGTTAATAAAACATTTAATTGTCGATATTATATAAAATATGGATAGAAAACAAGTAGGTGTATGTCATTGAATACAAAGACAATGGCGAAAGTAAAAAATAATATAGATAAAAAATTATATGTACATTCACGTAGACAAAATAATAAAAAAATACAAGAAAAGTAGGTTATTATTATTTTGTGCATGATTTTGATAAAACGTGCATTACTATGATTATAGGTAGGTATACCATAAGACAATGTTACTATAAATACATGTTTGTAACCATATGCTATACCTATATCATTTATTTGATACAATATCACCAGAATATAGAGAAAATACGGGTATATTATATTATTAAAATAATATAACGGGAAATTATTGCTTGGCAGGTTTTTAAATACAAATACAAGTAGAATTATTCTTATTGTCATTATAAGAATAATGAACAACATAAAAAGCTTCAGTATACATAGAGTAAATAACAAGAATAAATACTATGATGTACATGTTAAAATTTTTTTGTTATAAGTAATTTTACATTAAAATCACTTGATCACAATAATTCTGCATTAATTTTTAATTACATTTCGTTTCTTTTTTAAAAGGTCGCCATTTATCAAAATAATTATGTACGGTAACATTAGTTACCGTACATAAAGGTATTCGATTCCATTAGGGAATTAAAGCACGGGAGACGGTATCCATCCATTTCTAATACTGCATCGATCTTTTTCTTTTTCAGAATCAATCTCTTAGACTCAAAGGCTTTTTAATGATTTAGCCGAAACGTGAGGCTGAAATTTTTATACCTTCATAAAATTGGTCAGTCGGATGGTTGGGTGGTTGGCTGCTCGATGAAATACACATTTTATAAGCCATACTTGAAAGGATTCAGGAAAAATTACAGCAAAATAATTCATTACTTTGTTTCTAATAAATTGAAAAAATAATATGCTACTGTAAATAGCTATTACTTCGCGATTATTCATTTTCTATTTAATTAGACATTAGTTTAATTTAAACCACAATATATTTTTTTAATACCAACCGGTTTCAGAACCACCGTTCCTTCTTCAGGGTAGTCTACAAAGTAAACAAAATTTGGGCAGTTATATTTTTAAGCACCTTGTTCATTTGTACTTATCATATTTCTTTTATTCTCTGTATTGTGTGATTTAAAAAAAAAAATCAATATATTTCTTATCTAGAAACTTGACATAAATAACCATAGCTTGTATTAAATGTATGTACCTATTATCAACATCACAGTTTGTCTCTTTAATTAGAATAAAATAAAATGATCGTCAGGTGTTAAAGTGGAAGAGTGATTAGAAAGGGGTGGTGGTAATAAATAGGGGGGGGAGAAACAGATGATGTGATGAATGGGAACATACCTAAGATAGGACTTTAGGTTAGATCCTTCTGGTTATTAATAATATTCATTATTATTAAGAAACTTCATCATTTATAGGGCCTACAAAAGTTTTCCTTTATTATCAATAATTATCAATACGGACGATATTTTGGCATTTTGGCTAATATATTCTCATTGAAATATGTGAATATAGGAGCAAAAGAAAACAATTTCTCCGAATTTACCAATCATATAATTAACACCAATCATCCTTTCGATAGTCACAAATCTTAAAAAAATTGAATTTCAAAAAACACACTCATAAATAATATCACATTTCATTCCACTTCACCATTCTTAGAGCTTTTTCCGGAAAAAATACCCCTCCTCGCCGCGCGCCCCCCTGTCCAACCCGATTATATTGATAAGTTTTTGTATCTAAGTTATTTAAGTTAAGTTTATCTACATCTGATGTCGAGAGGGACTGCTCCTCTTGAAATTATAGTAGTAATTTAGTAACTCATATTGTGTGCGTGTATTACAAAATTAAAATAAAACATTTATTTTAAAATATTAATACTCTCTTAAGATATTGTTCTAGGAATTCTTTGAATGACCAATGACTGAAATTATTTTTTAAGCGGAACTTTGGAAGATAATCGATGGAAATCAATCTATAATCTACGTATGTTTTATTGCCAATGTAATCTAAAAATATTATTACACAAATTTCGCGATAGTACGGTAATATCGTTCTCAAAATTAACGTAATTTATTTATTTAAACGACAATCAATTATACATCTCACGAAAATTATCAAAATTGAAAATGAATTAAATGTTATATAAAATACAGTACATGGCATTCCGAATAAAGATAGTTACAAAATAAATATTATTGATCATATTTCGCATCAAAATATGGGATAGAAGAAATATTCACGTAATAATTAATGATTTTACTAATGAATAAATATTTTTTTACGGTTCATCTCTCATGTAAAACACTCTAGTAAAAGCCGATAAATTTTTATTTTATCTCATACTTATAATGCGCGCAGTTAGTGAAGCGGAGAAGATCCTTCCTGAGATGGATAAGGTATCCAACTTATGTCCCAAAAAACATGAAAACAGCTTAATATCTCTTCGAGCACGGATACACCATCACCATATTTCGCGGTGGTCCCCTCCCGCGGCTGAGAGCGCAACCCTTAACACGCAGACGTTTCCCGAAACTGCTGCACATTCCGCTAAATGACAACATTTGTATTTTAATACGAGCCCGTACGCTGGCGGAGGCGGGAAAATGGAAAAGCAAGGGTTTTTTATTCCAGTCACGCGACGTTGCGGAGGGTTAGTAGGCAAGGACGCATTCCATAAAAACACCCCCAAGATTATGGGTCAACTTTGGTCAACTGACATATTTTCGGGGCCCTTTGTGAAGATTTCATCTTCAAACGAGCGGTGCTTATAAACTTCGCGAGGGATCAAAGGAGATGTACCACTTTCTACATATAAGGTAGAAATGAAATATTTTGTTTATCAACAGTACCTAATTTTAAAATCCATACCGCGCAAAAGTTAGGCAGAAAGGATGGAGCAACACACTCTTTCGTCCTACACGCGGATTTCGTCTCATCTTAAGTATTTTTAGGTAAATATTCATGGCTTCTAAAGGGAATTCCCTACAGTACCTTAGTCACGCCAGGTTTTTCGCGGACGTGCCTTATTTTTGGTGCCATCAATACTCGCGTCGAAACTTTCTAGCCATGCTCTCACCATTCATCCCTTTATATATCTATTCCACATTCATACATCTTCTCATGGAAACTTGTCGATGTCGAGCTTTGGTAGTAGTGTAAAGGACCATTTTTCAATATCTGATTTACCCAATTATGCCAAATCGCGGCATATTATTTTCTTACCATTCTCCCCTCATCCAATATTTTATCTCATTCATCATGCTTAAAAAAAATTACATTACATTATAATTTATTCATTTTTTGCTCTATTAAATGTGTATTTGGACAAATCACATTCGTTTATCTTCTTCCAGCTTATTCTTCACTTCTATTATCAGTATTAGAAGTCATGCTGATGTTTAATGACTTTAAATACGAAGATCGCCAACGGAATATTGGGAATATTGGAGACTGAATTATTATTAATAATTATCATTACAATATATGTAACATTAATTGTATATGTAACCTGTAATTGGCCATCTATATTATATCAATGTTTTCTATGCTTCTTTGTTGTGCTGTTGGTCTTCCATGAACATTAAATAAAAAAATATATAAAAAAATAAAAAAATGTTACATGTATTGTATATTCATATTATTGCTTGTAAAACCCTCTGGGCGTAAATAAATAAATAAGATGTAGATTGCACACAAACAACAAGCAATCTTAAAGCTCCTAAGCACGGGCCCTCATGGCGCGCGAGAATTGAGATAAAGGTCGATTTATATCGGATGGTTCATTATTCTCTCTATCTAAATAAATTGCACGGATAACGTTTAAGTAAATGACTCCGTTGCTAATTGTATAGTCATTTTGTATTGACCAAAGAAAAAAAAGGTCTAGGCTTTTTAGGTGGCTAGCACAGGTGGTATTCAGCAGTGGGGTGCAGTGGGTATAAACTTAGGTTATGCTGTGACCGACTGTATTCCTATGTAAAATTCCTATGTAAAAATAACTGCGCTATAAAAAAGTATTGTAAACAAGATTTCCTAAATAAATAAATATTTTATATACAGGTAATACGGCAAAAAAATTCAATATATTTCCAAGACGATTTATACATAATTAAATCGGGAATAATAATAATTTCAGACATACGTTTCTTTTCACAAAATAAATCAAACATTTTATGATATAATCGATGACAATGTCGTCGTAAATAATTATTATGATATGAACATTGGATATGACAGGTGGTATTTACATTCACCATAGAAATGACAAATAGAATTCACAAAAAAGTTTTGGGTGGAATTTGTAAAAAAATAACATTTTTGCAATGACGTGCGCGTAGTTCTCACCTGGCGTAGGACCTTTCGAAAAAACGCTATTCCCTGAAAAATTTACTTGTCTTTTACACAGAACTAAGTAAAAATACACGGTTCAGAACGAGCTTTCCTCGACTTGACTAGATCTATGGAACAAATTTGTTGGGCACAAATAAGTGAGCTAAATGAAGAATTTTCATGAAGTTAGGTACAGAAAAGTCGGAAATAAAACTTCTAGCCGTAGGACGAATTAGGCTAGAATTTTAAATCGGAAAAAAACAGATACAGTTGCCGGCAAAATTCTTGAAATTCTTTGGCGTAGTGGGGGAATGCGCAGAAGACGAAATTGGAGGTGGAATGATACATGCGCAAACTTCCCCCCACCACGCCATAAAATTTCAAGATATTTTCCGGCTACTGCACGTCACGTTAAACAGAAACGTCAGAAATAAAACTTCTAGCCGTAGGACGAATTACGGCTAGAATTTTGAATGAACTTTTTCTTAAGATAAGGCTTATTTAATTAATATTTGTTCCCAGAATCTTTACTAATGCACAGGTTTTTCGCTTGTATGCGCTGCACGCCACTGGTATTCAGTAAAGTAACAAATCGTGAGTGAGGTGTGAAAAAGATATGTGGAAAAGTATTTTTATTTCGAAACAGAAAGTGCAGTTACAAACTTTTTCGATTCAAACTAATAACTTTAAAACCGTAACATTTTGGCTTCTTAAATAACTTACCAATATCAAGCGAATGTTGCACAGTGACGAAATTGTTACATTTAGAATAGTTTGAAAATCAGTTCTAACGAATTATCAAGTGGACGTAGTTACGAGAAAAGGATTCAATCCACAAGATGGTCAAAAATAACTTAAGTGTTAATTTAAAATAACTTTACTCCTTTTTTATGAAATAAAAGACTAGACTCCTTAATAAACACAACATCCTTAAATTATTCGGTGAAAGCCAATTTCGTTCGTCTTTTGTTGAAAATAGCCATTCAGGCAGTTGTGCCATTTTTTTTTTCAAATTTGGATATAGAACATCACTGCGCGAGAAAACGAGAGGATCTGCTTCTATTGATATATTGGGTGATCTCAGTCAGATATTCCTCTAATTCCTCTTTGAGAGAATCAGCGCATAAAAGAGAGAGGCCCATCGTCTTCAATCTCCTTAAACTATCGGTGTATCGGCAAATTAATATCGCCGATTTCGATTTATCGGAAACCTACGATACCACCGATATATCGGTGTCGAATGCATCCCTAGCATAAACCATATTTTTGTGATATGATGCTATGGTAATTCTGTAGTCAGATATAAAATCAGTATCTCTGAATTGAAAATTTCAGATAAAATTTCTGAAGGCACTGAAACTTGTTTTGCTAATCGGTTAACCATTCCACAAAATTGAAAGAATATTAAAAAATAAAAATTACGCATAAACATATTATGCATTATGTGAAAAACACCGGAATTATATTTTTCTATTAGATTTGATCCACTTTTTAAATGATCGCACATTTACAATTAGAATTTAAATTTGAAATGTTGAGTAGAAACGTTCTTTAGATAGATCACTAAGTTAATTATTAATTTTCGAATATAAATCTCACTTATAACAGTTCCGAGTAAAAAAATATCTCCAGAGTGTTAGAAAAGAATTGGCGAGCAAGAACGTTTCTGGCGGAATAAAAATGCAAAAATATATCAAGAGCAAATAGTAAAGTTTGGATGAGTTTCCAGCCCGGATTACCTTATGAATAATGAATGAATGATAATAATTTGAAACCGCTGCTCTGGTGCAATTCAGTTTTATTCGATTCATATAAATTTGTGCAAAAATATTCAATTTTCAATGTAGCAATCCTGTGAAAATACGGAATCAAGATGAAAATAATCGCCGGCTATTACTACTGATTGAATTTCAAATACAACTCATTATTTTACTTACATTCAAACTGTGAATCGCAAATGTAACGTTTAAACATAAAACTCCTTTAATGTAGAAACTATTTTAAATTATTTACATTACATTAATATTTTTAGATCACTTTGCGTACACCTACTTAAATGGGGAACGAAAGTTACAGTACTATTAATATTTTTTGCAAATAACTTACGAGTATTTATTCTGATCAAATTATTCTTATTATCAAATGTTCTTACGACATTGATTCAACCTTTGAGAGATGTGTGATTGCACACTGGCGACCTTTATCGTAGAAGAAATGAACACTCCACATCAAAGTGCATATAATTTATGCTATCGGAAACAGTAATCAGTCCGCCCTCCACCTCCGTAGATAAAACTCTTTAATTAATGATTGACTTTGGTTATGTAACCGATTCAGTTTATATATTCATCCAACTGATTTAGTAAACCGTTTGTTTGCAAAATTAAATTGAAAAATATATTCACCAGAAATGACTATACTATCACTTGACTATGTTATTAAATATCAGAAATTACGGGAAATATTCTTAGGATAGAACTGGTGATTGAATTGAGTTGGTTATTTTGTTTAGTTTTATATGAGTATTCCAAATGATCTATTTAAGACCAATATTATTAACATGTTAAAAACGAACAAACTATTGTTTTCGAAACCGGTTTGATAAATATATAAATAATATCTACTCAAGTGATTAAGTAAAAAACGTTAGTAATTAAATAATAAATACTTAGTTCATTTTTGTTTTTTACTTTAAATTAATAAAAATAACCCATAAAAACATTGTTTTCAATATAAATCCTTTACACGCGAGGTTTTGGTTTCAGCTTGTTTACAATTTGATTACGCTGGATAAACTCAAAAATTAAACTCATTGGAACTCGTCAAGATTTTCTTCATGTCACTCTAACACATTATTGAATCAATGTCTTTTTAGATTTAACTAATAAATAATATTACGTAGTAAACATACATTCATACAATTATAATTTACGTTTTTTCATACTATTATAATTACCGAGACATAATATTATAATTTTTTCACTTTTTTAATTCACAACAAACAAAATTATTTTACAGAATAACAACCAACTTTTGTTTTGCGGCAATTTTAAATAAAGAGATAAATTCAAAAATGTTCGTGATTTAAACAATTTTAGAATAGTACCAGTGAAAAGGTACTTCGAATATCAGAGATAAATTTGTATATTTTTTATGGGCGTGTACACATGTGGGACTCCAAATGTAAGATTTCATTGTCATCGACAAGTCGATGTGCAAAATTTCAGCTCGATTGGATGACGGGAAGTGTGTTAGCTTTCACTTCAAAGATTTTTCTTCAAGAAATCGAGACCAGCAGTGAACTAAATATAAAGGATTTGACTAATTTGACCAAAATTTATAATAATGAAAAAAATATACGAACGAAGTTCAGACCGGCAACAAACCGGTGTAGCGTTGAAATAAATTTACGTGGTCAAGTCACGACCGCGCTGTCTTCCGTCACTCTTCGGGTACGCCATTTTGTCTTGTGATGCGAACTACATATTTATGACATGAATCTTTTTAATAGCTGCTTAAATCATGTCAGTCACATAAACAAGAACACATTTCTCGCAGTCTTGTGTACTCAATCGTGAATGTTTAATGTTCTCTCGGATAGACGAGAAATGTTCGTGTATTTGAGATGGAATATTTAAAAAAGCTCCTGACAAACAAGGATAACGCCATAATTTTTTTCTTTGATTTGTAAGCGAGACGAAAATAAAATGTAGTATCATGTGAGCAGAGACTTGTAAGCAAAATAAATTAGGATGTGATAAATGAAATGATAGAATCTTTCAATTAATTTTTTTATATAAATAATAACATTTGTTTTGCATGAGATTTTAGAGATAAATGATTCAATGATTATTTATTTTACTATAGCACTTTGAGGAGGTGGGGATATAAAAATATTAACGTAGAAAGTAGTCATTACAAATAATAATACAATCAAACATAACGAATTATATAAATTAATATACATTTAATTTAATTTAGCGATAGTTTAATATCAGCGTAGTACTGGACAATCTATTAAAAATATGTTCCTAAATAATTTCTTATCAATGAAGAAAACTATTAGACAATACTAAAACAGATATTTTAGTTAAAAATATGCATATACCTATAGTAGGGTACATATATATTTCGAAGTATCGGGACCAAATGAACATAATTTGAAACTTTTAACAACACGATACAAAGTACTTGTGGAATTAAGCAAAATAGTAAATAGTTTTAGAAAAAGACTAAAGTGCAACCGAGTTGGTAAAATTTAATATTAAGTTGTTCATTAAAGATAATACGCGAACTCATTATTGTAAATCATCCTTTATAGTGAATATTGAATTTTTTCATTATTACGATAATACATAGTGACGTCGCTATCAAATCGAATGATTCATTAATTAGTCTGAACATAACAAACATAAACTGATAATTTATTCTAGCGAGGCGAGGCCGCTATCGAAATCGCGGGCCCACGAGCGCCGCTCTAGTGTTCTCCCAAGTTAACAGAAATCAGATCTAACGGGAGTTCAAACATATATAGATATGTGTAATTGGAAGAACGTGGTATTGAAGAATGAATATTCATACAACGAATGCATTTAGGAGTGGGTGCATTCTGATGACTGCGCTTCTGGTTTGTGTAACGAGTGCACATGTTCCAGATAAAGTTGCCACAGACTGGTAAGTAATGGATGTTAATGGAACGATATCTTACAAATAAATCAATGATTTTAATACTGTGATACATGCATCACAAAGGGATTCACTAGAATGAAAATTTTTATTTTTCTTTATAGGAAACAATTGATTCAGCAATATTGTAAATTGACATTTTTAAAAATATTGATTGTATTTTTTGTTTATACAAATAATACAATCAATATTTTTAAAAATGTCAATCTACAATGTTGCTGAATCAATTGTTTCCTATAAAGAAAAATAATAATTTTTATTCTAGTGAATGAAATAATATAAGTAGATTTATATCTACTTATATTATTTCATTAATTACACCTACATGTTTCGGAAATACATTTCCATCGTCATTATATATGTCAAAATATCAAAATGAGTATTGTCTTTTGTTTTTTGTTTTCTAAATTATTTGAAAAATTATTTTTAAATATAATTGCTGAAGTTCTTGATTATTCGCAATTATTGGAATAATTTTTGACATATACAACACCCTGACGATGGAAACGTATTTCCGAAACATGTAGGTGTAATTAATCAAATAATATAAGTAAATTAATACAAATAATACAATCAATATTTTTTTGGAAACATTTTTCATACATTAGTCAATAAAATGATTTGATAATCCAACCTATTGTTATTTTGATGATTGTCATCATAATAACAATATTGTTATTTTGGTGATTGTTATCCCAACACTAAAAATAGACAAAACGTAGATTTACGACAGTCCACCTTATTTGGTGATTACTCAAAAATATACGGGACGTATTTATTAATGCCCGTATAATTACTTAATTTATGACTTTTCTGCAATTTTAGGGACAAGAGTTGAAAAGCTGTCGTGGATCTCCATGGTCTAATTAGTGTCAATTTTAAATTTTAATAATAAAAATCCAAGACACGAAGCAGAAATTGGATCCTGTGTTTCTACACATACGATAGCGCTATATCAACTTTCGATACCCAACAGTTATGCAGTTATGGCATATATATTATTTTAAAACATACTAAACTAGAAAAATACAATAATACCTACATAAACGTAAATAATATCATTGCCGTGATTGAATTGTTTCCTCGGGCGAAGCTCTACGATATTTCTTCAAAATTATTAAATGAATAAAAGTTTTGTCAATGGCAGGAGTTCCTAAAATATTGTTTCTTTTGTTAGAATGCTTTTCGATTATGAAATCTGTGTGGTTGTAGTAAGAATAGTGAGATTAAATAATACTCTCCAAACTTATGTCACAGTATTTTAATTTCAACCATATTTAACTTTGTAATGAACACACGTTGCGTTTTGCAAAGTTCAATTTAGTTGAAATTAAAATAATCATGTAGCACCACAAAGTAACTGCCATATCAAATTATAATATTATGTCACAGTAGTTTAAAATTTTTCGTCTTTTTCAAAATATGTAGATAGGTATTTCGTATATTATCTGTATAAGAACATAGACATTTCGAACATTATTCTGTATTACAACAGTATTATTCTATTAGTGTATACTTTATTTATCTGTTTGTAAAATCCCTGTAGGGCGCTAATAAATAAATAAAATAAAAAATACAATAAAATAAAAAATAAAAATAATAATAAAAAGTAATCTGCTCTCAAAAACATAAGCGAGTATTATATTACATCCCTCACATACATTAATCATAATATTTTAGTCGATTGCTTACATTTATTTTGACATTTGCAGACAGGGATACTTATATCACATCGGCAGTATGAAATAGTACAGCAATCGTTGTTCGGCTTTGTCGAAGCGTCAAATGACCCAACTCGCATGCCACACTAAATAATACGCGGTCGAATCGGTATCTTATCTCCCACACTTACGTAATGAAATGCAGCCGTCGAAAAGTAAAACGAGTGTGACGTTCGCGCCATCTCAAAAATTAAATTGGATACTATCTGGGATGGGCTGGGGCCGCCGGGCGCGGTGTCAGCCCGTGTCAGCATTTGTGTGAAACCTGACAGTTTTTTTTTTACCACTCTGTATCAACACACGCGTGCCTACAGCAGTGAGCCCTAGTCGAGACGTTCGTTGTCAGCTTTTATAAACAAGTGATATTTTGGTCAATCATCGGCGATGGACTGTGTCAGCGTTGACGTATCCATATTACAAATACCAAACTGGAAGACAAAAGCAACGGATAGACAAGAATGGAGGAGATTTCTGGATTCAGCCAGGGCCCCACCCAGGGCTGTCGAGCTTGTGAAGATGATTGTTGTGATTATTACACGTGATTCTTGATGGATAATGTTTATAAGTAAAAATATATCTCTGGAGGTTACTTTTTTAATCAGCCGAGACTTTTCGTATCCAATCTATGTAGAAATTTACCTACATTGCTTAAATTCAATAAAAATTTAATTAGACACTAGAAATATAAGAAAACTATTAATAATGAAATTCTTCGAATCATGATCGACGGGGTTTAACCTAGGTATGTATTTTTTTAAATATATGTGGGTTGTTAAAAAAGAACTGAATAAGAGCTTCTAAGGCAGCGTTGAACATTCCAAAGAAACAAAAAAAATTATCACAAACAAATGACATCATCAGGACTCTTGTGTTTCTTTTAATTAAAAAGTTTTTTAATCAAATATTATGCATAATATAATAAGAATCACATGTGAATGAGTGAGGCTGCAACAACTCGAAGTAGAAACAAAGTCATAGCGTGTGCGTCCAAGGAAAGTGATGACTTCTTATTTTATTTATTTAAATCTCTTAATTTAATAGTTTTCTTCTTCTGAGTGAACTAGCGTATACGAATATAAAAAAAAATAAAAAAAAAATTGATTAAGTAACATGAATAAAGAGGTAGATGAGATAACGAAAATAAACAAACATATTCAATATTAAAATATATTAAGATAGATACAATCACAAAAATAAAGGTGGAAATCAGCAAAAATTTGCCAGTTCAGAGGTCAAGGGTGGAACTTCTTCAGCATACCCTCTAGTTACATGGTCTATAAAATGATGGTGATCTACAATTTCCTTTGTTTCGTTTATTAACTTCTTAAAGACAAGTGGGGCAATGAATTCAAATTGTCTTTGTCCGAAATAATTTTTCGTATTATGCACATCAACATTAATTGTGTTTGCTTGCCTCGTGATACAAGTTTCATGGGTTTCATAATATGATATTTTGTTCTTGTATTTTATAAATGAGGTTTTAAGGTATAATTGCTTCCTAAGTAATTCTATAATTATAATTGCTTTCTAATTCTAAGTAAATCATTTGAAGGAAATATTTTCGATCTTTTGTTGATGATTCACAAGGAACATTTTTGAGTTTTTGCTAGCGGATCCATGACACCTCTTCCCATCCAATTATGCCATAACAGGGATTGTGAATAATACATAGTTTTAAGGGTTATAATATCCATTATATTTATTAGATTCCTATGCATGTATCCCAATTTCCTTTGCTTTGCTGATAAATCTACTATGTGATTTTGAAATGGAAATTTAAGTTATTAATAAAATTAACAACGATATTAAAGACTAGTTTTTATAATTTACATACATATGTATTTAATTGCGCATGAAACACAGTTGTTAATAAATCACCCAGTATTTTTATAAGGAATAAAAGTGTATCAAAATATTTAAGCATATAATGACTATGCAAATGATTTCAGTTTTGCTCTTATGTTGTTATGCTCAAATGTATAAATTTATTCCTTTATCTCGTTCGCCACACTAAAAATGTATTTTTATTACCACGTACGCCGCCATACACTTTGCCTGGACTAGCATTGTCCGTAGTGGAGTAAATACTTCGTTCTTACGTCATTTATAATATTTAACGTTAGGTATATAACTACTACGTCTACAGTAATAATAAGTCTTTTTCAATTGCTAAATATTCATTCAGTAGACGCATATCTCCAATCAATATATCTTTTTTTTGGGATAGGACCCTACCATTAGGGTTCAAAATAAATATTTTGCCTATTTTACTCTAAGGGATGTGTTTAATTTAGATGGTGAGTTTATGAAGTGCTTAAAAACAGATGGCAGGACGTTCAAATTCAAGTGGATCACTTAACGCACTTAAGGGCTTTCTTAGAATATGTTGTTTAGCTTTTATCTGTTTCGTGTGATAAAAAATGGACAAGTAGTAAGAATTGTGTTGTGGGACGAATATTGCATAAACTGCTAGGTATTTTAGAGACAAAAATGTACATCACATACACAAAGAAATACGAATGTTATTTAAAAGTTATTTTTATTTATGTAAAAATATAATATTAGGTCCTTACATATGAAATTGACGTTTAGTATGGGAGGAACATAAAGTCGATTTTTTTTTTATTATAATATATTTATTTAATCAAAGTATGTACCATTGCTATCTATGCACTTTTGCCATCTCATAGGTAGTTCATCGATCCCTTTACTAAAAAAACCATTCGGAAGGGAATCAATAAAATCTTTGAAGGCGGTTTGGACTGCCCCATCGGAGTTGAATTTTTTCCTTTGCAAGAAGTTATCCAAATTTCGAAAAAAAATGGTAATCTGTTGGGGCAAGGTCCGGAGAGTACGGTGGATGTCTTAGACATTCCAATTGAAGCTCCTCTAATTTGGTAGCCGTCTGTTGTGCAGTGTGTGGTCTAGCGTTATCATGAAGCAGCAGTGGCCTAGAGCGATTAACCAGCCTCGGTTGTTTAGCAGCTAGCTTTTCCATCATGGTTTGCAGTTGCTGACATAGACATCTGCCGTAATCGTCTGGCCAGATTTAAGAAAGCTGTAGTGAACGACACCAGCACTAGTCCACCAAACGCTCACAAGCAACGCGCGTTTGTTGATTTGCTTCACTCAATTCGTGAGGTACCCACCTTTCAAGCTTTTTCACCTTACCAATTTGCTGCAAGTGGATTAAAACAGTTTTATCACTAACACCGCAGCCTGCAGCTAACTCGGATGTGGTTTGCGATGGATCCGCTCCCACAATAGCCTTCAATTCATCAT
>JADDOH010000503.1:0-24125 GCA_016648135.1 Agrypnia vestita
TATATATAATATTATTATTTTGCTAAAAAGTGCTAGGTAATAATAAACAAGATAATATTTTCTGGTCTTCTGGAGAAAAATAAGATATTAATTTGTATCGGTTACTACTTGACAATTTCCGCATTTTCTTTTACTTTTTAATTTACTTTGTTCACAACTCTCGAAAATTCTCAGATCACATAAACTTCATTATGTTCGCTTTCTAATTTTAATATTCCTGAATAAATTATAAAGGAAAATGTTTTTCAAACAATCTTTATTATTGTTTTCTGGACATATTTTTTGTTGAACTGAACCGTGAAATTATGCGAGGTCTGGCTTCATTTTCGTGTTAGCGGGACGGTTGTAGGGGTTGCGTCTTCGGTCCTCGAAGTCGAGTCCTCAGAGCTAGCTATATTTCTCAGGTAACCTGCATTTAGTTTTTAATTTATTTTTACGAGACAACAGAATAATGGGCACAAAATATATTTAAAAAAAAACAGTACATTACTTATTTCAAACTCAGCCCATTTCAACCAAACTATCCCAATTCAAGTGTCTTGGGCCTGCTCTTAGGTACAACATGAGTAGTATATATGTGTGTTATATGTATTAGTAATTTTTTTATTAGGTTTTATTCAGATACAAGTATACGTATATAATTTCATTTTATTTTATCTTATTCGGTCATCCAACACGAAGACACAATCGCTTGATAAGACAAAATACAAAAAAAATTAGTTAAATGTCTCCCACAATAATAACATAGATAGGACATCACCATAGATAAGTCATTTTGACAATGACAGATACAACAACTATAATAATGTAATAGTATGTACAGTAAGTGGTTGGTAGTATTTGTGTTCTTAGTCCTCCTCACTAGGGGTTGCTGTGCTGAGGCGGACTATGTAGTTTTTTCTTTTTTTAAATTTTTATGTCATTTTTAGTACACTTTTTTAATAATTCTATAATAACTCTATTTCATTTAGCAATACTTGTATCTTTTTTTATACTCGTCAATCTTTTCAATATTTTTTAAGGTTAGAGGAAGGAATGTTGTAGACCTTAGTCGAAAAATAAATATGACTTCTTTAAAAAAAAGTTGTGTTAATTAAAGGTTAGTACTTTTCTGATTTCTATTTTAATGCCCCTCGTGTTATACGTCGGAGTTATTTTGTTTGGTTTTGTGTTTTTATATATTAGGTCCTTACATATGAAATTGACGTTTAGTATGGGAGGAACATAAAGTCGATTTTTTTTTATTATAATATATTTATTTAATCAAAGTATGTACCATTGCTATCTATGCACTTTTGCCATCTCATAGGTAGTTCATCGATCCCTTTACTAAAAAAACCATTCGGAAGGGAATCAATAAAATCTTTGAAGGCGGTTTGGACTGCCCCATCGGAGTTGAATTTTTTCCTTTGCAAGAAGTTATCCAAATTTCGAAAAAAATGGTAATCTGTTGGGGCAAGGTCCGGAGAGTACGGTGGATGTCTTAGACATTCCAATTGAAGCTCCTCTAATTTGGTAGCCGTCTGTTGCGCAGTGTGTGGTCTAGCGTTATCATGAAGTAGCAGTGGCCTAGAGCGATTAACCAGCCTCGGTTGTTTAGCAGCGAGCTTTTCCATCATGGTTTGCAGTTGCTGACAATAGACATCTGCCGTAATCGTCTGGCCAGATTTAAGAAAGCTGTAGTGAACGACACCAGCACTAGTCCACCAAACGCTCACAAGTAACTCGCGTTTGTTGATTTGCTTCACTCAATTCGTGAGGTACCCACCTTTCAAGCTTTTTCACCTTACCAATTTGGTTCAAGTGGATTAAAACAGTTTTATCACTAACACCGCAGCCTGTAGCTAACTCGGATGTGGTTTGCGATGGATCCGCTTCCAAAATAGCCTTCAATTCTTCATTATCAACTTTGGTCTCCGGCCGTCCACGGGGCTTGTTCTGCAGGTCGAAATTTCCAGAACGAAAACGTTGGAATCAAAAACGCACTGTGTTTTCTTTTGCGGCACCGTCGCCATTCACATCATTAATCCTTCGAGCCGTTTCTGCAGCACTGGTGCCACGGTGGAACTCGTACTCGTAAATAACGCGATATTTCAAGTTTTTCATTTTGTAAACTGAGTCTCGCAAAGAAAAAAACAATTGAGGAAAAAACAAATGAATTATAATTTTCAAAACACAAATACATGAGTAAATAGCTGTAAAAATTTGGATTTGGAATTCCTAACCAAAGAGAAGATATTTGAGATTAAATTTGCCAGTACGGTAAAACGTCGATTTCATATGTAAGGACCTAATATTTGTTTTATGTTTGGAACGTCAAGATGTTTGAAAATCTCTTTAGAGGGCATTCTGATTGGAACTTTTATAATGATTTATTTAAGTGGTATGTATATTAAGAATTGATTTAATGTATTCTATGGGTTCGAGTTGTATAGGAGGGACTTGTGAATAATGTATCCGCAAGAATATCAGCATCAATGTTGGAGTCGGCTCAATACATATTATATGTACGAAATATTCTTGTGATGGGAGAAAAACAACCTTATTAGGATGCGGATTTGTTTTAAAAAAACTCCTGGTTTCTTACTTGCATGATTCTAGAATAATGATTTAAAATATTATTAGCCTACAGATATAATATTATGGATAGAATACTTTATGCACTTAAACGTAATAATTAAATGAATTTAGCGCATAAGAACAAAAACATCTGAAAATTAAGGATATACAATATGTATCATATAAAATATGATATTTTTAATTATTATGGTTCTTTCGGGGGTAGATTTTTTAAACACCTATTTTTTGAAAATCGTTGGTTAAAAACACGATACTGTTCAAGCATTTTATTGCTCGATTGACAAAGAAGGATTGCGAAAATTGGTTATAAATAAGTGTTGCCCTTCTTCAATATATAGGTAACAAAAAAGCAAAATTAAGCAGCAAACAATCAGTTAATTATAGGTTGACAAATTATCTTGTTCTTTATTCCTTCATATCTTATGATGTATAGTGGGAAAAAACCCATCTACCAATGTTGTTGTCTTGCTCGCTTCTTTATCTAAAATTCTTTTTACTCCCCTTGTTTCTACTAACTACAGGAAAAACTCATACTTGTGGCGAACTTGCAACAAATTTATTGCACTCACAAAAAAGTATAATTTTGACTTATTTCAAAATAACCCTACTCATGTGCGACGCTTGCTTTCCGATCCATTTTTCAAATAAAATATATGTTATTATTTTCCATTAAATCAATTATATATAGTTTCATCAATATACTATATCATACATATATATGTACACCACGCAAATACGATATTTTATAACTACGGTGAAAACCTGTAATTGGCTTTTTTATGTTTGACATTCTTTGTATTTTCTTAATTATTGTCAGCTGTTGGTTTTTCGAATAAATATAAATAAACGTTGCGTCCAGGATTAATACATTTTCTATAATATCATGTTAACGAATATATTTGTATGCTCTCAGTTTCGATTATATAATAGGGGAAGTTAACATAAAAAAAAATTATAAAATTTATCAATTTCACGAACAGTATATAAATATAGATTAAAATCTAACTAAAGCATCAGACACGTTTTAGAAATTACCTGAATGACATTTGACTTATATTCTATCAATACAGAAAAATTATTATTTCTCTATTCATTCATCGAATTCTCTATATCTTTCTGGTTGAATTTATTATTAAGTGAATGAATGATAATCAATTTCTTAGTCCAAGAGCTTTTTTACCAAAGCCTTGGGTGAATTTCTCTTTAAAAGGTTACTGAAAACATAGAATACCTCGAAAGGAGGAGGAAATTAGGATTTTTGAACACGTCTGAATTCCATTTTTCCCCGTCAAAACTCCTGTAAAGAGGAATGGAATGAGACCAATACTAAATAAAGGCGAACTCAAAAAAAAAATCATTTCAGGTATTCAGACGGAAATATAATACTTAAATTCAAACGAAACGATACATGAGTAAACACTTAGTAATAATAAATACGATTCATATCGGTTTTTACGATGCTAAATATAGACAATATTTAACACGCATGAATTCTGTGATATAAAAGGCCAAATTAATAAATATTCAATTTTTAATGGTGTGTGTTTTGGGGTAAGGGTAATGGGGTAAGGGTATTGTGAAGTTGAAATTTTAGAAAATAATTGTAAGTTTTCTCATGACAAGTAGATATCGAGTTAAAAGAAAAATCTTTACAAAAATATTCATTGTTTTTAACAAAGAGACCTTTAACAAGTGGTTTATTATCATAATAGAAATTCGTAGTAGGACATGAGAGAACAAATTATAAACGTTGGAAAAAATTTACAATATTCAAGAAACACGGCTCATAATACTACGATAACACTCAATAAAGACACAGTATCACTGCGTGAGTTTCAAGGTCAACGCCGTGTTTTTAATTTTTATGTAAATTTTTATCATGGTAAATATGAATTTCACACTAAATATAATATTAACGGCTATCAACTAAGTCTATTGATAGTTCATTTTAGACATGAGTCATAGAAAGTATACTTATCTAGGTTGCCGTTTCTGGATGATATTTTGATACGTGATTTAATCATTCAAGAAAGAGGAGAGAAGTAGCCTAGATCATTAATATAAAATAAATATTTTGTATAAGATATTATTAAACACTATATGAAATAGGCTTGGGGATCTCATTGATCAGACAGGGATGTCAAAGTATATTTATGAATGTATTGAGAGTGTTTCCAGTTTGTTATTTACTATTTTCTCTCATCTCTAATTACGCTGGAATAAACATATTATTATTTATATTTAGTATGTTTCTTGTCCTTTTAGATGATTATTTTTCATTTGGTGATATATTTCGATTAAATGTCTATCAATTTATTTTTAATCAATTCATTTTTTAATAAAATGAATAAATGTAATCTTAATAAATGAATACAGGTCTACGTGCAATTTTTGAATTTAATTCACCTCCTACATTTTCATTTTTAAACGAAAACTTATAACTGACGTCTTATTCACACTAACACAAGAGAAATATAATAGAAATGGAATGTTCCATTCACAACTTGTTCCGTCTATGAAAGATTTTACTCACAAACTGAAACATTTTCTTGCAGGAAAATAGTTATCCTTATTCAAGCAAATACAGCAATATACCTATCAATACCTCGTTCAGTTTGTAGCAAATTTTTATAGTTAAAGCTTTTCTTTACGAGTATTTGATTCTAATTTTTTGTTTATTTTTTCCAAAACAGTATCTGATAGAGATGGAACGCATTGTGACATTATTATTACGGACTCTAGAAATATTTTTATGTCACCTATATCTGAATGAAAATAAATAAAAAAAACTCAATTTTAAATAATAGAAACAAAAGCCCCAGTTATTTATACATATTGTTCAAAAAGTCTGAAACAAAAAAAACTTAAACAATAATAATTACATATAATCGAAGTCTTCCGAACATTCTAGAACAATTTACAATTATGTAAACTATTCCGGAATCTTTAAGATCATCGGGTCTTGATAATTACGTGCCGAACACCCAGTTGTTGTTTAGACAGAAACAAAACCAGAGACGAACCATAGAGATCAAGCGTCAAGCGGTGATTCAGTGAGACCACCGACAGTAAATTCAGAGAGTACCTACCGGGCTCTCAATGGTGAAAAGTATTCCACAATTGACTGATTAGTAGTAATTAGTGCAAAATTGTTAGAATTAAAGAAAAGAGCTCCATTTAAATTCTTGTGTATATATGTATAAATATATATGCAAACATTGAAGACATTTTTTGTTTTTTTTTTATTTTCGGTGGTCACAATTGATTTTCACATTAAATAACTATTTATTTTGACTTTCTGTGTTTTATATTTCTTTGTCTATTGTGTTAATGGTTGTAATAATATCGCGTTTCTGATTTAACCTTTTGATTTGAATTTGATTTGATTTGAAATAAAAAAAATATATAATTTTATTTTTATTTTACATTTATAAGTAAAGAATAAAAAGTAAACAATGAAGAGAATGATAAAAAAATAAGTTTTTTGAGCATCTTTACTTCACCTGTTACACATCACATACGATTGTTTAAATAATGAAAAAATAAGCAATCGATTATATTTTAACTACGACCACACTGTATTTTAACTATGACACACACTTCAACAACTGGCATGCTTAATAGTCTAGTGGTTATAATACTCTTCTACTCATCTAGTGGTAGTGGGTTTAAACGTAGTTTCATTGTTTTCATATTTTCTTAGAGTATATAAAAAGGAAGAATAGTGACGTATTCACCTCTAGTTTTTTAAAACAAAATGTGTTTTCGAAGAAAGCACTAATGTCGCACCGTCACGAATGAATTGTCTTAACCCGCGTTGCGTGACGCCTTTTATAGATAAAATGCATTAAATTTGTTCTAGAGATTGTGAGAGGCCTCTAAAATGTTATAGACTTTTCCATTGTAATGTTTTAGTACGTAATGGAATGTCAAAGATTCTTTGAGAGAGAGTTTGCGGTTACGGATGACTGACCCTGCTGTGCGAGACATTGTATTATTATGAGCATTCAGTAGGGTCACCGTCTCACTACAATATGAAATATGGACAAAGTTTAGTTTAGTTAAAACATAAATAATCGATTTTACTGTTATTTTTACTACCATCAACGATATTTGGCCATCCAGTTCCAAGGCCGACAATCATTTTCCAGGCATCCCTGTATCAATCATAATATTCCCAGTCCTGGATCTGCAATCTTCCCCATCTTTGTTTACTCTGTCCGCCCGTCTATCGTCCTCAAACATATTTACATACAGATAATGATATTTGATATCATATATCATTTGATATTGCGTGTAATGAATTCGAGCAAGCACAAATTTGTAAAGTTCTGTTTTTATTGAGTGTATTGTACATCATTTTTTTTATATAAGTTCCTAGGTCACGTTTTCGAGTATTTTCTTTCATATTATATAACTTTTCTACTTTCATATTTCCGTAAATTCCCTTATTCAAAATTGTTCTAAAATGCTTCGCATTATAACTATTTTAAGGTTCAGTTGCGGGGTAGTCGTGTGAAGACCGAGAAAAGAAAGATGAGGGAGATTCAATCGTCCAACTCTTTCACACTCAGACAGTTAAATGAATCTATTTTTTTTTAAGTTCTTCTAGAGCAACAAATACACCCAAATTATTTTGCATAACTGATATTTCTAAAATTTTAAAGGTAAAGAGAAAACATCAAAAGGTCGCTATTTTTTTATTTACTTCTCGAAATTTCGCCTCCACATGGACGGATGACAAATGATACACCCGAAAGGCAGCCCCGCGACAGAGATGTTAGTACTTAAATGGATGTAGTAGTTTGACGTTAGTAGAAGATAAATAGTGTGAGATCGAGGAAGAGGAATTGTGCCGAGTAATGCGGTGAATGAATTTTAAGCTAAGCGGAAAAAAGAAAGCTAGTCCGGCGGAATCCGGCATTCTTACAGAATGTGTTTTTCCTTTGAAAGAATTTTATAACAAAGAATGTAAGCTTTCGCAAAATGGTATTCTTGTAAAACGAATTCAGCACTTTTCTCGTGAAAAATAAATGTGATTAAATGCTTTAAGTATCACATGACCAACGCTTTTATAAAAATGAAAGAATATTATAAAATTATAGTGAGGTCAATATATTTATTTCTTAAATATGTACATACCTATTATTGTGAATTATTTTAATTATGAGTGAAGAGAATGATTTTTTTAAATTAAATAATTTAGGTTAATATATAGAAATAAAAAAATAAAATTATAAAATTAGGTTAAATATTATAATAAGAAATCATTTTTTAAACAATGATCTCTTAGTATTTCTAATGCAAATCAAATCAACACGTTAGCTTCTCTCCTCAGTTACAACTAATTGGAGTCACAAAAGTTTTACATAGTTCATTTTACTAAATTCATTTAAATGTTTTATCGTAATTTTTCACTTATGTTGCGCATCTTACAAATAGTTTAAAAAACATTTCTGATTATTGTTAACTCGATTTATTAAATTTGATTCTTTCTATGATGAGAGATGATTATAGATATTAAATAATATTAACTTTGTTACCTCTACCTGAGATTAATAATATTTTAATTAATTCTCTTCCGCTCATTTTTCAAAAACTGAAATAATTTCAATAATTATATAATAAAATTTTATTATATAGATCTATATAATAAAATTTTCAAAACGTTAAAATCATTTTATTTCAGATAAAATTGATTGCATAACATAAAAGTTCTCATATTATTAAACATTCCAAGTTTAACTTGCCAAAAACTGAAATATACATATATTTTTAAATCTTTTTAAAACACACCTTTCAATTCGGATCGGTTTATCTATGGGGCAGAGCAACTTGCTTATTTAGAAATTCAATTAAAAAAAGTAATGCAGATATATATTTAATTTTTTGAATAGCATCATGTACAACATTTAAATTTTTTGTTTCCACAGTTTTAAATATAATATCAGGCAGATGGCGTCCATTATTCTCAATATACCGCGTTAATCGAACTCGAAAGTTTATCCAGCACGTCGACGGATATTTTGGCGAATGTTGCTCTTCAGATGAGCCCTAGGACAAAACATTATTTTGGATAGCCCCCTAAAAAAATAATCGCAAGGGGATAAATCAGGCGACCGCGCTGGCCAGTGCAGATCGCCCTTGAAGAAGATGAGGTGTTCTGGGAAGTGTTGCCGCAAAACTGTGCAAGACAGCGAACACGTGCTCCACCTTCGTCATGATGATGACTAAACCAAGCGGAGCTACAACTTTACGCCCCACCCTCTCGAATATGCCTATCTCCACTCTCTTCAGAGAAATCATCGCTTTATAGCGCCCATAAGAAAGTTGTTCTCCCGGTAAAAGTTCCCATTCAGAAATTACGTGTCTTCTTAATTGTTTTCGGGTTAATTTTCATTTAGCTGTAGACCTTGTTTGATCAATGAAAATCAAGAAATGGAGTTCCCCAGTTACCTTATGACTATTTTTTCTATACCAAAGTAGTTTAAAAGCCTGCCGTATAAAATATTAGGGAGGAAATCTGAAGTTAATATCAATTTTATCATTTTATTATGACTGTAAACAAACGTCCAGTTAGGGAACAAATATGTTTACCCCCAAGGATAAAAATATATTTAGATTGTTTTTCCATCTTCAAATCGCTGTTTATCTTCGGTAGCAGGTACGCATTTAGTTTTTGGTTAGTACATATATGGTCAGATCAATTATTTTGAGTGCTGATAAAAATAAATCACATGGTTTTAAAATTAATCGTGTGTATTGAGTACATAAAAAAAAACATTATTCGTCTCTTCATAAAAAAATGTTGTAAATAATATGAAAATTGCAAACATATGCCTTTGTATTAGTTTGATCAATTACAATTACAGGGACTCCTCGCGCCGATTTCATTATCGCCATCTCGGAAACTCATCACCCTCGTACATCTGTCTACTCGAAGCAACCCTTACCGTTGTCAATACTTGTATGTACATACAATGATTTACAAAAGCATATAGTATGTTTATCTCCTATGCTGTGCAATGGATGAATTATTATTAAGTACATCAAACTACGTATCGTATATATTGAGTTATTAATTGTTGATATATTTACTGTAACTCAATTGTATGTTGAGACAGAATATACGCCTTCAAAGGAACATATTAGGTGCCGACCTGTATAATACGTATAACGCTGTGTATTTTGATCACAATAATAATATTATACCTATACTTACTAATTTAAAATCGATCTGTATTTGTCAGTGTCATTTTTAATAATTTAATGAATAAATTAAATGAAGCAAGTATAAAAATTGGTAAAAGTAATTACACAATATAATAAAAGTTAAATTATTATAAAATTATTTTTTTATTAAAATATATAGAATATATGAACACGGAAAACGCATCACATCAATATTCTTACTTTTTTCAAACTAAGCTTAACGCTTGTGCTATGAAAATATGTTTCTGATTTTCAAAAATAACCATTATAAACTTAAATAGAGAAGGCACATTAATAATTATTTTTAACATTTTCAGTACTTCACCAGCAGACAGAATTATTAATTTTCAATATGATGAAACATATTTACTTTGTAAAACATATCAACTCAATGTATTATTTGTTTTAGCGAGTTCCACGTGAGTTGGTGTATATTAAACAGCTTAATTGAAAAATATCTGAAACGTTTTCCGTTTGTGATATATGATTATAAACATGATGTTTATGGTTGAATTTTAATGCTTTTTGCTTAAATGTAGTAGCCGTTGTTGCTCCACCCAATGCATTCATTGCATATTCAATAATTGATCGAATTCTTTTCGGTGCCATCAACACTTCCATCGCATATCTTTCTCACCATTCTTTCCTCATTGATTCGCTCAACATGCCCAAGCTAATATATATCTTTCATACCATTTTTCCTCATTCATTCGCTCAACATGTTCATTGTATATATACTATATAATATTTTATATGTGGAATATAAAATCAAACGCAGCAGTATCCAAAAACATATGAATGCAGTCATCGTGGATTAATAATTTATAATGTACTGAATTCGAGATTTTATAGAAAACATAGCCTATAAATTTATAGGATACATGATTTTATCCTGATAGATACATAAAATCTAGAATTGGGTACATTTTAAATTAGTAATCCTCGGTGACTGCATTCAAAACATTTTTTTAATTTTTTGGATATTGCTGCCTTTGCTTTTGTATTCCACATCATTGATTGAAAATAAAAATGAGACTGCATTTACTCGAATGCATTTTCATGCATCAATGTAAGTGTACCTAACTGTATTTGGTGTGGACGAGCGTTACTTCTACGCTGACGAACAGTAATACGATACTGGTAACGTTCGATGGATACTTTCGGCTGAGCGATTCGGGTCCCGGCGAATCAACGCCACCACGTGACTCGTCAAAGCGTAACAAACGTCGAGTGATTTCGTTTCAATCGGCGCTTACCGATACCGCATGTAATGACACGCTTTCATTCCAGCTTTTCCACTTTGTACTCTTTCGCTCGCTTATACAAGTGCGGTGCCGAAAACGAGAATTTGAATAAATTTAAATCTGGAAAAGACTGATTTACTATGGTGACATTAATATTTTAGTACGACGTAGCTAAGTATGCGCGGATAGAAAAAATTTATTGTTTAAAAGGATCAAATCTTCCAGAGTAGTTGGAAGGTCAAGATACATGCAGAATAAAGGAGTGTAAGGATTTTTTTTTTTTTTTACGCTTCAACAGGCCAGGAGGCCCAATTACAGAAGCGAAATACATCACAAAACACCCAGGCTTGAGTAAATCACATTGATTAAATTGTGACCTCACCGGGAATCGAACCCGGAACCCTCGGTGTGGGAAGCCAGTGTCATACCCACTGCGCTACGCTAACGTATTTTTTAGACCTAGAAAAATGTTTTATTTTTGGCCTTAAATAGGCTTAATGTTTTAACTTAATTTTGTTCTTTGAAGGTGTTTTTAGATGATTGTGTATAAGCAATACTCGGATTGAGCCATATGGAGTGATATCTGAACTACAGAGAGGGTTGTTTAATGGTTTGAAGCCAGAATCACGAAGAGCGGCCAATACAATATTGCTCTTGTGCACGGGCATCCTTAACCCTTGACATGCCTGATCTGTCAGACTCACAATTTTGGAGAACTGCCGATATTTTTTTTAACTCTTACTCCTGATTAAACAACCAATCTCAGGGGCAGTTTGTTGCTCCTCTTGCTGTTTGCAACATGTTCGACCCGAGAAAGACCCGTAGAGAGAGTCGTAGGACGTAACATTTTACAGGTAAATACAATCTTATTATTTTCGTTGCGTAGTCGTTTTATAGTGTCAATTATTTATAGAAACAATATTGTTAAAGTAAAAAATGTCATGACAACTGACCAGTTCTAAAACAATCCATATTTTAGAAGTAGACGATGAAAAGACGTAGCTTTTGACGAAAATAGGGACGAGTCTGATCATGTCAGTATTCGGCATGATTCAAAAGCAGAGGAGGAGAAGGATCTCCACTCGATCAAATTTGAACCAGATGATTACAATCTGGTCGAGTTGATAGGATAGTGGTGATGAAATGAGCCAACCGCTGAGTTATTTTTCTTTAAAATCAATTTATAAAATTACCTAAAGTAAGAAGTATTTTCATTTAAATAATAAATCAATATTTGGACAAGTATGTACATATTTTTTTTTATTTTTATATATATTCATTAATTTTTTTGATATTTATTACATTGTAAATATGCCAAACTGCACAGCAGTTTTAAGGCATACATACTGCACAGCAGTTTTACGGCATTTATACAAGTATATAGGGATTGTTAATTTGGACAAGTTATTTGGGAGATGGATTGAAAAGGTTTTAGGAAGCAACCAGTGGATAAAAGAGAGGGAAAAACGCTTTTACCTTTTGTCTTGTTTTGGTAGACCTGATCCAGGGTAAAGTCGAAACTGCACTGTGGTTGCTCACATGTCCCTTATCAGAAGGACGGTGGATCTCTTAATGACTAATATTCTTGGGCACAATTTATTCCTTATCAAAAGGTCCGTACAATTACACACGAAAATAAAGCACACACAAATCAACAATCAAAGCAGTAATGCCAAAGTCATAGATAAACATTTTGGTGGAGGGTGCATTATATGGAAAGTTGTGAGGAGGAGAATAGCAAGGTGGGCATGTTCAGGTAATACGTGCGCAACTGTTTTATTTTTATTTATTTTCTATAAATGTGGTATTAAAAATAATCTAAAATGCGATATCTTACATTCCTAGCATTTGATAAAAAATAATAATATTCATCCCGGGAGCAGCCAAATATTTGTTCGTTGATTTGATTTTTCTGTATGTCTTTCTAATTGATTAATAAATTTGGTTTGAAATCATATTCAATTATGGGTCCATCAGAATTACATACAGGCTTTTGGTGTGATTTCAATCCATCAGGCAAACCAAGGGTTAGAGGGG
This sequence comes from Agrypnia vestita, assembly GCA_016648135.1. Taxonomy (NCBI): domain Eukaryota; kingdom Metazoa; phylum Arthropoda; class Insecta; order Trichoptera; family Phryganeidae; genus Agrypnia; species Agrypnia vestita. The sequence continues at coordinate 13,074 of JADDOH010000503.1, forward strand.
CGTAAGCATCGTCACTTTGCAGCGACTTTAACATCCCTTGAAGGATATTCATTTCACTTCAACTTTTTATTTTCCTTTCTTTTTATAGCATCTTTTTGAAAAAGTTGCTTTTGCAACAGTTCTCTTGTACCGCTAACATTTTTCCATGTTTTACGACAAATTTAATGACGATGCGAAACTCTAATTTGTCTATATTTTTTCATGTCTTACGGAGTTTTCTCACGTTTCAATCGCTTATTCGGCGATATCTGAAATAGTATTGATTCGATTGGGCTAAAACTTGTTGGATATATAGTATGTATAAAAGTAATCCCATATCTCTTATAATCACTGCATTTCGGAAACTTCATGGCTCGTATTACTAAAAAAAATTGGGCTGTTTTAGTACGCGGTCAAATTGTAGTATTTAGAAAGAGTATTTTGCTGTCATTTGTGATATTACGTTACAACGCTCTTTTTTTAATAGAACGCCATCCATTCGACGGTACACATGGAGCTCTTCGATTTCGATGAATACATAAGAGGCTAAATGAGTCAGAAACCACTTTGCTTCCTGGTTCGAAACCGACTACTGTATTCCGACGTTCCCTACGTGAACTAAGGACATGTAATAATAAGCAGTTTTACAGGTGAGTTGTTTGAAGTTTGGCTGAACGTACAAAATGAGCGTTCATTTTTACGTCAGTTTTTTTTTTCTAAAATAAACTGAAACATTTTTTTTTAAACTTTCTATTGTGAAGAAGCTTGTTTTATATGCTAGGTACTTTTTTCTTTTTCTGCATTTATTATTATTATATTGTTTTCAATAAGTAATAAATGAATCTTTTCTCTCAATTTTACATTTATTATTTATAATTTACCATTGTTTACTGCATTTATTTTTATGTTTTTACGTGGTTTTATTTAACTCTATTTGTCTGTTTGTTGTGTTAAAGTCTTGTAATTGATTTTTCATCAACTTCCTGACTAGATAGAGCTCAAAAACTTTCAACATTTTCATAAAGTGGATGACTATACTTATTTAACGATTTGGTAATTTTCACATGATTTGGTCATTATTTGGAGTTATATTAATAATTACGTCACTCACAAGCAAGAGCCGCAGAAATGGCTGAAGAACATGCCGTACAAAAATTTGTTTTATACTTTGAAACAACTTGTTTAATATTTTAATTTGTATAAGTGATGTTAAAAAAAGTCTATCACGAATGTATGCAAAGAAAGCATATAAAAAGTCTTCCATTTTTTTTTGTTTTACATACTTTTATTTTATTGTTTTGAATAAGTTGATTTAACTGTTTCTATTCTCTGCTTTACTTTTAACGTTTATTATTTACATTTTTACCATTTTTTTCTTTTTTCTTTACTGAATGAAATATCTCTACACATATTGTCAACCTCATACATTCTCATCAGCTAAACACAAGTTCACGATTTTGATAGAAGAAAAGCACATTATTTACTTAATTTATACGCTTTTAAATTGTATTACAATAAATAAAATGTATTTGTACAACTCCTATACTAGGCAACTCGAAACGGCAGAAATGTGAATGCTTAGATGGTCGGCAGGAGTAACACTAAAAGATTAAAAGGAAGGAAAGGATTAAAGGATTAAAAGTTCACGCATTCGTGGTAACCTGAGTGTCACGGACGTAAACACTAAACTGGAAAAGCGACAGTTGAAATGATATGGGCACATAAGATAAAGGCACAGACTACACTATGAAGCAGGATGTCTACGGAACTTCATTAACAGTCATCCAGAGGAAGATCAAAGAACTCCTGGTTGACTTAATGCTCCAAAATACTCAACGGCCTGGAAAGCGATATCCAGAACCGAAGAATATATAGCCTGGAATGTATATAATTGCCGACCCCAATAGCCTACCTAGGCAATGAGTTGATGAGAAGGACAGTGCTAGGAAGAAGAAAATGTATTTGTAAAATGTTTTTTGGTAGATATCCGAGTTTACGTATGGACCGTCGATTTTATTTATTCAAGTCTCTTCGCCGGACTTGCAGTTAACCTGATCATGGATGCTCCACGGAACTTTCCATCGCCATTTGAACCGATGATAAATAGCGCAGCTCGCGGAATCATCCCTGCGTACATTTATAGTTTTTGTTTCGCTACGCATAACAATACTGAATTTTTTTTGAGAGTTCTAAAAAAACATCTAGATCTTAGATTAATGAGATAATTTTAATTTTGTACATCTATGTATACGTACGTATATACGTTTTTCAGAATAAGCCCCACATAGAGCACCTTTGAAGTAGTATTAGAGGTTTTTACAAATTCATTAAATTCGTCTAAGCTGCTGTAGGGGCGGATGAAAAAAGACCTTTACACTACATAACCTGAAATAAATTCTGAAGTATATTATACTCAAAGGAAATGTTTATTTGTTAAGGGATAAACTTTTTCTTAAGCTGCGTACGAAAATATTACTTCACAATAAGTAAAGATTTTTTTTACGTAGTAGAATTTATTATAAAACAGAAAGGAGTGGAAAGGAAAAAATTGCTCACCAACAATTGCTCGCCCACGGGTGCTCGCCAAGAAAGTTGATCGCCACGCAATACTTGCCAGGAAAGTTGCTCGCCACTAGGTAACCCTACCTAACCCTGCCTGGCCTAATTTATATTTTTTATATAAATAATTTTAGTTGACGACCTTAATTGTTTATAATTGAAGTTTGTAAATAATAATTTAAAATATATGTACATACATGTTTTTCAAGAAACGTGTTTCTTTACCTAAATTATTTATATTAATATAAAAAAGAATCAAAAAATCCTGTCACAATTGGCGAGCAACTTTCCTACCTGCTTATTATTAGAAACGGCTTTATTAAATATTTTATCTTGTATATCTAGTGCAATTATAAGTTAATTTTTACTTTTAATGTAGTTTATTCTCTTTTAAATAGAAATTTTCAACATTGCAGATGTAAAGAATTTTATTTTAATCTTATGTGTACAAGTATTAATTTTATTTTAATTTTAATCTTATGTATACAATAAAGTAGAAAAATTATACCGCAAAAGCATAATAATGATTGTTTAAATAATTTAAATAAACTTATATTTTTACTTATAATACATTATACTAATCTTACTCTTGTGCCGCGAAAACTTAAATGGTTGCATTTTGTTACATTATTTTTATTAAACTTCATTATTTCTCAAGAAAATTTATTTATATGTGTCACACGGATATTTATCGCATCACGAACATACGAATATTAATGTGCATCACACGAAGGAATATTTTTAATAAATACTTCGAAGAAATAAACACAATCGTGATTGTATTCATTTTAATGCGAGACTATTGAAATTGAGTTTATAAAATTTCTTTAACTACTAGATTTTTTCATTTTGAATTGCACACTGAATAATTTGCGTTCTGAATTTCAGCAAGCAAGACGTGGCACTTGAGCTAGTTGTATTGTACTGCATTATTATAATGTGCAGTCCTGAAATACTTATTACAAACCGCCGGAACCAAAGTTCTCGGCAGACTAGACGGCACAAGTAAGGTATTTCAGTTAAAAGCAACGGAAGGTAAATGATTATGTCTGAGCTTTAACCGTGGTTTTAGTTCCGCCGTGTGAGTCCAACTTCAATGGTTTGAAGTTTTTAAAAAAAAGTACGATTGTTTTTACAAACTGATTACGATATCCTATTTGCGAAAAAAAAACACTTATCTGTAATACATTTCCAGATGATCGTAAATTATTTAAAGCCATAATGGTTAAAGTCCTAATGGTTGCTGTTTACCTTAAGAAAACTTAAACACTTTACATAATCGATGCATCATAATTAGACTTAATTTAAGTATATGAAATTATCAAAAAATATCTCGTAAGATAAATTCTCACATTTCTCATATTATTCTATAAAAAATGAAATTCTGATAAATTGAAGTTCCACAAGTCTGCCTTCAAATCAGAATGTACCTACTCTTTGATACTAACCCTTCATTTATATTGCATATAATGGAGCAATCAAAACCCTTGGATTCATTTCAAACTTTAAACCCATTATATTTTTATTAATTATATTTTAAACACAATATTAATATTTTATAACTCTTTGATGAGAAGCAGACACAGTAAATTGGTCTCCCTGTTATAATATACGTACAAAACATTTAAAGAATCCAACATTCATTCATCTTCATTCCCTTGTCCTAGTAGGGTCGGTGGCCCAAAGACTCGACATGGTATTTCCATGTTCTCCTGTCTTGCGCTGCATCAGCATCTCTTTGGGCATGTTACTGTGCCAAATTCCAGAGAATCCAATAAATCTTATGATTCGTTAACTTCAAATTAAATGTAACCATTTTATCAATGAATTACAACTCACCCAAGAAATAAATTAATATTCTAACATTATCAGATAGGCTTGATATTCCTATAAAAATATTAATTCCCAAATCAACAGCTCTACTTTATTAAATTAATAATTCAATAAATAGCAGTTGAGCAATCGACTGTCGCTGTGCTTGCTGCTTTGTCTAGTTGTATTAATTACTACGCGGCCATTGGTGTCTGCTATTAGTTCTCGTTCATTGTATGTTACTTGGCCGTGTGGTCGGCTACGGTTGTAACGTAACCTGCCTGACTACCTAAAGCTAAATACCTAACTATAAAGTTTAATAATATAAGTTTTACGAAAAGCCCAAAGCTTGAGACTCTAAGCTACCGAATCGAGCTTTATTACAACTTTTGTGACTTTTAAGCACACACTTTATGCTTTAAGCTACTAGATAAAAACTTAAGTCGAACTTAGAACTTCGGAAGTATATTTACATGAAAGCTAATATTATTTTTTTTTTGTTAAGAATTTATATTTTCAAAATTGGCCAGTCGTGATCTATCTAGTGGTTAGGAAAATTCCCCCTCCGTTGTGTCCGTAGCTATCCAAAATTCTTTTGATATGTGGTGAGATTCGTATTCTTATTAACGCGACTAGACTAATATAGATCGAATTCTTACCTAACTATGGAAATAACAAACGCACGTAACTAATCCGTACTCGTCCTTCTAGAAACCGCTCTAGAATTCTACAGTTTCGCCTATATGAGAGATAGCCGATATCGTCCACGTCCGGAGTCGGCCTAAAAGCCAATTATATGCGGCGTAGCCGAGGAATAACGCTAGTAGCAAAACTCCCTTACATTGTACCGCCATAACTATAATACCACCGGGGTTAAAATACTGAAATATAAAACAATACAATCGTTGCCAAGTTAACGGCATACGCTAAAGATTCCGCCCGCTTTGATTATCAACATCTCATAATAGCAGCTTAGAACAGTGTCAGCACAACCACATGCGGCACTCATTTATGACAGATTTACAAGATATAATAGCATACGTTATATTCAAAAACACAAGTAAGAAACCAACCAATAGCGCGTCCCACGTTGTCCGATCTGCTCAATCTGTTCATAGTACAAAGTGGGGGAAGACAAACATATTTATAACAACTAGGCGCAACAGAGGCTCAGGGCAAGCTTTGTCTGACATTATCACAGCCCGAGATTCTAAGGGAATGGGAGATACAGTTTTGTAAGTGAAATTTAAGAAGTGTCTAACCACTTCTGTTCAAACGTGGATTCTAGATGCCCCCCCCCCCCTGTAGGGGGGAGGGGGATGCGGCCCCAGAGCATCGCCGCATCCGGTGGTTAACTCCTGTTTAGACATAACCTCCCACACTAAGCTGCAGACCAAGATCAAGCCGAGACTCTATTGCTCCTGCTGGAATCCTCCGAAGTCCTCGCTTCCCGGCGACAAACATATCAGGAAGAAATCCCGCGTCTGATATTAAGGTTTGTATATTGTCCCGCGGGGCAGTCAAATTGACTGGTGTATAATGATGAGGATCCCACGTTGCGGCTACATGAGCCGGATTATTATGATGTTTACTGCTGATTAAAGGGCTGAATGAACTAACTGGGTGACTGGAAAAGACTCGTCCTTGAGCGCGTCAGTCAGAGCCATGTTAGCATCGCCAATTATAGTTGATGTGATTGATCCCACGGTGTAGTCTTATTGACTAGAGATATTAAATGATGGTAAAACAGCATGATTATTACAGTTGATTGTGTAATTCCTGATATGTTTCTCGCTGGCCGGGAAGGGAGAACCCCGAAGGTCTCTGTATACAGCAAGTTAGAAAAGGTGGTGAATGATGAGTATGATGGTGTTAGTAATGCCATCGCGCTCCTGAATGCGGTCCCGATCATAAAAGTTGATTGTTAAACTGCTGACAGATCTCGTTCATTAAAGCGGTCCCGAGCATAAGTATTGATTGTCGAACTGCTACCTGCATCTTATAATTTCTCGTTCATGAGGAACGTCCTATCTCGTCCTTGAGTACGGAGTTATTACATTCACATACATTCATAACCAGAGCCCGAGCTCGTCGCACCAAGGGGACTGAAAAGACGTGAGAGGTTCTTCCCCTTGGATCTTTGAGGGTCGCCGCTCCAGGACCTTCAGACTATCCTGTAATTCTTGGCTTTAAAACCCTGTCTTAACCGGGTAGATACAGTTAAGATAGTCCTACTTAGTCCCAAATCCAAGATGTCTCCCACTCTAAACAGTCTCCATAGCCGAGAACGCGCGCTCCGACATTCGACCCTGTCTTGCCACGCGAGTAGATCTCCCTTCGTCTTCATCATAATCGAAATTCAGCCTCTCCAGATCACGGGGCGTAAAAGACGCAACGGCCTCCCGCCCCCCGACCAGAGGGGACGAACTCCCCATTCGGTTCTCGTTCATTATCCCATTTATAATCCCCGCGTGCCTAACCTTAAGAGTCTAGCGCCGTTAATAAGATCGCATTATGCTACGTTGGAAGTTAATATTGCACAACTGGACGAAATGCCTATTTCCCGCGATCCTATTCAATTTGTAAAACGCAATAATATGTATTTATATATGTTAGTAAAACGTTTGAAATGCAGAATGCACGTATGATGACCTCGCTTCTATCCTAAAGATAATTAAGATATAATCCCGACGTTACGTCCCGACATCAGTACTAATTTGTTTCCGCGTCCGTTACCGTCGAACTCTGAACCCACGTAATGAAATGAATAGTGACCATGAGACAATGACAAATTATATAGCACGAACATTCCATTTAATACACATAAGAAAACATCAGGAATAAATAATATTAAAGGTTCTTATCTTAGTTCTGTAGTTGGTCTGCTTCCGGAATGGCATCCAGATCCGAAGTCATATAACGGGTCCTCTCCAAAATTGAGCAATTACCAGCGCCTGTGTAGTCCTTCATTTCCCTTGTATATATATTTTAATATCAGCGCCTGTAAAACTGTATTAGATCCTAGAAACAAGAAAACTATTCCCTCTACGCCGAGCACATACAGAACATAAACCCTTTCAATCTAGTTCATCCACGGTTAAGCAAAAAGGCGAAAGAATAGTAATAGTAAAAGGTCCTTAACTGACAGAAGTTGAAGTTCTCTGCAAACTGCCCATATCCTCTAGTGGCGCCTGTGTTTTCCAATAACAATTTTCCAGTCATGTATTTAACATAACGTCCTTCTTGTGTGTATGTGTGCTTCAATATCTGTCATCCAGTTAGTGATTCCCAAAATAGTGTTTTCCTTGTATATATATTTCAATATCAGCACCTGTAAAACTGTATAGGATCCTAGAAACAAAAGGACTATTCCCTCTACGCCGAGCACATACAGGACATAAACCCCTTCAAACTAGTTCATCTACGCCGCATAGTGATATCACAAGCAGGCATAAACAATATAATTGCAAGTATGCTTGCGTCCTCCCCCACCTCGGTGGAAATATTCGCATTCGTATTCACCGAATAGTAGGCGTGACATTCGTATTCGTGATAGTAGTATTCATTGCATCAAGGTTATTATATTTACAAGTATGTTCAAGTTCCCCCACCTTGGTGGAAATATTCGCATTCGTATTCACCGAATAGTAAGCCTGATATTCGTATTCGTGAAAGTAGTATTCGTTGCATCACTCTCAATAATAAAATCATATAGATAAATAATTACGGTAACTCATAAAAATATGATATTACTTATATTAAACGAATAAAACAAAACAATCTGTCATATAAGTAAATAACGTGATTACGGAAGACCAAAGGTTAACTACCCCTGAACAAACCGCGAACTGCCCACAATAATGGAAAATGTTGTAGAAAAACATTTCAAATATCTAATATTGAATGAATAAAAAAACAATGTCATATGAATAACTATCACGGCTACGGAGGACCGAAGGTTAACTACCCCTGATCTAACCGCAAACGACCCACAATAATGGAATATGTTGTAGAAAACATTTCAAATATCTAATATTGAATGAATAAAACAATGTCATATGAATAACTATCACGGCTACGGAAGACCGAAGGTTAACTACCCCTGATCTAACCGCAAACGACCCACAATAATGGAATATGTTGTAGAAAAACATTTCAAATATCTAATATTGAATGAATAAAAACAATGTCATATGAATAACTATCACGGCTACGGAAGACCGAAGGTTAACTTATCCTTAGCGAAGGCTCAAAACTTTTCCTGATTCCCGCTAGATGGCGGCAGTATGGCAATTTTTATTCATATGCTAGGCCGACCTGTAAATAATTTTGTGACAAGAATTTTTCTCTTATATTCGAAGCAAAATAAATTTTAGCGCAAACCATATTGCACAAACGTTAAAAATTCGACACTCGTAAACATCCTCTGCAATTTTATCAAGTAAAACGCTATTCTAAATAACCAATAATATTTTAATTCTATTTATTTACATACCGCCAGAACTTCTCCGTCCGGGACGAACATAAAACGCGATTGTACTTTTCAAGGTGCCACCTCTTACGCGGCAAAAATACCTATTATAATCGTGCTATGAATATGACCTATTCTCGCCTCATAATGGGGCCTTGCACCAATACTAAAACCCCACTAGAAACAATAAATGCGACTAAATCTAAACAGATACAATATATACTACTCAAAATACGTCTTTATAGGAGCAGTGTTTAAAACGATTGCCTAGTGGTACGTAATATAAACATCTAACGAATCTAATAAACTATATATTTATGTCACAATAAAATAAGTATAAAATCCGGGTGCATTTTAAAATATATTATTTGGAGGAAATTTCTCGTACGATTTGAATTCATATCACCCTTACAATCATGATATCAAAAACACATAAATACCCCGATCTCAATTATTCCCAAAATAATACAGCCCGATAGTAAAAATAATTAACCGTAATAGATAATATAAATGTGATCCTTAGCTGAAGACCGGATTGCACGCTACTCATGCAATACAATATTTATCATATTGCTACTAGGCAAATCATATAGAGATCCGTGTTTATAATCGTTAGTATAGATAACATAAAAATTCCTTTGCATAAAGATGCATCCGTTTGGAAGAAACTCTCGTACAAACCTAACCCAAAACCAGACAAGCAATCGCGACATCACATACACACACTATTCCGAACCTCAAGTCCCACAAAATAAACACACTTCGATGGTAAAAATAATCCATTTTAGAGCCACAAAAACGATCCAAAAGAGCTCCAAATTGAATACACATGAAAAGCAATAGAAATAAATAATATTGGAAATGCTTATCCGTTCACTGTTCCAAATCTCCCTTGAATTATTAAAAACCTCTGGCTTTATTCATTTGCCACGCTGACCTAGAAATAATAAATGCGACAAAATCTAAACAGATACAATATATACTATTCAAAATACGTCTTTATAGAAGCAGTGTTTAAAACGATTGCCTCGTGGTACGTAATATAAACATCTATCGAATCGAATAAATTATATATTTATGTTACAATAAAATAAGTATAAAATCCAGGTGCATTTTAAAATATATTATTTGGAGGAAATTTCTCGTACGATTTGAATCCATATCACACTGACAACCGTGATATTAATTACACATAATTCGCGATCTCAAATATTCCCAAAATAATACATTTCGATAGTAAAAAAAATAATTAACCGTAATAGATAATATAAATGTGATCCTTAGCTGAAGACCGGATTTTGCACCACCCACGCAATACAACAATTATCATACTGCTACTAGGCAAATCATATAGAAATCTGTGTATTCAATCGCCAGTATAGATAACATAGAAATTCCCTTGCATAAAGATACATCCGTGTGGAAGAAACTCTCGTACAAGTCGAATCAAGATCAGACAAGCAACCGCGACACTGAATACACACAACTGCCCGAATCTCAAGTCCCAAATTACATAAGTATTATGAAAAATCACCAGCTGGATTATCACCAGCCGCAAAATTACGATTTATTTTATATTAGATCTGATGCGCGTCTAGTAATATAAAGTTCTAAATAGAATACACATAAAAGGCAATAGAAATAATTAATATTGTAAAGGCTTATCTGTTTTCACAAGTGTTCACTGTTTCAAATCTCCTTTGAATTATTATAAACTTCCGGCTTTTTCCTCGGTCCTGTTAAATTATCTTCCTTATTTCGGACTCCCTTCGACAAAGCCTCCGGCCGATTTCAAGGCTGAAAACTCAAGGCCGCTCTCTAATTTGTATCGCTAAATATCGTCTCTATCTCCCGCCATCTTTGATTCCAACTTGCGTGTAAAAGTCAAAGTCTACCATCTCAGGACGTCTTTCATTGACCAGATTCGCTGCTAACGGCCGCGTCTTGCGATTCGTCCGATTCAATCAAAATAAAGGTAAAGCACGCGCCACACGCGCGGCATACCTCTACGTTTCACGAACAATAAAGGCTCGTCCGCACCTACTTACCCGGCAAACATATAATCACAGAATATTTAACGGGTTGTGAAGTGACGGTTTTCGTCTGGTCAGGGTTAGGCGTGTCCGAGGAGCGGGGGTCTTACTAGAAACCTCGTCAAACTCAGGTCTGGCTAGCATAAAGGCTGCCAAGAGCAGATTGGAATCCAAGGGATTAGTCATGATAGAACCGAA
>JADDOH010000504.1:0-48852 GCA_016648135.1 Agrypnia vestita
TCAGGTAGCCGTACCTCAATCAAAACCTTCGTTTGAGACCTCATCAACGTACGAGACAGGGCGTTCCGCAGCAGGACGCAATTTAATAATCTATACACTGCGCGAGGACATTACTAACACCATCATACTCATCATTCACCACCTTTTCTAACTTGCTGTATACAGAGACCTTCGGGGTTCTCCCTTCCCGGCCAGCGGGAAACATATCAGGAACTTCACAATCAACTGTAATAATCATGCTGTTTTACCATCATTTAATATCTCTAGTCAATAAGACTACACCGTGGGATCAATCACATCAACTATAATTGGCGATGCTAACATGGCTCTGACTGACGCGCTCAAGGAAGAGTATTTTCCAGTCACCCAGTTAGTTCATTCAGCCCTTTAATCAGCAGTAAACATCATAATAATCCGGCTCATGTAGCCGCAACGTGGGATCCTCATCATTATACACCAGTCAATTTGACTGCCCCGCGGGACAATATACAAACCTTAATATCAGACGCGGGATTTCTTCCTGATATGTTTGTCGCCGGGAAGCGAGGACTTCGGGGGATTCCAGCAGGAGCAATAGAGTCTCGGCTTGATTTTGGTCTGCAGCTTAGTGTGGGAGGTTATGTCTAAACAGGAGTTAACCACCGGATGCGGCGATGCTCTGGGACCGCATCCCCCTCCCCCCTACAGGGGGGCATCTAGAATCCACGTTTGAACAGAAGTGGTTAGACACTTCTTAAATTTCACTTACAAAACTGTGTCTTCCATTTCCTTATAATCTCGGGCTGTGATAATGTCAGACAAAGCTTGCCCTGAGCCTCTGTTGCGCCTAGTTGTTATGAATATATGTTTACTCTTTCCACTACATACCATGAACAGATAAATCGGGCCGAAGACCACCGATCGCGCCAGTTGTAAGCATTGTATGTATGTATTCTGGAGAACCCAGCCGTTAATTTGCATTTTGAGTATTGTGTGTGTGTTTAATAAGTGACCGTGATTTATCTAATCTGGATGACCGGCAGATCCAGTATACTATTGCATTAAAAAAAAAATACGTAAAAAAATAGATATTGCGTGTTGTTGCGCAATATTAGCGCTTAGTTCCTATTATGTACCGTCGGTTGTATTATGCGGATACCAAGTTATACTCAGAGCGCCCTAGGCTGTATTTCGCAAGTGGTATTTATCTATCTGAATATCCCATCGTAATCGTGACCCCGCACTCAGCCGTGGAATCCGTCCACAGGCGCTAATATGAGACCTCGGTAACCAGGCGGCATCGTTCTAGGCGAAAAATCTACGTAGACATATTTATGTTCGCGACGCCGCTACCGGATGCGAGGAAATGACGGATGCGCCACCATGAAGGCGATTTTGTTAGTCTGTTCAATCGATCGTTGTTTTGAGTCCGGCTCAAGCTGCGCGTTAATAATGTTAGGTTAGTTTCGCCTCGTATGAATACAATGGCATTTCTTCTGCTACGCTACCAAAAGTACCGGGTGACCGCGTCACATCGAGGAGTCCTAAATTACTATCACTAGACGATTACTGGCCAAATTATATGTTAGACTAAACGTAAACTTAATTCAATCACGTAAATAAATTTTAAACTTAGCCTTGAGCTTGCAAAAGCAGATCTCAAATAATATATTAGACTTTTAATAAATAAACTTAAAGTAAAATCGCTTTTAAAACTTTTCTTAAAGCCTTCTCTTTTAAACTTCCCATTTAAACCTCTTCCAAAAAAAAATCTTCTCCCCAAATACACCCTCTCAACGGGAAACGCCACAGGGCTCCTTTCTCACTTGTTTTATACAACTATTAAATTTTTAAAACGAAAATTTGTTAGATCATTTTTAGATAAATTTTTAAAACGAAAATTTGTTAGATCATTTTTATCGTCGTCACGACTCTGCCTGCAAAGTTTTAGCTCGATTGAATCACGGGAAAAGGGTTATAATCGATCCAATGTTTCTTTGGATGAAATGAGACAAGGCTATTTTCTATATGGAAAAGTAGGTATGAAATTCTTTTTGGGTGTTAACAGGGTTTTCAATCGATCGTACGGCTGACTTAAGCGATCACTTTACACAGTGTTCACCCATGATAGACTATCAAGTCCTCGAAGTTGAATCCATATCCCAGGAAGTTGTTTTTTTTTGTCTAAGATATAATTTAGACTTATTTCAAAATAACCCTACTCGTATGCGACGCTTGCTTTCAGAGCCATTTTTCAAATAAAATATAGAGATATGTTATTATTATTTTATATAATATCAATTATATCTAGTTTTATCAATAAACTGTATCATATATATGTATACCACGAAAATACGTTATTGTGTCACAACTATCTGTAATTGGATTTAATGTTTTCCATTATTTGTATTTACTTTATTATTTTTAGCCGTTAGTTTTCCTAAAAAAATATAAATAAATAAATACAATTACTATTAACAGTTTATTTTGTTTTGATAAGAATAATATAAGCAATATCAGAATCAATTCAATAGTTAATATAAATAAAAAGTATGCTACGCTTGCAATGAAGGTACAAACGGAGAAAGTATCCAAAATAAATAAATGTATACTCTTTGGTATGATATTTGAAAAAATAATTAAATTTATCGAAAGTAATTTATTATTTTGCAGTGCAGTGATCTCAGTACATCGACAAAGCCTAAGCAATTTTTGTGCCAGGAGCCTCGAAATATTTCTCCTAAATGGTTGAAAACCACCCCATCAAAAGTAGATAGTAGTAGTCAATTTAAGGTAGTATCTATCAAAATCAATTCAGTAGATTGACAGTCGGGAAAGTTTCATAAAAATAATGCTTTCAATAAGTACCAACAATAAAGCATTCCGTAGTGTCAGGCAAGATAATTTAAAAATAAAAATATATTCAAGTAGTACCTACCAATACTTTTATTTTTTCTGTACAATACCAATATATGATTTCAGAAAATTTTCATAAAAAATAAATTGTCTGAGTATATTTCTTCAGATATGGGTATGCAAGATGGCACGTGGTATTTTTTTGCACAAACAGCAAGAATTAAAATTATGATTCCTTTTGCTTAAAGAAATCTTTTCTGAAAAATACTCACTGAGAAAATTTTATTAAAATATATTTATTAAAGCCAGAATATAGATATTTTTTAATACAACGATTGGCGTAAGTACATGTTTTTACTTATCAAAATTTATTTAATATACAAATTATCCACTAGCCATTAATGATGTTGACAGGTAATCCAAATAATACATTAAATAACAATGTCGAGACATTTTATATCAATTCATCATCATCTTCATCCCTTTGTCTTAGTAGGGTTGTCCTTGGGCCCAAAGACTCTATAAGGTGCTTCCATATTCCCCTGTCTAGACTATATTAAAATAAATAATCTGTCAGTTAACCTATCAATTAATTATTTGTATATTAATTTTTTATTTGTTTGTTGTTAGCTTAATACTTCACCCAACGATCAAAATTCTAAACTCTCGAAAGTTGATTTTTAGCCTCTTTACCGTGATTATTTTTACGCATTTTATTTTACTGTATCATATTTTAGAAATTGTTAATTGTGATTATTTTATTCATTTTATTTTATTTATTCCAATTGTCACTTTATTGATTTTATTTTTTCTTTGCATTTCAATAATGTGTTACTTTTATATGTTTTACTGTTTTTACTGTATGTACTAATTATCAAAATAAATATTAAATGTCGATCTAAGGGAATAAAATGTTAAAAAGTTATCTACTTCAAAAGAGTATTTCTATATATCTAGCGAGGTAGGTAGTGGCCGAGAGGCTTTTCACATATTATCCTAATTTATTCTAATTGTGTGTATGTATCAAGCAATCAAATATCTATTTTAGTCCAATAAACGCCGATTCATCGGCAACGGAATGAAAAAAATATAAAATGATAATTAAGCTCCAGTAGAAATAACAAAGCTTATGTTTTTTACCCAATTTAATTTTGTTTAGTCTTGTTGACATATCAGAGAATCGAGGAACTTTCCCGCCGTAAACTTCGTAATTCGTAATCCGTAATTCCTATTCGACCAAATAAACTGATCAAAATAAATATTCGGTGCCAATTTGTCTATTTCCCCAGGCGAATAAACATATTTCTTACAAAAGCAATCAAAATTTTAACCAGATTCCCAACTTTATTATTCCAATTATCTCCTTTGTGACTGGGTATTCTAATATCAATTAGTCCTCCGACCATTTGTCAGCCTGCGCGGGTCTGTGAGACCGCGGACTGTGAGACTGACAGACCGGCCGGCGATTCGCTTAATTCGCTTTGAATTTAAATAATAAAACTGGCGCTCTTATTCTTTCGCAGCTATTCCACTCGGCGAAACTATACCCTCTAGGAGGGATGATTATACCCTACTTTTGTTAGGGTTGTGAATGCACCCGACGCTCTTCAATTTTCAAGTTACAATGGCCACTTCACCCCGCGGGGGGCTGCAGACAAAATGAGCTCTGGAGATACACGCCCGAAGGCTTTCGTCTTTGCAGCTAAAGAAGGGATGCTCTCTTTGAATACACGTTTTTAACCCTTTTTCGCCAATTGCAGAGGTATTAAATGCCGTTATTGGAATCGCACGTAAAAGATTTCAAAGAATAGTTAAGTTTTATTCCGATCTTGTGACAAGATTACGATAAAGTAAGATTTTTGAGATATTGAAATAATCGTGATTAAAAAAAAATATATATATATATTTTATAAGAAAACGTTAAATATTTGATTAAATAAAACATAATTTTTATTTAATGTAATAGCTCTATCAGGACTATTTAAAAAGTTTTAAATACGCCCTGACGAGGTTGAGCTAAGCGAAACTAGTTGACGTGGTATTTAATAAAACTCGTGGTTTTATACAAAGTGATTTTCTTTTATTCTACATAATATGTCATAAACACACAAAGTGATTGCATCCTTCAAAAATATTGAATTTTCGAATCGTTGATTTAAATTGTGTATTTAGAGGATACGAGGCCAAATTACTATAGCGAAACATCAGTCTTTAGAATAGCAGATCGATGTACAACAGGTCTGAAACCCGAAACCTCCGGTACGAGAACCCAGTATTATGCCCACTAGATTACGAAGGCTTTATGTATTGAGACTTATCCACCAATAGCGTTATAATTTTAGATTCATTATAATTTTTTGATACATTTTATATAATTTTGTGTGACATTCTTGTAGCAGATTCAATAATTTAGTGTTCCTTAATGGAAGCTTCGAAAAGAGATGATATATTTGAAACATAATTGAAGAACGAATAAATCTCAGAAACTGAGACAGTAATTTTGACCTATGGCATTTTAAAATTATTATTTGTATTCAAACATAATAAACCCTAAAAATTAATATTGTAACGAGGATAAAAATAATCAAGCACTCATATCAAGTGACAGTTGTTTGAAATGATCACAACACTACCGAAGATTCCAGAATGGCCTAGCGTTATCTACGGCTTTCGGGAGGCATCGAGGAACATCTACAAAAGCCTGAAAGCCACGAGAAACGCCTAGAAGGCTCGATATCAGCATATTTAAATAGGACCACGCGCGGGAGTAACGAGTTGTTATTTGTGGGTGTGAGCCGCGAGTTGCGAAGGCCAGGGTGGCAAAGCGAGCGGTAATTTGACAACGAATAATCTAGAAAAGTTCTTACGTAGCGAAATAAACCGGAGCGAATAATACGTGCAGAATGTATCTGTTTACGAGTGATAAATTTACGAAATAGTTTGATTTAAATAATAGCGTTAAGTCAAATAGTGTTAAGTGACTTTGTACGTTTGAATAATTAATTAATCAGGAATTAAGAAATGCGTTATTAAATTCCAGAGTTCTCATTAATTCCTCTTGCAGCCACGACACGTGACAATATAAGTAATGTCTCTACCTTATTTATATCAAATAACAACTATCCTCTTCCATATATGTATTACATTTCAATTTTCAATTCAATGTCAATCATTAATGTTTGAACAAAATTGTTTTTTAGAATCATGACAAAATACAAGGATACACTAAAGTTCTTAAAGTTATAAAGCTGCTCTTTTCAATAATTTTCATATAAATACAAGCCTGCGAAATTGGATAACTAAAGTTTGATAGATAAAATAGATTACTTAATACCCTCACTAAGCGAATCGCGACCCACAAAAATTAAACAAGTAGAACAAAAAAACAAACGTGTTTTTAATTTCGTGTGTGTGGTTGACGTGTGTCGAAGACTGAAAAATAAATGGATGAAAATCAAGTCGAACAGCTTAATCAGCTGGAAACTAGAAACACACAAATCATGAATAAGAGCAGGGAGCCGTACGCAGTGTAAAGCATATTCTGCTTAAGACTTCCGATTTGGAAAACAGAAGGGGAGGCGAATGATTGAAACGCTGGAGGGACGGTTCTAGCATTTGAATGTCTAAAAAAGGTTTTTGAATAAAGGAAAGAAATCACATCCCTAAAATTAAAGCAAAAATATTTTTTTTTCATTTGAGTCCTCGCTCTCCTTGCATTTGGCACTGAACACCAGTTTAGTCGTGATCACATTCCTGTGATGTGGATACAAATGACCATTTAGGGACTCTTAATCTGTCCAGTTCAGCAGTCTATTTGTAAACCTTCAACCTTGTCATGTCAGGGTGTCAGAGCAAATCTCTTGATATTGCACTCCATTCTTTCTACTGGGAAGTTTGAAAACGAATATTCTCTTGATTTGTGAAAACTACTACTTATCATATTATACTACTCAGCATAATTCATAGAATTAAAAAAGGGTCGCTCAGATGGTTTGGGCATGTTGAGCGAATGAATGGTAAGAAAGATATATAATGCAAGTGTTGATGGCGCCAGAAAGAGAGGGTGACCGCGGAAGACGTGGCATGACCAGATACTGGAAGATGGTCCCGTTAGAAGCCTCAACAGCCGGCGAGCTTGCATGCGAAGATGTATGAATGTGGATGAGGCGAGAGTTATATGCCAGGACAGAAGAGTGTGGCGCTCTATCCTCTCTGCCTACCCCCACGGGGAAACGGCGTGATGGTAAGTAAGAAAGTAAGTAAGTAAGTGCTACTTATCAGTTTCTCTCGTAATAATGATCTTCGGTACAGTGCGCTTCCGCTGTTCTGCCAGCCGGCTGTAAACTCTAATAACTCGTAATAAAATAGGGTACAGAATACGTCCGATTAAATTTGTGTCGCGTAAAAGTTTTAACTGTCCATTTCGGCGACCATAGAATCCGTGTTTCGCAGCAACTATGACATACATAGAGATTTATGTATCCATAGATATCTAGACAGCTCAAAAACCAGAGACTACAAAATATAATTCCCGTAACACAGGGTTTGTGCTTCATTTTGTGTTAAAACACACTGAATACACAGGATGGGTAGTGTGTTATTATAGTCGATGAAATAATTGGCAGTTTTTTTCTTCCTCATTCCTATTCTTCTAAGCGGATCGGAGCCTATCAGCTTATCGGTCTTGGACCGATACTTGAAGCAACTGTTGGTTCCAGTTTTCTTCACAGAGACTATCCATTTTTCCACTCCATGTTCTTCTGGATCTTTCTACCAGCTCTCTTTTCTCAAGTACCGCCGTGAAAATATTTTCAACATGATAAATTCAACAGACATAAAAATTGTTGGAAAAAAATAGTTTAAAAGACAACAAATTATATTTTACTCCCTTTCTTTTAACTCGTAGCGTCTGCTGAAAACTTGTCTGATGAAAAAACTTTGGATCAATTTTTAACCCTTTTCCCGTAATCTAATCGAGCTAAAACTTTGCAGGCAGACTCGTGGCGATGATAAAAATGATCTAACAAATTTTCGTTAAAAAATTTAATAAATATAGTATAATTTTGGATTTTTCGACATTTTTTATTACTCAATTTTGTAGCGTCGCCCGACTCGAGCTCAACGCGTAGGGTAAGAACTAAACCTGTTTTAGCTAGGAAATGAGAAAGGGAGTATGATAAAACTTGATTTTATGGGTTAGCTTTTAGTACTTAAATATGTGACTCTTTATCATCTAGAACTATCTGAACTAGAATGTGGAGTTACTGAATATATTTACAGAGATTAATATGTGGAAAAAGGAAAAAGTATTATATTTTAGGTTAAAATACGTGACGCCGTCTCCCCTACGGGAAAGGAAGTTCCAGTAAAGTGGAATAATCGAAAGATTTACAAATACATTTTCCAGAAATATTATGTGAATACTAAAAAAATATCTGCGAAATAGCGAACAACGTGAAGCGTTCGGTAAATTATTGGTTTGGTGAATTATCGCTTCAGTGAATTGCGTCGGAGAATTGTTTTCGCTGAATTTGCCTAGACCCTGCGAGATTAACCTGTTCACTCACGCCGTTCATTAAGGAAACTAATCTTTTTTAAAGTTTCATTAGATAAAGCATGCTCGTTAACAGAAACTTATTCGATAATTCCTTTAACTACGTCACCATACTGCTTGAATACACAAGTACTGCTAGTTGTTAATAATAAATGTCAACATATTACCGTGTCTAACTTTTCCGTTCTCATCAGAAGAAATTAATTAATGATGAGATATTTTATTTCGAATAACTAAAAGTATTATATAAAAATGTTTTCTTACGCTTAACGTTGGAAATTGATATTTTTTGATCTTGATAAATATTTGAAAAACAAATAAATAAAAAATGTAGATTTAGTTGGTTGTTAATATTATCAATGTATTCATCCTTATGACAAGGATGTGCCTGCATTGCATGGAGAGTGAAACTGTGATGAAATATTAACTAGAAGAATGAAAAAGTGCTTAATGAATTTTTAGAACAAATGAAAGAGATATTTTAATTTATTTATTTATGTATACGAGTGCATAAATATTTTATTTTTTTATTTACGCTGGGTTTGTCACTGTAATCCTGCCTGTGGGAGCATATCGTGTGCATTTGTTTGACATTATCATTAAATAAAATTTTATCACTTACATTTCATAATTTTATAAACTTTCAAACATCAGTAGAAGTTGAGTTATGTAATAGAACGTTGTACTGTTAAAGGGAATTTGTACATGATTTTGTGTGCGTTTGAAATTTATAATTTTTGAAAATGGACACGATGTTAAGTTATCTAACATCGAAGACATTCAGTAGTTTCGATATTAGGGAGTTCATTATATATTCAAGTATTCGCAGTTATAGGGTTCGAGTAAAATAATATATTTGTAAATAGTTAACAACACTTTTGTATTTTAGAATTCTCTAGAATATTCACGCCCGAAATTCATCGAAAACATCGCCCTAATTCCGTCTCTCGCAGAATGCAAACTAAACTTCATCATAATCCAGCAGCGTGATATTTATAAGTACGCGGATTCCCCTCATAAGGTTTAAGAACCTTCCGGATACCCCTGTATATTTTTTTCGTAACGATATATTCTAATCTATTTCAAAACTATGTTTTCTGGGATAAGAAAAACGAATGCTTGGAATAATGTAATGGTGATTTGAATGCAGTAAAATATGTATGCAAAATTTGGGTCCAATCGGTGAAGCCGCGTAGATTTGTACAGAAAATATATCTGGGGGAGGGAATGGGTTAGAGGGGAAGGAGCAATGTCATCTATGCTACCCGCCGGATCCTAAAGAATAAATTTTTTAATTTAGAGTCCGATCAATCGAACGGTACAGATACGCATTGTAAATATATCAGGAGGAGGGGAAGGGGTTAAAGGGGAGGAAGGAAATATCACCAATGTTATCTGCCGGGTCCTAAAGTATAAGTATGCAAAATTTGAGTTGAATCGGACAAACGGTGTAGATTTGTATAGAAAACAGACAGACAGACAGGCAGACGGATAGACAGACAGACACTGAGTTTTGTAGGTATAGACATGAAAGTGGACGAGTAAAATATGATACAACAGAGATCTGTATGCACTAACCGTTATTTTATACTAATTGGAACATAATGAAAAAGATATTCTTCATCTTATTAGCAAATATAACACATATACTTGTGTCAAAGTTTTTTATAAAACACGTTGGAGTTGTGGGTTCTGTTTTTCTCACCCTTAGCAGTATTAATTCGACTTATTAAATTTTCTGGAGTTACATAAACTGTCATAAACTTTGGGTTTCACGTTGCCTCGCGGATAATAATCCAGCAATCGAAGGAAACAGTGGCTGAAAGTGCAACCTATATAATTTGTAAATAATCATCCCTTGTTTTTTAAAAATTTTCATATAGATTTCAAGAATTAAAAATTTGACAACAGACTTAGATAATGTAGTTTCTTGTATATATTTTTCCTTATAAAAAATCTGAAAAACTTTGTATATAAAAGTATACCATGAAAATGAAATAATAAAGAAAACATGAAATAAATGAAGACACTAAATATTACGTCAAATAATTTGTCGTGTGAATCGTACAATTTTTCTAAACTAATGAAATATAAATTAATCACAAGTTTAATCCAAAACAATTATTTTTAGAGAAATTCATTCTGAAATTAATTCTATTAACGAACAAATAATTCTCATTGAAAAATATTTCGCTAACATTTCTAGAAATAGCAGAAAACTTAAATACTACTCTTAAGAGGACTAAATCCATTTTTATGAGAAATGAATATAAAATAAAACTTGAATACTCGTACCTATATGTTTTAAAACACCTCACTGTTATGAAATTGAAATTTCTGATACTTAAAAGAATTTAGATTTTAATTTCAAGACAGAAAAAATCTATCCATCGAAATGGCATGTGGCAATATAAAGGGAGGATTCTCACCCTACCTATGTAGCTTCCGGTATTCTTGAAATGTGCTGCACAATGTATGCAAGTGTCGTGTGATTGTATGGAAAAGAATTAATGTAAGAGATGTACAAGTACTTATATAAGGAATATGAATAATAATTACAACGAAATTTATTGAATATTTTTTCAAGTTACAGGCGAAACTTAGCTTGAATGATAATTGTACAGTTTGAATCAAGACGAAAGATTCACCAAACAGGGACAAAAATACACCACAAAGTACTGATTAAACTAGAACATACAAAATACCTATGACTCAGCATATATAGACACCTCAAATGGACACAGATAAAATGAAGCAATGATGAAACTGACCAGCTTAAAATACATGAACATACACAAAAAACATTAAAATTATAATGCTTAAAGCATATATAAGGACTAAAATAGAATACGCGATACCTTTCTGGAACCGGAAAAAATAGATCTAAACAAACTTCAAAGACATGAAATCCATCAACACTGTACAAGAATATCACAAAACTAGCACATTAATCACGCTAAAACAAAAACAGGATTCAATCACGATTCATCCGCAACGGACTAAACTATTAAACGAAAATAATTTTTCCCATATTTGAAAAAGAAGTAAATAATATACCAAGAAGTACACAGTAACATCTAAATTAATAGTGCTTCACAAGATTCTCAGCGGAGCAATTGATTCTCTCTCTCTATCTGATATAAATTTGCACGTTAAACCCCGTATAAGAATCCCGGAGTTCTTTAGAATAAGCTAGCACGCTAATAATGTCGGTTAATTTTCTCCCATCACATGGTTGCATCATATATAATTTGTATTGTGTATATATAATTAGTATTGTGCTGACCCTAACATTGATGCTGATATTCTTGCAGATAACTTATCTTCGTTCAAAAACTCACTCATACACAACATCCATTTTCTAAACGATGACGTGAACCTATAGACCCATGAAATCAATTATTCCTTAAATACTAATCGCACTACATTCAAACAATACACAATACAATACACATAAATGTACATGTAAAATATACTTAAATGCAAATATACATGTTACTAGAGCGTGCCGAAGACATTTGTAATTGGTATAATGGGCATAGTCTTCACTATAATGTTTATTATCAGAGTATCATGTACCTATTATCCTGGTAGTGTCATAATATAATAATAGTGTAATAAATATAAAAAAATAAATAAAAAATATAAATAAAAAATAGCAATACTTGTATGTTGATGAAAATGCAATATGCATAGATCCCACGGGTCTGTATTTTGCATTTTCTTAATGCACAGCTTAATAAAAAAAACGCTTGTAGTTGGCTGAACGATCAAAGATGGAATAACGGAAGAAAGATAGCGGAAGCATAAAGTTGCATCTAGACTTTGCATTAATCTAATAAGCACGAGAAGCCCTTGAATTTATTTTGGGCAAAGTATTTTGCCGGAAGGGTTGCCCCAGAACTTGCGTTTATAATATCGGAGTCCCGCGGAGCCCGTTGAATGGCCGCACGTAAATTGAAAAAGTTGTAACGTAAGGGTATTAAATGGTTAACCCTGCGCTGGGTACAGCTGAACCGGGGCTGCAACAGACTTAGCGCCCTCATTGCAGGAGGAGGTTAATTGCAAAATGGAAGAAAATAACGGATCTTCTTTTGAGCATTTAACGGCGTTTTCCGGGCGACCATGACGCCGGATATACGGGGAGCCCGCCACTCTACGAAGCTCACCCAAGATCAATGAGTTTTGCATTTTTATAAATTTCACGTATTTTCCTTATACCCAGTAAAAATGCTCAAGAAATTTAAATGGCCATTTATTTGATTGAGTAAAAAAGATCTTTACTTTATTACCTCTATTTAGTTTATTTATGATTTTATATACCTACTAGAACTAAGCTAATAAATAATATCTCTATAGGTATAAATACCATACCATTGCAATACCTACCTATTTAATAGCATATAACTTCTTTAGTATATTTTTATAAATATTATATGAAAAATCCTGCGCATTTATCTTAAAGTCCTGCATAGTAGGTACATAGTACCTATACCGCGTTATTAAAAATTAAAGTTAAATATGCGTTTTAAATAAGCTAAGTTTTTTATGATATTATCTACGTTTTCTTTCATATTTAATAATAATACACTTAAATTTTTTATACATATAATAAATGCTTTCTGAAATAAAATTTGCGATATTCGGTCACGTTGAGGACCATTAATATTATAGGTATGTCGCACGATAGACTGCGTTGACCTTGAAACCCACGCACCTCATTAAAAATGAAATTTATCAATGTGGTCTTAGAAAAACAAGTGTTTATTTATTAATATATATTGTTTTTTAGCCATTTAAGGAATTATTTTTATATATGTTTTGATATACAAATTTTTTATATAGGCATATTTATATTTTTGATTGCTTTTGTGAGTTTGATATACAGACGAGGAGCAAAATATGATGCATGTCTCTGTCCAATTCCTTTTTTTTTCATTCAATTCCAATTTCCTTTTTTGAACAACATGCTCATAAGTTTTGTTCCAAGTCCGATAGTAATGGTTAATTTTTACTATGCACTCTTTAAAAAATTAAGTAAAACAGTTTCTTTTGTACACAGAAGATAAATTTAGAACAGAAAATCTTTAAAAACCTGTTTGGTTGGGTAAGTGAATTAATTTTATTGATATATATAGTTGTAATTTAGGGTTTGAGATGCATGGGACAAGTTCCTTTTCAGCCTAATATTCCGTATTGTAATATTGATTCAAACAATGCATGATATATCATTTTAATAGCACGCAAAAGTTGCACTTGTCGATTATCTGCGTATTGAAAATCAAAAACAAAAAAATAAATAAACGCCAAAGTGATTCATTTTTAATGTGTATTATTTTCAATATTTCAGTAAAGGAAGATGTAGCAAGAGCTGGATTCATTGATCTAATATAGTTAACGATATTTTTTATACTTACGATACTGAAATTGAGTGGTCACCTTGCAATGGAAGCTCTCCAGCTTTACGAGGGATGCAGTCTTATTAACGGAAGAATTGATGCTCCTGACAGACCTGCACCAAAGTAATGAAAGGGAACTCCTTAGAAGTGCCATCACTATTTCGTCTTTTAAATTTAGAACCGAAATTGCTCCGTCTTCTTATTATCCTCATTTGAAGATATCAAACCAGAACGCTCGACTAAAAGATTCTTTAATTAAGATAAATTAAAAAAGTCTCACAGGGACTTTTGCATTTAAGTAATTAATATTGCAATTTATCAGGCGCGTGCAATGGGAACACTGAAGCATGAATTTTTTGTAAACGTATATTTCGAAAAAAATAATAGAAATCGTATATTTATGCTACAGATTTTTATGGTATATCAAAATATGAATACTATGACAACAATAAATGTTACAAAATATATGTTGTATTCCGATTTTTTTTCAAATAATTGATTATGTAAAAGTCATGCTGCGATGTTCCCACTGCACGCCCCTGCAATTTATATTGGAAACATGAATGGAAGTTTTTAAAAGGTGGCCGTAGGGCTTATGAACTATATTAGTTAACATAACATCCAAACGTTATCAAATTTTTGATAGTTGAAAATTGTATACTCTTTACCCATGATGATAGATTATTATAGATAACAAAAATAATAATATCGATGTCTGTCCGTCCGTCTGCCTGTCTGTAACTTCGTGTAACGTACGTATTTTCGTTCGAATTTGAAAAAAACGAAAACAAATAGCCGGAGATGGGAATAACCCGGGCCACCAAACCCGAACCGGCCATTCAACGCAACGCACATAATCTAGTAATGTTCTTACGTAGCGAAATAAACCAAAGCGAATAGTAAACAAAGTGTTTAAGTGATAATAATGTGTCTATTTGCGAGTGATTAATTACGAAATAGTGTGATTTAATGAATAGTAAGTTAAATAGTGTTAAGTGACATCGTACATTTGATCAATTAATTAATCAGTAATTAATAAATAATTTCCAGCGTTTTCATTCATTCCTTCCGCAGCCATGACAGGTGACAATATATAAAATGTTTGAATGATTATTGTTAACTCAAGCAGAGTAACAAATGTTACTTCCATTGCGAATATATCCGAACTTTTCTTTTTATTTCATTTTATTATAAAATTGTGTTTTTTGTAATAACATGTAATAAATAAATAAATAAATTTCAAACATGATACGTATGTACCAGGTTTTTTCGAATAAATAAAGTAAACTTTAAAGAATTAACATTTGCGGAATTGAGTCGTTGTAGCGTTGTACATTTATGTGCGGAAGGATTTCAATAGCGCCGAGAAAAGTCCACAGACGGGAAATAAACAAACTCGGTCGGGGGGAGAAATCTGTTTCCAATTTTAGATAAGCTCCCCGAACCGATTCATAATATTTTCTTCAGACTCGATACCTTCAGCGACCGGAACTTTAAATGTAACTAAATTATATTCCTTCAAAAGTACGTACATATGTACATAAATGATAAATATAAAATTTATTTGCTTTAATCGAGATATATTATGGATGCCTCATAGAGACGAAAAAATATTTTTTATGAGAAAGTAGGTATGGAGGACTTTTATTTGGGTATTCATATGGCTTACGACCTTGACTACGACTGGCTTAGGTAAGTTTTACACAATCGAACGTTCATCAATTCAATCCTATAAAATTTTGGATTTGTATGTGCGTTCAATTTGTAGAACTTTCTTTTTTTTAATTTTTCATGGTTTTATTGTTCAATATAATATTTATTATACAATTGTGTTATTCATAATTCCTCTCCATTTAAGAGCATTCCACACATGAGTTTTATTTACTAACGCAATCTATGGTTGAAATTTGACAATATTCAGGCGCATTCTAATGTTCATGTTAATAATTTTGTTGATAGTCATATATGTAGGTATAGAAAGAATGTTGATGTTTAGTCAAAAAATATATAATTTTTTGTGTTTGTATTTGTGTCGTATTAATTTGTTGGTCACTTATTTAACGCTCGTTAATGACACATTAACGCACGTTAATGAGGTGTCGAAACCAACTACAACTTACAACTTACGAGTTGTATTTTTGTAACCGCCCTCTATATATATATATATATATATATATATATATATTATATTTTTTAGTAAACATATTTTTAATTTATTTAAGGAAACGAGTACCGTAATATTTAATACGAAATAAATAAATGAAAGGCGGAGACATAAACAAAATCAAATAATAATACTGAAAAATTAAATGCTGGAACCTGGATTCAAACCACGGACCTCTGTCTTACGCGGACAGCGTGTTACCAATTTCACTATCCCAGCTACTTAATAAGTCGTCAATATTTAATAGTTATATGGTTCTCTTTGAATTATTAATTCACTTATTTATATTCGACGAGTTTGCATGATAAGATGCATAAATATAAATGAGGCGAGACAGGACAGAGATAGAAGAGCGTGGCGAGCCATCCTCTCTGCCTATCTCCGGGGAGACACGACGTGATGGTAAGCATGCAAGAAACTTAAAATTATTATGTTTTTGAAAAAGTGGTAGATAGACTGAATTTGAATTGATATTTTTATTTTTATTTATCGATAAAAGAGTTGAGATGGCAATAAACACTTTTGTGAAAATAACGAATCTGCTACAAGCGAGACGTAAGTCTGAGCACCCGTTGGAGGGCAATAAAATACTGCATCATCCCAGTGATTCTCTATAGGGGCAAAGTCTGGACATTGCAAGAAGTCACTATTTAAGGGCTAGAAGCATTTGAGTTGTAGCCACAAAGTATAAAATTGTACAGAGATGAACTAAATTTAGGGGATTGGGTCACACTAGAATCCCCCCTCACATAAAATGATAGACTCGATGATGATAAATCAGCAGAATATCACAAAAAAACTACACAGAAGATTCTGAACGGTCGTGAAAACCTGAGAACTGTATTGTTATTGGTTACACATTTGAGCATATACACGTGTATTGATACGATTGGTCATGGAAGCCACGCCTCTCGCATTGCGGTAATTATATTATAAATATATTATTTTTCTTCCGAATCATATCATTCTACTTTCTTTCATCCACAACGCATATTTTAATGTTGATTTTAGAGGTTTCACCTCAACCTGCCCCTCCTTTACCAATGGTTTGACCTAGATATTAGCCTTTTGTTTGTTCTACCTCTTTGTACTTTGATATAGAGTATTTCAGGGTTCATTAAGGAACTTCTTGATAATCAACATCATTGAAAAAAAAAAAGACAATATTATTCTTCTTTGTTAACTGAACTATTTAGCTTTATATTTAATGTTGAAATTTATAAAATATTTCATGACTATAAAAATGTTCGGCATTTGACATTTAGACTTGTTTCAAAGTAGGCAAAGAAAATAAGAGAAAATTCTTTTATCCGCATTCTTGACATTTATTTATCGTACAATTTTAAGATAATTCTTTCCACAAATTTGAATTAAAACACGCATAAGTCAGATGGGAAACTCGCTTACCCTATTATTTCAATTTATAAATAAGTATAAGTTTAATGTAAATTAATATTTTTACTGTTAATAGCTAACTTATATTAATAGAGTATCGATTAAATAAGAATTTCAAAGCAAAAATATTTGATTTTCAGATACCTATATAAGAATGATGTCTTCTTCGATAATGATTTAACTTTACGAAATGTACGGTATCGATACAACAAAACAATATATTATATAAACATATGTAAATGAAGGTTTTTATTAAAATATTTAAAACAACATGTAGAAGATTTGAAAAGGGTTTCAAAGGATTTTGGAAGCAAAGAGAAAAGTCAGTTAATGTATTGAGAAATATACAAAATTTTGTATCAAATGAACTGAAACAATACATATTTATCATACTTTATTCAAAATTTATCAGAGATTCACTTTGACCTTTAAAATTTAATTTAATACTAAAGTCGTATACTACAATACTCTGAAAAATTTCACAAAATTTATGAATAATTCATGAGGTACTTAAGAAATACAAAAATTGAATAAGCACTTTACATAAATCTTTGAACTTTGTCTAAGTCTTTCGGCTTTTATCTCATTTATTTTTGAAATGGGGAAAAATTTAAGCACGTTTAAACGTTATATCGAGCTCATATCGTTTCCGGGGACGATAGTGGAGCCGTGCTGGGGGATAAAGGAGCGTGCGAGGGATGATTTGCTGATTCATTGGTTCTGCATTTTGCTGACGTAACTCTAATTGAAAATGCGGCTCTGAAGCGCACGTTCAATTAAAAATACGCGTTTCAATAACAAAAATGTGCCTGTTTTGTATCATTTCAATTAATTTATTAATAATATTTTATCTTCACAATATTTATGTATGTTGAAATTTTTTCGAGAACACGATTTTTAAAAATTTATTTATCTTGAAGGTTAGAAAAATAGCCACGCATTTCATTTGGGTGAACCTACGCCGAGACGAAACAAAATACTTTATACTCGTAGCTATAAAATGAACCAATTAATTGTGGATAATGCATATAAAATGTGGATAATATTAACAAGTAGATATTATAAATTACAAACAAAAATAAACACAAAAAATAGATATTTGTCCCCAGAGGAATCGTCATTAATCAAGATATATAATAGATGTCTCACAGAGACGGAGCTATTTATATAGAAAAGTAGGTATGGAAGTCTTTGGGTGTTTAAAAGGCTTACGACCTATCACATGGCTGGCTTAAGTGATCACTTAACACAATGTTACCTTCGAGGATTCCATTCAAGATCGACCACCACGTGTACCAAATTTTTGTATGTTGTATATATGTTATTTATACACCACTTTACTTTAGATTCGCCATCTATGGTTGAAATTTGTCTTCTCTTATACCAACGACGATATGTGTACTAATATGAATGACAAATTTTCAAACCACAGAGGGCAGTTATAAAAATTCAACTCACACAAGGAACGAGGTGTGCAAAGTTAAGTTACATACAACTTTCAAGAATTTGATAGATGTGGTAATCTATCATGGGTGGAATTGGTGAACGTTACATTGTGTGAAGTGATCACTTAAGCCAATCTTACGATAGGCCGTAAGCCCTATGAACACACATAAAGACTTCTGTATCTACCCTACCTACCTTCCCAAATAAAAAATAATTTCGTCTCAATGAGAAATCTATAAAATATCTAAATTATATAATTTTTTGTATATATGTTGAATTAATATTAATATTATGTATAAATGCAAAGTATTTTGCCGTGTTTATTAATTAAAATAAAATAAAATAATTACTGTAGTGCAAATGTAAGATGGGATCTGTTATATTTGCTAATTAAAAGGAGGATAGCTTATTAATATCGCATTTATTTAAGAATACAATAAACACGATATAAAATGTTACAAGAGAAAAAAAAAACGTAGACAAAATATAGAGTGTGTCTGTGTGTCAGTGTTGCCCTGCTGCTCGCTGATATTTAGTGTTGCAAGGTATACCTAACAGCATGCCCAATGCGAGTGCAATGCAAATGCAAGGTATACCCAACGGTATCTGCATGTAAAGGTGTTCAGTAGTCATGATCTCAATCTTGGATTGCGAATGCAAATGGTGAGATTTTATATTTTCTTAATATTATTTTATGGAATGGAAGACTGAACGCTTACCGGAGAATTGATAACGCAGTTTGATGTATTCGAGGTGTTGATCCTAAGAACAATACTAAAAAAAAATAAGTTGGATGAACAGAGCTGTTATATTGTTGATTGATATGGTAGTTAATTTGTGGTGCAGCAGGATTATTTTAATTTACACTATATTAAACTTTGTAATGCACTCACGTTAGAGGAGCAGTACCTCTCGAAACTATAGTAGTGATATAACTCAACGAAGATGTTTTGTTATATAAAATAAGATGATAAATTAAGAAACAATAAAAACCCGAAAACTTCATTATCTCGGATTTGTGATGAGACATCCAGAGAAGTACGAGAACTTGCTCCTCATAATGCAGGGAAAGATTGCCGGAAATCGAGATCCAAGAAGAACATCATGGTTGAAAAACCTAAGCCTATACTGTAGAGCTATTCCAGGCCGCAGTGAGTAAAGTGAATTATGAAAGTCAATTTGAAAGCCGAATTTCATTGAACGCATTACGCAACAAGTAAAGAGAAGAGTTATTATTATTATTTAAATTGGTTTTATTATTTTATAAATGGAGGCTTGTTTCTTTCCTTATATAAGTAAATTCTTATTTTATAATTCTTAATGATTTTACTGACTGTTGCTGTTTATTATTACGACTTGCTTGCTGGCGAAGTGGTAAAGACAGTTATTTTAGACCAGCAGGTTAGTTCTAATAATCTCCGATATTTAAGTGAGCTTCCTTCATTTCTCATTATATCTTCTTGGTATTTTATTAACACAGTCAGATAAAAGAATCTATAAATATTTTTAAACATTATTTACAAAATAAGAAACAAGTGGTTATATAAACAATTTTTACTACAAATTTGAATATATTTAAAAATACAAAATTATTCTTGTTGTCTTTTAAAAATGTTTATAATTTAATTATATACGATTTTGATGTGCATTAACAAATAAACGTTAAATATTTTCTATTTTTAATGTAGGTAGATTATTTGGAAATTGAAATATAAAGACGAAATCCCAGACCTCGATTCCCACGACCGCGTTATCGCAACGTGTCCTTTCATAAAATTTTCTCTTAAGGAAGAGACGGAGGTCACTTACTCTTTTATGTTGTTGAGCTTAGTTCCTTAAGCTAAAGGATAAAAAAGGCTTCATTCTTTTTAAAACACCGCATAGCACTTTCTTTAGTTTTCCGCAACTTTTCCATTTGAATCCAACTCTCAAGACGACGAAAGTAAACGCATCTATCGAAGAAGAAGAAAAGAAATGAGATAAAAAACCAATTTGTATGAAAAATAAAATAATGTGGTTTTTCTGGATAATTCTACATTTCTGTGTATTTGAATCAGAACTCTTATTTAAATTTCAAGTTAAAAATGATGATACAACAATTTGCATTTTTTAATTGAAGCTATAAATGTTAATATAAAAAAACACATTATATTTTTGATGTTTGTATTATTATTAATTAAAAAAAAATCATATTGACTTTATATATTTTGTGGATAACTTTTTTAACATATATTTGCTTTATCAGATGTTTTTGATAAATACAGCCTTAACTTAGTAGCTGGATATAATTATAAATTTAAAAAATCGAAATTATTTTTATAACGACGGTTTGGTTGCAGCCAAATCAAATTAATGTGTATAATTAATAAAAATGAACTTTGTTTTCACCACTTTTGTATTGAAAAATATCAACATGTTTCAAAACAAAAGTGGTGAAAAAAAGTTAATTTTTTATTAATCATATTAATAATGTCACACACAAAAATATTTTGCTCTTTTTGAAGAAGAACAAATTAATGTGGTTTATATAAAGTTTGTTATTAAAAAAAAACACATTAAGGGGGGGGTAAGGTTATTCGGTGAAAAAAGAGTGTTTTCAAGAATTTTTTTGGCAATACAGGTAGTGCTAGTCTGTTTATTTAATTTTTATATAATAATACATAATTTAAAGATTATTTTTAAAAATTTTCATTGCACTTGGAAGCCAAAACACCGATTTTCGCTAAAAAAATCGGCCAATTAGTTACTGTAAAATTGATATTTATTAAAAAAAAAAGTTACCTTCTGAATTTTGTGAAAAAGTACTGTGCAAAATTTCAAAACGATCGGTCCAGTAGATTTTGAGTTATGGCGTGCACGGACTTCAAAAATGTTATGTTTAAAACTCGACAATTATTTTATACTTACACATAGACGTCGATGACAAGTCCATACAGCAAAGAGCTTTGACCAAGAAGATCTAGAGCATCTTTTTGTCTCAAAACTCTTCCAATACAATAGCGCATCCGGTAATCATCGGGTAAGCGCGTCCATCAGATGCTCGCGCAGGTACAGACAATCAGTCTGAGCATCACTCAAATATTCATAACTTCGTCAATTTTGACTTGACATTTTCACACAATATTTTAACGATATTATACATTAATTTAAAAAATAAAAAATAAAATGCAAAAAAAATAATTGAATTCTTTACCCCCCTTAATTTAGATGAAGAGTTTTGAATTAAGACAATATTGACATTTCAAATAATCTATACCGGACAACCAAATGAGAATGAAATTCCACAGATATTTAAATAAACACTTTCACAAAAATTCTGCTTTGTAATTTCGTGTGACTAGCCACATTTATATGGAATTATTCTGTATGGATTTTGACTTTTAAAATAACACCACATTGCGAGTAATTTATAGATTTTTTAAAAGAAAATTTTAGTGGGATGTTATCATTATGAAAAATTGACATGAAATTCATTTACATATTATATTACTGGATCGTTGAAACTCTTTCAGCAATGGACAAGCTATCAAAAATTAATGATCACGCAAAAATTAAGACTGAACGAAGAATTCGTATATTCGTCATCTCTCAAAACCGCTGAATATTTTTCAATAAAATGTTCTTATATATTTAATGGGTATCGTTACTAGATATCTATACCACGAAGAATAGTTACAGTCAAACATGTATACTAGTGACCCCATAAAATTCTAAGGGTTCTTCGAATTTCTTTGCTTACCTTACCTAATCTTTATTTTAACTTCATAAAAATTCATAAATCATTTTACTTACCTTACCTTACCTTTATTTTAACTTTCCATATTGTCATAAAAATACTGTAATGTCTGTATAAAGATACATAGGGGGCTAATATACATATTTTATATATCTCCGTACATTTTTGCACGGGTACAATTTCGAGCGTTTTGGGCGTATCCTTTGTTATAATAAAACAAGAGATTGACTTTGTTGCCGTATTACAGAACTCGTAATTTTGCATCTGCCTTACACGATGAAATGCGATACCTTAAGGAAGTGGTCGAGTTTTATTACCTTTTTTGCAATTAAAAAAAACCTACGTAAACTGTCGGCGGCATTCGTAGCCCATTGGGCATGACACCGGGTTTTCACACCGAGGGTTCCGGGTTGGATTCCCGGTGAGGTCACAATTAATCTGTGCGATTTACTCAAGCCTGGGTGTTTTGCGATATTTTTTGCTTCTGTCATTGGGCCTCTTGGCCTGTTGAAGCGTAAAATTAAAAATACAATACCCGTCCCGCACTTAGACGCTCGTCGAACAAACGGGTATTAATACCCTTAATAACAAGTTGTGTTAATATAATACAATAGCTGATAGCGGCATGGATACAGTAACAAAAACTGTACTTAATTTCTTGAAAGTAAATCTAGATTACACTCATATTTCATTGATATTTAATGTAATATATATGTACCTACATTTGTCCACTTATAAATATTTCAAAACTCACATGTAAATATATGTTAAGTAATAAAGGTACACAACTTGTTAGTGTGCTAGAAAAGGTTTTTCGGTTTACTGATCTAATTAAAAAACCTTATTTAATTACATAATGTATTCACTTTTAAAGAAGCCACCTTTACATGATACAAAAAAATATCCACCACGCATGTAAGATACCGGATTAGGATGTCATTTGTGTTATGTATTCTAGCTACGATGTTTATTTCTTTCGATTTAATAATGAGATTTGGTTTAAAAAGTAAATTTAATTTGTAAATTTAATTAAATTTATTTTGAACCTTTTTAAAATCAATGAAAATTATTACTACTTTTTGGTTTTCGTTTAGATAGTTATAATAATTAAGTTGTATTTTTTTCTTTTTGGAATTCGTATTGTACTTCGTTAAGTATTATTTTTTTTTGTAAATATAGGTTTTGCCAAATTTTTGGCATTTCCATTATATTATCGATACATGATAATAGAGCAATCGGTCGGTAATTTTTAAAGTCTTTGTGATTTCTTGATTTATGTATAGATATTCAGATCGTATGTTACAATATTTTTTTTTACACTAAGATTTATCTATTTTGCAATTATTGGAATAATTTATTTTTTTACTTTTTTTATGTCATCTATTCTAATTTGGTCGAAACCCGCTAATAAGACATCGATGTCTTGAATGCAGCCTTCGATATTCAATTTTAAATCTCCAATCGTTTGTAGTTTTATTGAATAAACCATTTATTTCAAATAGCCCCACAAAATTAATTCCAAAGGAGTTGGATCACAATACCCTGGCGGCTATTTAATAGTTGAATTTTTGATTCGACGATTCAACAAATAGCAAGCACAGTAGGTCGATTACACGTACCTACTATAAGTTTGACAAAGTTAACGTTGAGTATTCACAAACAAACCCTTAATTTCAAAAATTTTTTGAACCAACAGTTTGTGCAAGCATCCACTTAACCGAAGTGGATTGTCAGAGTATCCTAAAATAAATGGAAAAATGAAAATCAAAAGCAAATATAAAATTATGGTTGTTATGACACTTTAATTTTCGGCCTTATTTTGAAATAAGCAATATTGCTATATTTTTGTATCTTGAGAGTTACTGTAACTTAAAAAATCAAAATTGGCGGCATTATAATCTTATACAATAACTGGCAAAATAAAGAAATTGCAATATTGCTTATTTCAGAATACGTGCGATAATATCATATTGCAAAAAAAAATTAATTTGATAAAAGGAAATGGAAACAGTGTATTTGCGATAAATATATAATATAAATAATTTTAATGCAATTCACTCCGAAATATGTACGATATATAGGTATCTCCTGCGTATTTTTTAATTTTTTTTTTTAACTTTCGTTGTAATAATGCAGATTTTAAAGTCGAGTGGGCGTCACGCTGGCTTCTCATATCGGGAATTCCGAGTTCGATTCCCGGTGAGGATATAATATGTCATTTTCTCAAGCCTGGGTATTTCTGTAATGCGTCAACTACAGTTATTGAACCTCACGGTCTTTTGTAGCATTAAGAAAGAAAATTATAATAATTAAAATTATAAAAAAATGCTTATTTCTCTAATACCCAGAAAATTATATTTATTGATTCGTCACAAGTGTAATAAGCATTTTAAACTTTTTTGGATAACCTAGAAAACTTTGTTTCACTAACATGGAAAGGTGCAAATGTTAGTTCAAACATACATATGTAGGAACGACAACATTGTTTTCCGAGGCTGTTTAAAGAAATGGTCGTTTCGAGACGTCGCCCAAGGAATTCATTCAGCTCATGGAATATGTATTAACGTGAGCAAAGGTAATATTCTGAGTGCATCTAATGAACTTACATAATTCAGGCATTCATTTACATATACAAGTATCGCAAGGGAAAATTTTATTTTATTTTATTTTTAATGAGAGTACTAACAGAGTACTAACAGTATAATAGGTACAAAATACATAAAAAATAATAAATAACTTATTTAAAACTTAATCCAATATTATTATTACAAGTGTCATTAGTCTACTCTAGTAACATGCATATATAGGGTGTAGTTCACAATAGATTCCTGCCTTGATTCCCATCCCCTTGTTCTAGTAAGGTTGGGGGCCCAAAGACTCGACAAGGTGTTTCCATGTTCCCCTGTCTTTCGCTGCTTCTGCATGAGTCATCCAGTCTAGATCCATTCTGTTTTCACACACATTTTTCTGTTGCTCTTCCCAAGTTAATAAGGGGCGAACTACCGCACGTCTTCCTTCCGGGGTTGCCAAGAAGATTCCTGCCTTGATTATGAGTCGAAAATGTTCAAGCAGTCATGACCAATGGTTATAAAGTTATGAAAAATGTTTAAGCAACCATGACCTTATATCACTGGTTATGGAGTTATGTAAAATCAAAGTTCACTTTTTTTCAATATTTTTTACTTATTTTTTACAAAACGTTGAACTATCATTACAGTAACTTATATCAATTACGAAAAATTCATTCGTTTCAATACAAGTTAAATAAAATGATAAAACCCCCTCAGAAATTCCAATTGGATTTCGAAGGTTTTTATTATTTTATTTGATTTGTATTAAAGGAAATAAATTTTTCATATTCGTTATAAGTTACTGTAATCATTGTCCAACATTTTACAAAAAATAAGTAAGAAATATTAAAAATAAATGCAAACTTTGATATTGCATAACTTTATAACCATTGGTCATGACTGCTTGAACATTTTCGACTCATAATCAAAGCAGAAATATAGTCCTACAAGGTTATTAATGTTTTCCAAATAACCCCGCAGCAATACAACAACGCTGTCTTTATCAATGAGTGAAATTCGTCATTCTCATGAAATAGTATATAGATCATATGTATATATATATATATATATATATATATATATATATAAAGATTGCCGTAGGTAAATTATGGGTGGATTCGGTGAATGTTACACTGTATAAAGTGATCATTTAAACAGCCTACGACAGATCGGAAGCTCTGGAAACGCCCAAAAAAGACATCCATACATTTTTTTAAATATAAATAGCTTTTTCTCTGTGAAAAATCTATAATTTGATTAATGATGATCCTTCTGGGGACAAACTTTAGTAATTGTACAAATAAATTTTAACATACCTACTCAAAATATATTGTTAATTATTATAGGTTAATTATACTAATAGAAAGTGAATTTTTCTGTACATGTTTTTAATTAATAAATCTAACAAGCTTAAACATTTATAAGTATTGGAATTAAAATATAATTAAATTTTTATCAACTAATAGGTAATAGTCAAATTATGTGCTCATTACGCTTCAGGCGCGACCTAATTATTACAACATAGGCGTTTCATTTAATCGCTCGTACATACGCTTCCAAAGCCCAAAATAATAATTTGCAACGCACATTAATTCCAACGTTCATTAATCTTCCCCAATTACCTTAATATTCATTTTTAAACCAGAAGTTTTGCTGTCAACCGGGAGGGGGACTTTGATGATTTAATTATTGTAATTAATTAGGAACAGCGTTTTAAACATATTCATTAGAGGGAATTACTTTAGACACATTCGTGATGTATACTTTACCCACTTTATGTAAGGGGGAAAATTCAGTTCAAAATACGTGACCGTCGGCGGTACGTCGCTGAATACACGAACCGTTTTGTGGAAGACACGATCCGTTTCACCTCAGTGCAAGGTCGCCATACAATCTTGAAATTTCCCCGGATAATGGCTTTAATATGTTAAGTGGTTATATCTTTATAATCAGCATTCTCTCTCCCACGTTAGCTAATATGTTTGCGCGAAATAGACGTATTTGTAGCTCATATCCACGGAACGAGACGTCATCAAATAAATCTCAAGACCATGTTTAAAATTGAGATTAGAAAATGACAAAAATTTAAATCCGCGTGCACGACGTTTCTTTTGACACGTGAATTCAAATAGCTAGAATCATAAATACTGACAGATATTTATAAAAAAAATTTAAACTAATGGCATTGAATTACTTACATTTATTCTGTTTAAATTGCTGCTAGGGAGATTAAAATTCTCCCAAATTATGAAATAAACATCAATGGAGTGATATAGAGATGAAATGAATCTCTGAGACAATGTGTGTAGATGAGGACTACGAAAGCCGAGACATTGAAAAAAGTGAGAATAATAATACAGACGGCTTTGAATGCTGCAGTGTTTTTGTGTGCTCGTCACCCGCGGCTTAGAGCGCGGGAGTGGTGGGAGAGGCGAGCGCATAAAACCGGGGACACTCGGGCACATCGGGCTCTTCGATTCCCGGGTTACACATTCGATAGACAGGTGTAGTACGCTCGGTCGGCAGCAAATCATATCGGTATAATTAACTGGAGTAATTACTAGATTGTGTATTCCATGTAATCCAACTGAAAATCCATCATGATGACACACATACCATTGATTTTCTACGATCTGTCTGAGACGCATCCTACAATCCTTCAGATACATCACCCGCGAATAAGATGGTAACTGGAGAGGGGAAGGTAAGAGAGGAAGAAGAAAACCTTCTACTCGATAGACTAACCAGATCAGTGACTGTTCTATTGAGACTGCTATGCAAATTGCGGTCTTCAGAGAAAAATTAAGGTCAAGGAATGCATATTTTGGTCGTAAAAATTTCGACTATTAGAATACAATATGTACAGTTATTTTGGTAACCCACGTACCTTTACGTATTAAATAAATATAGGTACGTATATAATGCTGATATCGCGGTATAGAAATGCGCCTCAGGGTTAAACCTGTATAAGAACCTTAGGTTCAACCCTTAGTTGATTTATGCTTACGTAAAATATGTCAATATTCGAAGCGGTTTGGATATACGAACGTACAGCATCAACAATTCATCGTGCTTACAATTCACAGTTAACCATTCACCGCTGAGGTAATTCATCGCCTCAATAGAAATATTCTTTGAATTGGTTTAGCGAAAATAAAAATATCCCAGGTAAGGACTTCTAAATAATGAAAATACCCAAATATTTACAAATTGAAGCAAATATATTTTTGTACAGGTAATATATACCTGAAGAACTCTTTAAAATATGAATAATTTTTTATGTTTTCTAAGTAAATAAAACGTAATTAAATACTTATTTAATAAAAATTGCTTATTCACCAATCAATATATTGATGGGGAAGTAATATTTATTTAAAAAAATATATGCATACGAAATGT
Organism: Agrypnia vestita; assembly: GCA_016648135.1. NCBI lineage: Eukaryota > Metazoa > Arthropoda > Insecta > Trichoptera > Phryganeidae > Agrypnia > Agrypnia vestita. The sequence continues at coordinate 28,499 of JADDOH010000504.1, forward strand.
TATGATTTTGGTGTGGTGTTAAAGGTATGATATTAAAGGATTTTGACAGAATAAACTATGGGAAACTATCATAATTCTATTCAATTAGTTATATTTATATTAATCACATACCTCAAATTGCTAATATCCACCCACGTTTTATTGATATACGTGTATACTCTGATCGCTCTAAGCACTGTGGCTATTAAAATCTCGTTTTAAGTAATTTTTAAGCAAACACGTGTTTTAATTTTTTTTAAATATAATATTATTTAAATTCAATAGATGCTGTTGAAGCTTTTCTCTTATATTATAATAATTGTTGATTTTTAATATCTATGATAATAACCTACCCTAATGAGATGTTAAAATACGCAATTCAGTATATAAATAAAAAGAAAATGAAGCTAGACTTGGAATCACCGAAGATCACTAATTTGAAACGTACCTACTGAATTCTTGATTTTATGTATTTTTTCCTTCCAAAATCATGTTTCCTATAAATTTACAGATTATGTTTTCTCTAAAATTTCGAATTCAGTACATTATAAATTAGTAAACCTCAATGATGGCATTCATTTTTTTGAATATTGCTGCCTTTGCTTTTGTACCCCACAAATGATATAATTGTTTATATATTTTTAATAGGGAAATAAAACTTTATATAATTATACTAATTATAGTACATTTAAAGATCGCAATGTATTTATCTGAATAACCAAGGCCTAGATAGAGAGCAAATTTAGTATAATATATAGGAATAAATGAATATATAAGAAAAAAATATGTATACTAAAACGAAAACACAAATTATTGTTTGACAATAATTTTTCGAAAACCCACCTATTTGTTTCTGACATTAGTCAGCAAGTTACGATTTGTTAAAATTTACAGTTAACTTCTCAACGCGGTATTTTTCCACGAAACTTTAACATATAAAAACGAATGCATTTAGACGAAGAGAAATCAGTCTTGCATTTTATGAACGATCTCTTTTACGCTGCGCTGAGCCACATAAATTCCCTACACACTCGACATACGAAAGTAAAGCATTCTGGTACGTGAGTGCATACGTGTGGGGAACGGGAAAATGTGATATTGGCATATCACATTTTCCGACCGCGCCCACTCAGACACGAGGATACACTGCGGACCACCTTATCTCACGGCGCGGCGGTGTCGGGAGAGCTCGCGGGAAGAGCAAGCAGAAGTATTGCATTTTTTTTGTTTTATTTATTTTAAAGTAACTCAGATTTTAAGAGTTTTGTAAACTCAATAATAAAAAACATTATCAGCAACACAATTTTATTTTATTTTAAGGGGATATACCCTGGAAACCTGATCTTTTACAAGAAGGTAAAATATGATTTTCTTTTTTGTCTCGGACAAACGTGCACTGGGGAATGTTGCATCTCAGTCAAGGCGATGGAGCTCCACAGGAACGGATATAAGGTGGCAATTTTGTTTATTTTCAAAAATAATTTTTAATAAAGTAATAGTATAAATAATATATAAACTTAAATAAGTGCCAATAAAAAATCACCTTATATGGAAGTGTCATGTTCCACAACACGACGGTGTGGTATTCTATCCTCTCTTTCTCAGCACTTTGGAAAGAAAAATGGAAATAACTAGAAGATAGAAGTGCTTACTAAATTCGCGAAACATCTGGAAACCCGAAAATGTAGGTATATTAGCGGGATGACGCCATCAAAACTAACAGTTTTTGTCGTGACAGTTCGACATCCCATGGAAATCAGCGGCGAGTGCAAAGCGACCAGCGACAATAAATTAAGAGAGTATCTATCCAGCATTCTATTGTAAATAAGCGCTACCACAGAATTTCCGAATGTGCGAATATCCTGGAAAGACGAATATAAAGTGTTCCACGCAAAGTGAACAGTGCTCCAATTCAATTCGTGCCCAGTGACTTATAAACGATGATACATATTTTTTTAATTTAATTGTCTGTTTCATTTATCTCCCACCACCGCGAACCCGTTACAATATTATCATTTTCAGACCATAAATATAATAATTATTTTTTGTATTTCTTTATAAAATAGATAATTTTTCTTTTGTCCTGGATCTTAATCTTAAATCACCGGTCACTGGATCACTAAGCAAGAGTTACAACCACTACACCAACAAGCTATTTCCTTATTTTTATTCTTTCAGACATTTCATACATTTTAATTCCTCTATAGAGCAGTTCAATGGTTGTGTATTTTCACTATGTGGTAATTATATTTTATTATTTATCTGATATGACTATATTTATCTATTTTGTTATTTCGGTTTTAAAACCAGAAATTTTGTATTCTCATGTAAAAATTGTCTCATATTTATGAATAGATACTTTTATTAACAAAAACCTGATCTTTAAAATATTTTCACATTCGTTTATTGATAAATTTATATATTGAACAGCAGTATTCTTTTGATTGGAATCCAATTAATCCCTTCTTTAATTTGATTTATTTTTGTATCCTTACCTGGGCTGCTTTTGACACAATCAACCATATTTTCGACAAGAGATCCTAATTAGCTTAAAAAGAAAAGCCTTTGAATCGTGCATACTGCCAGTGATGACGTACGGAGTGGAGACGATGGCCTTAACAAAAAAAAGTGTAGAAAAACTCAAATTCACGCAACTATCCATGGAAATACCCATGCTTGACCTAAGCCTAAGAAATGATGAAATAAGGCGAGGACTAGAGTAGTAGATATCATGGATCGTGTAGCGAAGCTAAAATGGCAAAGGGCAGGACATGTTGCAAGGCAGTATGCTACAAGATGGACTCCAAGAGTTTTGAAGTGGAGACCTTGGTAGAATGAAAGAGGCTGGAAGACCTCAAAAGAGATGGGCCGACAATATAGCCATTGTGAGGGGTGAGGAAGAAATGGCTACGAATAGCAAAGAACAAGAAAGGATGGAAGAGTATGAAAGAGGCCTATATTCAGCAGTGGAGAGTTGAAGGCTGAAGAAGAAAAAGAAGAAGAAGAAGCATATTGACAATACTTAGCTAAATCCGTGATCGTGATCATTTAACTGATCTTTCTGAGAGTAAGTATCCGCGGTATAATTGAGTGTCCTGATTTTAAATTAAATTTGAAATATTTTAAAAAAATCTATATTTTGTGAAACCATTTTTTTAAAAATAGAGATGCGAACACGGAACACGTGAGGCATCAATATTCTTCAATCTTTAATATTATTAATCTTCTATATCAATATGGGTAATTAAGCTTAACGTTTATGTTATGAAAATAGGATTAACTTGCTGGTGTCTTGGAGTGGGGCTCAAATTACCAACTACTGGATCACTAGGTGAGAGTCATAACCACCACACCATCAAGATACAACCTACTATAATAATTTTTTGATGATATAAAGGCGGCTTCTCACAAGCGTACATCCACTGGAATATAACATCTTAAACCGAGTGAAATGTAAAAAAATTCTAAAGACAGCTAAAAAGCAATCTTTGCCTGTAACTGAAATCTCGACACGATCGTAAAAATATCACTAACTTGAGTCTTTGCAGTACGGAACTATGTGTCTGTTACTTAAAAGAAATCTGCGAGAAAAACTGACTATAAAAGTAAATTGAAAGTATTTTAAACCAATCTCCAGCGCGGCACCAATTCCATTTCGTGTAAACTGTTTATTGAAGATGTCAGCACAGCAACTAAATGTCAATTTACCATAACGACCTTATGATATCTTAGGCAGCGTGCCATCATTCCGGATTAACGGGCGGCAAATCGTTTTTTCTCTCCGAGAATCCCATTTTTGAACTCACAAAAGCCAAACGCCTCCGCTGTAAACTGTACAGCGCCACGTGTCAGACGAGTCTAATGGCCGTATTCTGGAAATAAAAGGATTATTATTATTCGGTGACTGTTACCACAACACTCAGAAGTAGACAAACTTCAGGACATCTGTCAAATGTCAGTATTTCTATCGTTTGAACAAAATATTATTGGTTTTAATATTTGAACCTTTGGATGAAGAAATTAGTAGACGTGAGCGAAACCATCTGATTTTTACCAACTTTGTAGATGTATAATATGTTCTTATTCATAATTTTGTTTATTAATTTGTTATTGTTATTTTTTAATTTAATTATTGTTATTTTTTATAATTTTTTCATAGTTACTGCTTTATCAACGTTTCTTATTTCTTAATTTTATTTATTTTGTTAATTTTTTTATTTTATTTTATTCGGTTATCCAACAGGGAGACATAATTGCCTGATATGACAAAATACAGAAAAAAAGTTAAATGTGTCCCACAATTAAAGGATGACAAAGATATACATAAATTATAAACAAGTCAATTTGATAGATCAAACAATTTTACAGTTTAATTTATTTAAGGGATTGTTCCTTATTTAAATTTATCATAAACGTAAAAATAAAAGGGTTCGTAATGTATATAATTCGCATGGTCAGGGAATCAATAATTATAATTAATTGATTTACTAGTCTCATATGTTAGCAATTGTCTAATTTAGAAAAAAAAATGTGCTTGTCCTCCTGCATCCTATAAAATTTACATGTCATTACTGCTCAACTGTTGGGTATTGAAAATTGATATTATAACACCATCGTACATGTAGACATAGCACAGGATGCGATTTTTGCTTCGTGTCTTGGGTTTTTAATGACAATTATACATCAATTTCTTATACACCACGTTTCTCTCAGTTAACATATAACACTAATTAGACCATGTAGACTACTTTTCAAACGTCTAGTGGTGGTCCAGACCCGTCGCGATTCTAGCAGCACGCATCGAGCGATATCCACCTGTCAGGGGTTTGATGCGGCTAACTAGGTCCTGGTCGCCATAGTACATCCACTCTGTCGCCGGCCGCCGTAGCCATCGCAAGCAATGTTTCGGTACTCAACGCCACCTCTGTAAATTTTTGACAGTAAATTACCATAGTTTATCGTGAGTATAATTTATTTCCTGTATCCATCTACTCATCCTGCCTCTGCTGAATCATCCCATATACCACGCACCACACACGATACACGTCACGTGCCGATACAGGAAGATTTCTTCAGACGGGTGGGCATTTTCTTCTCAGAACACCTAGACTACACACACCTAACCCGCCAAAGTCTCATCTGAAATATAAAAAGTCGTGAATGTAAATTGATTAAGTAATTGCATGGGCAAAAATAAATATGTACCATCTATTTTTGAGTATTGTAATCACCAATTAAGGCGGACTGTCGTAAATCTACGTCTTGTGTATTTTTCAGTATTGGGGTAAAAATCACCAATCTTGTTATTTTTAGAATACGGACGTAAATCTCTCTCAGCAATCGGAGAGGGAAGCCATCGATACCGCCATCTTTATTTACCCAATTTTGGCGCGCTTTCTTGCAGACCAGAATCTCGCGCAGTTTTTGTTGGACGTCTTTTTATTATTTACGGCGTGGGTAAGTACTTTTGTGCTGCGTGTTCGGCTGCAATTTTGACGATTACAGATTTTCCCAGAGCGGGCAATTTCAAATCACCATCTGGAATCGGGTGACAGTAAAACAGAAATGAAATTCGTTTCGCCATTGAAAGTTTGAAATGAATGTGCGGTCAGGAAAACGTGCCGGCCGCCTTATCACGCGTGACAAAATAGTTTTTTTATTTTATCTTGGATGTTTGGAAAAACAATTTAAGGCGACTGAAGCACTTTTGTTTTCAATATTTTTGCGTCCTTTGAAATTATATTAAAAACATTCAGATATCTACGCGAAACTTTATATTTTTTCCAATATTCTTGCACTTGAGCATTATTCCAAACACTGTTACGCTGCGGAAATATAAGAAAGGACCACTGCATATTTATCACATTAAATTTTTTAAATATATTAACATTTGGTATTATTAACACAAGGTATTTTATTTCGAAGGCCTTCTGGGTAAAGTGTGTCACTTAGTATCTTAGTGAACAATTTTTCCTTTCTAGTATTTGTGGAATAAATGTATCCAAGAAACAAAAGAAAACTATTGGAAATTTATATAAAATTCAGAAAACGTTAGAAATTACCAAAACTAAATACAATAATATGTATACGAGGTGGAGTAGAGTGTATCAGAAAAATATAGCTATTATTTGTACAGATTGTTTTTTTTTGGGGTACAGTAATACAGTAACTTATTTATTTATTATAATTAATCTTAATTAAACAAAAAAGCAATATTTTGACAAACAGCATCTTACATTACATATCATCTAATCATATCACATCTAATCTATTTTTGTTGGAATATAGTTTTGAATTCAAAAGCATTTTATTTTTATTATTATTATTTTTTTCCTTTTTGGTTTTCTTACAGCCATATAATTAACAAATCTTGAAAAAAAAAACAATTATTGATGTATAGAGCCTTTGGCCAATTACAATAAAACACATATTAAAAAAATGTTTAATCTGATATGTTTTATATATACTATATTTGTACCATAAATTAAATAAATAAAAAAAAATACCAGAAAATTGTTTTAATTTATTTATCACAATTATAATAATTTTTCTGTCTGTTCGCCCGTCCGCGTAACTTCGAGTAACGTCCGTAACTTTTTATAGCAATTTTTTTTTCGAAACATCGGAATTTTTTTTTTTTTGAATTCGTAATAAATAAAATAAATAAATACTCATTCTTTAGGAACCAACATGAAAATTTTGACGGGTTACAGCTAGTATTGATTAATTACATGGAATGTTTAAGTACAAATAACAGACATCAAAAGATTATTACAAATGAAACGTCATCTCAGGGTTCCTATGTCAAATTGATCCAAATGTATTTACTACAACAAAAAGGTAAAAAATAACTGCCGCATTCAATCACAACTGTCCGGGCCACATAGACTTGACAAAAGTACCTACTGCGAAATAGTAGACAAATTTCAAATTTGTTGTCAACATTTAAGAGAAAACGGTTGTCGATTTTGTGATATTGTTTTTTAAATGTTTTCTACTTTAAAAAAATGAATTTGCCTACTACTTGACTAAATGTTTTTTTTATGAAATTTTATTTATTATTCAAATTTTGTTTTTAAAATATACTTAATAAAGAACAGTGAAATAAATCCGTATAAAAATATTCACTACACGTTTAATAAGTAGATTAATAAGTAGAATAGGTTTTAAATTTGGTTATCTAGCTTACCAATACACCATAAAAATGGATATAAAAAGTAGATTTACTTTAAGAACATAACATAATAAACTCTTGTGGTAAACGTGCGTGAGATAAAGTCGTTATATTTAGTGAACAGTTTGGAATAGCTGAGATATATCCTTTTTTATAAATTCCCCTTCCAACTCGGCTGAAAGACGTGTCTAGACATTGAAATGATGTACTAAATTACAGATTTCTGTTTCAAAATAATAACTGTTCACAATGCTATAATAGTATCAGAGATCTTAGATTTACTCCCTGTTGTTATGTGGATTCGGGAATACTTTTACCAGACATTTTAATGAAAATCTTCTCAGCAATTTATTCTTATAAATAAATCCCTACACCGTACACGCACATTTCTTGAAAAATAATTAAAGTTATATTTCATTTGGAGCACTCGAGACAGTGAATGGTACCCACAGCTTACCCAGGACCGTTCTAAGAGCAAAAGCTTCCTTATCGGTCCTACTCAATCGTCATTTTTTTATTACTACTTTGCAAGACCGTGCCACTCCGCAGCGGTCGCATAAACCACCGCGAGACCGCACGGCCGCAGAAACAAATCATTCACTGTCTCCACCGTAAAATAATTCTTTATTAAAAAAAAAAATACATAAAATAAAACAAAACAAAACAAGAGTCGTATACCTCAAAAATAAAGCACAAAGGAAATCATAAGTAAAACAAAACCAAACAATACAGAATTAAATACAGTGTTAAAAAATAATAAATAAAAGCAACAATAATAAGAAAATTAAAGAAAAGTCCCACGGTGGCGGCAGTGGATGGCTTGAAGTCACAATATAAACCGTCCCTCAAGGGGATAATGACAAACAAAAAAAAACACGAACACAGCACTCGAGACAACATGAATTCTTGCAATGTCATACATTTTATTCAATGTCAACAAAATGTTATTGTAGTGAGTGGCTCAGATCAATCACTGATATTGCTGAACACTGATCGCACACTTCAACGCAGTACGTACTTGAGGGGACCGGCTTAAACCCAGTCAGTGGGTGCCCACTTTTCCTACCGACGTTTGACGTATCAGCAGCTATACGTACTACACTGTCTTCGGCTTGTGTAGTTAGCGGATTAATTTTTAAGGTTAATTTATTTATTTGGGCTCATATAGTGAAAACTTATTATATTGCAACGAAACGGTAAGCAGAAGGAATTGCGCGCTGCTCGAATCCCTTGAAACTGTGGATCAACACTATAGAAAGTTCTAGAACAGCCTAGATTACTACTCTAAGATTATCAAAAACATTCGAGAGACGCCTGGAATAGAAGCGATGGGAACCTTCTACTAAACCCTACAAAAGAAAATAATCTTCTCAAGAGTTCGAAAGACCAGCGTATCGCGTATATAAAGCAGCACCGCGCTGCGAAATTGAGTTTGCGTTGACATTTCTATCGGTGCAAAGTAAGCCGCGGGACGGCGGCCGGTGTGACTAGTCGTGAAATTCGAAGCGACAATATTAAGCAAAATTGTCGTGTGAAATACCTAAGTGGCGAAATAAATAAATGCGATTACTAGATGCGAGCATCGGATGGAATGTTCTAGCAAATATTAAGTAAAGCGTTCTCAGCGATAATAAAGTGTTCATAGATGAGTGATAAATTGCAAAAAAGTGTGATTTCAAGAATAGTGTATTAATTTAATTCGTGTTAAGTGACTTTGACCACTTAATAATAATTAATTACTAATTAAAAATTATTAAGCAGCTTGTTGGTCTTGTGGTTAGGACACTTGCCTCGTGATCCAAAGGTCGCGGGTTCGAACCTCACTCCAGACTAGCAAGTTAGTCCTATTTTCATAGCACAAGCGTTTGGCTTAGTTTGAAAATAGTAAGAATTTTGATGTGACACGTATTCCGTGTTCACATCTCTATTTAAAAAAAATAATAATAATAAATTTCCAGTGCCAAAATTTTATTCGAGAGCCATTTCCGATCAGAGTCAAACCCCGAGATACATTGTACTTGATGCCACACAAGCTAATCGTAGAATTTCGTAATGTGGTATATTTTACTTGCAAGCCACTCGAGCTAATCCCAAATTCTCGCAATTTGGTATATTTTACTTGGAAGCCACTCGAGCTAACCCCAAATCCTCGAATCGTGATACATTGTTACTAGGAGGCTTCTTGAGCGAACCCTAGATCTTCACATTTGGGGTTTGATCCTCCGTATTTGGGGGTTATTTGAGTCAACTCCAGATCTGTGCAAAATGGTACATTTTACTTGGGGGTTACTAAAACCAATTCTTCATATCGAAGTTATTTTAATTAAATGAATTAATAATTAAAGAGTTAAGGTTATTCTTTACGACAAATTTAAGTTTTAAGAGACGTCACAGAAAAGCCTGAAAATGTAATTAGAACATAATATATTGCACACTGGCGACCTCTATCGGTGAATACTCCACAACAAAGTGCATATAATTTACGACCTCGGAAGAAATAATCAGTTTGGCCTCCACCCCCGCGGTGATAGGACACTCTGTTGATGACGCTGGATAAAACTTCTGCAAAACGTCGGGCTTCTCAGTGAAATTTTTATTTTCATTTTCTTTATTAAATTTTTGGTAAATGTAGAAACTTAAGAGCGACTGCATTCAATATAATATTATTAATACACATTTTTATTACCGCTTACGCATTTTTAAAAGATAATTTAATTCCCGTGTTTAAAATAGGGGGGCTATTGTATCTATTGTTAATGTAATCATTAGTTTATGACATTAGATTAAGTAAGTAAGATATAGAGAAAGAAACATTAGATTAAGTTATAAAAATTAAGACATTCAGTTAAGTAAGTAAGATATAAACAATACAAAAAGACAAAAATTTATTTTTCAATTTTATTAATTCCGAAAAAACGGGAGCGGAGAATTCTAGCGGCCTAGCGACCACTATAGCTGTTTATCCTATTGCCTGTTTGATTTCTACTAGTAAAAAATAATATAAATACCTAATTATTCATAACGTTATTCTCTGTGTATTATCGCGCTTTATATGATCGTGATATGTATCACGATCATATGAAGTATATCGATCGATCGAAGTATAACGATCATATCAATATTCAGTATAATATTAGGTCCTTACATATGAAATTGACGTTTAGTATGGGAGGAACATAAAGCGGATTTTTTTTATTATAATATATTTATTTAATTAAAGTATGTACCATTGCTATCTATGCACTTTTGCTATCTCGATCATCGATCCCTTTACTAAAAAAACCATTCGGACGGGAATCAATAAAATCTTTGAAGGCGGTTTGGACTGCCCCATCGGAGTTGAATTTTTTCCTTTGCAAAAAGTTATCCAAATTTCGAAAAAAATGGTAATCTGTTGGGGCAAGGTCCGGAGAGTATGGTGGATGTCTTAGACATTCCAATTGAAGCTCCTCTAATTTGGTAGCCGTCTGTTGTGCAGTGTGTGGTCTAGCGTTATCATGAAGCAGCAGTGGCCTAGAGCGATTAACCAGCCTCGGTTGTTTAGCAGCTAGCTTTTCCATCATTGTTTGCAGTTGCTGACAATAGACATCTGCCGTAATCGTCTGGCCAGATTTAAGAAAGCTGTAGTGAACGACACCAGCACTAGTCCACCAAACGCTCAGAAGTAACTTTTTTGGAGTCAATTTTCGCTTGGGGCATGGTTTGGCTGGTTCGGCAGGGTTCAGCCATTGCGATGAGCGCTTCCGATTATCGTACAGGATCCACTTTTCATCACAGGTAATGATTCGATTTAAAATCCCTTCATTATTGTGCCGGTTGAGTAATGCAACGCAGCAGTCAACGCGCGTTTGTTGATTTGCTTCACTCAATTCGTGAGGTACCCACCTTTCAAGCTTTTTCACCTTACCAATTTGCTTCAAGTGGATTAAAACAGTTTTATCACTAACAACGCAGCAGCAGCCTGCAGCTAACTCGGATGTGGTTTGCGATGGATCCGCTTCCACAAGAGCCTTCAATTCTTCATTATCAACTTTGGTCTCCGGCCGTCCACGGGGCTTGTTCTGCAGGTCGAAATTTCTAGAACGAAAACGTTGGAACCAAAAACGCACTGTGTTTTCTTCCTTTGCGGCACCGTCGCCATACACATCATTAATCCTTCGAGCCGTTTCTGCAGCACTGGTGCCACGGTGGAACTCGTACTCGTAAATAACGCGGTATTTCAAGTTTTTCATTTTGTAAACTGAGTGACGCAAGGAAAAAAACAATTGAGGAAAGAACAAATGAATTATAATTTTCAACACAAATACATGAGTAAATAGCTGTATAAAATTGGAATTTCTAACCAAAGAGAAGATATTTGAGATCAAATTTGCCAGTACGGCAAAACGCCAATTTCATATGTAAGGACCTAATATTTATTGATTTAATTTAAAGACATTCTAAAGTATTAGTTTGTTACCAATATACATTTAATCCATCGATATAGGGAATATATTTCTGTTAATGAATAATAAATATATTTACAACACACAAAAAAATGATAAATTGAAAATAAAACGGAAAAATATATCAAGTTGTTGTTCACACTGGGAAAAAAGGAGCACCGACTTTATTATTTCTTTATAATGGAGTTCAATTGAGATCAACATTTCCATAGATTTATTGGAATTGTTTTGTGAGTTTTTGAGTTATGAAGTTATAAAATGAAAACACTGTTCTTTAATAAAAACCGAGTTTCTACCGAGATTGTAAATAAATACAGAAAAATTACAAGAAAACAGATATTTTTATATAAATAATAACATTTTGAAAAGGTAGAGAATATTGTTTTTAATATCTAAAAATCTATAGGTGGCTATAAAACTCAATGTCTTTCTGTTCTCTATACAAATCTACACCGTTTATCCGATTCGACTCTAATTATGCATATTTATGCTTTAGGACCCGGCGAGTAACATAGGCGACATTTCCCGCTCCCCTTTTACCCCTTCCCCTCCTCATGATATATTTTTAATGAAAATCTGTATCGTTCGACCGATCGGACTCAAAATTTGGAAACTTGTTCTTTAGAACCCGGCGGGTAACATAGGCGACATTTCCCCCTCCCCTTTCACCCCTTCCCCCTGTTATATTTGCAAATTTTGAATGCGTTTGACCGATCGGTATCAAAATTTTCAAACTTATTCTTTAGAACACATTTCATTTAGAAGACATTTCTCTCCTCCTATTGTACCCCTTCCCCTCCCCTTATATATTATAAATGCAAATCTGTACCGTTCGACCGATCGGACTCAAAATTTTCAAACTTATTTTTCAGGAATAGGTGGGTAGTAAAGGCCACATTTCCCCTTCTCTGTCACCCCATCCCCTCCCCTAGATATATTTTCTGTACAAATCTACACCGTTTGACCGATCTCATTCAAATTTCGACACGTATTCTTATGGACTAGGTGGGTAATATAAGTGACATTTCCCTTTCCATTTCTAATCCATCCCCTCCCCCACATCTATTTTCTGTACAAATCTACTCAATTTTGCACACATAATCCCGATGGAAAAAATAGGCCACATTTCTTCCCTAGATATCCTGTCCAACCCAGCCTTAATTAAATGGAAACATTGTATTAATTAGGGGTTTTGAAAAACAATGGAACCTTTGTTCCCTCCACAAATTTATTTTCAGCTTAATCCTTAACCCGTGCAACGCCGGGTACGAACAGCTAGTAATTAATAAAAATGAACTTTGTTTTCACCAATTTTGAATTGAAAAATATCAACATGTTTCAGAGCCCCTTCGTCAGGATACAATTGTATATTAACAAATTAAATTAAAAAATCAATGTAAAGACAATGAAAATTTATAAATTTTATATGAAAAATGAATAATAATGAAGTATTTAATTAACATGGAAACAAATTTAAAAGAATCTACATGCAATAGGAGAACAAATTTAAATGATAACTATTTGTAAAAATAAATATTTGTAGAAATTTTGAAGATAGAGTTAATAAACACTTAAGGTGTTTAAGTAGCAATAATTATTCAGAATTTTACTAAACATCTTTTGGCAATGGATTATTCTTTTGATATTAATACGGGTTTACAAATTATACAGAATCATAATTCGATAAATTTTAAATTTTGGAAATAAGAAAAAATGTTAATAGTAAATTGAATATTATTAATAACCAGGTAGTTATTACAAAAAAGAAAACAAAATGGCAATGGGCGGGCCACAGCGCTTGGAGAACTGAAAACCGCTGACAAATGCAATCATCTAGTTGTATCCGAGGGGTAAGACCTTTGACGGATTTACGAAATCATTAAATTTATACATTCATCAAAAACTTATGGGATATACTTATGGAGGATTTCATTCTACAATAAATAGTAAACGATACATGATGATGATGATAATGAGACTGCTTATTGTACTCAATGGATTTTTTTTATTTTAATTCACATTTTTTTAACGAAATCGAAATATTATACATCACAAAAACATTCGAGTTAGAGTAAATCACATAGGTTTATTTTGACTTCACCGGAAATCGAACCCGGAACCCTCGATCTGAGAAACCAGGATCATGGCCATTGCTCTACGAGGGCCATTTTTCTGTGCTTTATATAAATATAATATTACTACAAATTTATAATTTATTTGTATTATGTATTTTTCAAGGCTTTATGGCCGTGTACGTTAAAAATAAATATAAAATAAAATAGCATCATTGATCTAAAAAAACCATACGGAATAAGCTGTGCAAAAATCACGACGCCAGAGCGCACCGTCCGACAGTTGTCGTTGCTTAGAAGAACAAATTTTCCGCTTTACAATTAAGATAGATCCGATACATCCTGCCCGATAATCAAAGTCAATGCCACCTTCGGAACGAAGAGTTTGGCTTTGTTCCGACATTCTTTTCGATTTCATAACGTCTCAGGTGTATCCCATCAATAAGGATTTTGATTTTCTGCAATGCCAAAACGAGCCCTGAGGCGGATTGAATAAAAAAAACAGATTATTTAAATATCTGTCGCGTTATTCTGAGAAATTATCTTTCAAGGAGACACGCCTCGTTATAATGGACGGCCGCCATCTGGTGTCAAATTTAAAAACCTCGGCGTAGGGGAGAGGAAGAATTCTATTAAAATATATTACCGACCGAGCCATCAAATATTCTTTAAGCATTGTTTATTGACCGATTTGCCGGAAATGAAATAATTTTGCGATAATTTTTATTTTATTTTTAATGAGAAACTAACCGAACGCTGGATACAAAATACTTGAACATTTTATTTAATAGTATCTAATTTTGAGGTATGTAGTTCTTAGTGGAATCCATTTTAATGGAAAATTAAATAAATATATATATTTTTTATTATTTATGAACTTTTTTCCACTATTTATTGTTTTTGACCGTACCGGTTTAAGCCTATCACTGCCATCTTCAGCCTGGTACGTTACTCTCTTAAGCTAGGGCATGAAATTATCACAAAACTTTTGAAAATATATATAATAATTAAGCTTTCACTACTAGATGAGCATCATATAGACTCAATGTAAAACACCCTTTTACTAAAATGGTATAAATGCCTTAGTTTAAGAGAATAATGTTCCAGTCTGAAGGCTGAAACCGGTACGGTCAAAAAACAATAAATAATGGAAAAAGTTCTAAGGTGTTTTAATTTATTTAATGCATCAATGTTGTGTGGTCGTGTAAGAATATAGAAATAAATAATTGATTTTATGTGTTTTATGGGTTAAGGTTATTGACAAGAAAATGAATGTGGTGTAAAAGTAACTTTTTGAATGATGATAAGGTATCTGTAAGAATATCAGAATTAATATTGTATTATTACATACCTAACGCACCATAAAACACCATAAAAAGTAATGGGTAATTAGCTTAGAGTATATAGTAGATTGTATATACTCTAAGGTAATTAGTATGCGTCCGTCCTGACGAAGATACAGTGGTTTAGAATCCGGCAGACTTAATGTTACTCCAAGCAGATTATACAAAGTTCTTGTTAATTAAAATTTTTGAAATAAGAAAAGTATTAAAAGTAAATTGAATATTATAAATAACCAGATTCATTTTACAAATAGTTATCTTTTAAATTTGTTTTTATGTTATGAGGTACTTCATTTTATTAATTTTCCATGTATAATTTTTATATTTTGATTGTCTATACTTCGATTTGAATTAAATTTGTTAGTATACAATTATATCCTGACGAAGGGACCATGGGCTCTGAAACATGTTGATATTTCTCAATACAAAATTGATAAAAACATAGTTAATTTTTATTAATTATATTAAAAAATATAGTTTTGCACGCGTTCACGAATAGCAATAGAATTTGTATTTTTTTTAATAAGAGGAAATGCCTCCATTTGAACTGAAATTCCTCTAATAATGAAATATCATTGTCGTAGGCTAAAGTATAAATGATTTAATCAAATATTTTTAATTATAAAACAATTTCTCTAAAGAATACACAGTTGAGAAAATGATTTTTTTTTTAAATACGAGGAATTTCATTGTCAATTTGTAAAAATAAATATGAATGATTTATGATCATTTGGCTCACAGACCGCTGTGTTGAGAAGAGCGACAAACAATACGAGAATTAACGAAAATACCCGAGATATTTTCGTCATCAAATGATTTGACAGCTGGTCGCTCAAGACCCACCCCTCGCGGGATTAAATCTCCCCCGGCTGCCGGCATCTGAGACCATCCCTTATTTAATATCTTCACCCCATTTCACCTCCAACCTATTTTTCTTAAATCACCCCGAAGATAAATTTGATTACAATAAACGTCAATCAATAAACCGAACTCGGTATGGCTAGGGATAATCAATTCACCGATCAGAATTTTTTATTCCATTCATATTATTCTCGCAAAATTATTTATTTGACTTAGACCGAACTAAATAAAGTTCTAGATAAATTATTTTTTGACAGTGATGTCCTTTTTTTAAACGAATAATATACTTTAAGACCGAATTACTTCGTTTACGTCACATTTGAGTATTTTTCAGATTCTAATATATTTTAATAAAATTCTTTTTCGAATTCTCTCAGAATCACACATTTTTAAAAATACAGGACATTCAATTAATGGTTAGTTGATGATTGTATGAGAATACTGAATGATTATTATGGAAAAATTAACCTATAAATATTTACAATGTACTGCATTTAAAAATAAATTAGAAAAATAAAAAGAAAAATCTACCGATTGAAAAATTATTTTCTTTAATAAGAGAAAAGTAGCTTATTAATTTTATTAACAAAATAACTTAACATATATATTTATAGAAAATAACTTATTATTATTATTAACAAAAATGTCACTGTTGACGGGTGGCACTGGGCTCTGTACCTATATTCAATTGTCATCCTAACCTATCTTACAGTATTTTTATTTCCTACCTTACCAAAAATGCAGGCCTACCTATCAATACTCCAGCAAGGTTTGGGCAGCAGAAGTGAGTTCTCCGCGCTGTCAGCCAACAGTGTACAACGTTTTTTCAATCGACTCAAATTTCCACAAAAACTAAATCGATGCGAGATACCGTGTGTTTTAGTTGTAAAAGAAAAATACATTACAGCAATGTTGGACTAGCCACAATATTCGAAGATATGTTCCTGAATTAAACCAGCCCAGAAGCATGAACGAAGAAGTTGGAATTTGGCGATAAGCCCTACTTCTGTCTGATTCCTTTCTTTGTTCTATTGTCGCCAATATGTTGTGCATCACCTCAGCTATAAAATTTTGTATAACATCATTATTAATTGAATAATCAACATTTTTTAGGGCCAACAGTCCTTCTATTAGGGTATATCGTATACTGAAAATTATAATTTTGACCAAATATTTTTAAGATAGACAGCTTTTTAATGTTTCTTTGTCTATTTTAGCTAAATTGTTTTAAATGTAGAATTATGTAAAGAAAACTGCAAAATAAGAACATTTGTATTATCATTAAAATATATATTTTTTTGATTTTTTTTGGAGGTTAATAGAGTGTTGATGAGGTGTGCCATCAATTAAAATAATAGCAAATTCATCTCCAGCTTACGATGTCCAAGACATGAAATTTTGTTTATGTATGGCACTAATGTAAGAATGCATACTGACTTCATGATGAAAGTTAATGCGTAGCGTGTGCCCTGTGAATACAATGAGATTACACATTTTAAATCTAAGCAACAATGAGATTACACATTTTAATTTATAAGCATAAATTATACGCGATGGAAAGGAGTGAATACTTATGTTACTGATAGGTCCGATGCTGGGAAGAAAGTCCAGTCAAGGGTAGTCCGCGGTGCCGTATGCTGCGTTCATGTATTGCCGATATGTATAGTATACAGAGAGAGATTAGGTATTGATAATTACAAAATCGTTTTTTCCTACTCTTTCCTATTATAAATATATTCTTTAAAAAGAGCAAAATGATTTTTTAGTGAGATTATTAATATAATTAATTAATAAATTGTACTTTGTTTTCACCACTTATACTATACTGAAAATATCAACATGTTTCAGGGTCAATGGTCCCTTCATCAGGATAAAATGTATACTTACAAATTAAATTCAAAAATTGAAGTACAGGCAGTTAAAATATATAATAAAAAAAAATAATATAAGGGAAATGAATAATAATTAAGTATTAACATGAAAACAAATTTAAAGGTTTTTTATTTGGAATAAAGGTCCTGGTTATTTTTTAGAGATTTTTTTTAAATTTTTAAAATATTTTTATTGTCTTTACTTCGATTTTTAATTTTTAATTTGGTAGTATAAATTGCAATATGAGGAATATTGCCCCTAAAAATTTTTGATATTTTCAATATATAAATAGTGTAAACAAAGTACATTTTCATTAATTATATTATATATTATATTCATTTAGCATTACTCATATAGAGGCAAAAAATTACTCTTACGTCGATTTTGTACAAAAAACATCTTCAATAAATTAATTAAATTCAGTCGAAAATGTTGAAACTCTACAAAATAATACAATTATTTGGATACACTAGAAACACATTAAATATGATAAAGAGGGTACTTTATTTTTGAAAGTACCTACATATACAATTATAATACACCATTTAAACCTGGAGAGGAAATCATGGGATTAATTTGAAAATAAAAATGTGTTGAAACATTTATTTTTTTGAATAGAATAATTGAAAGTTTTGCATTGCTTTAAAAATTATACATTTTGCCAAAACAAGAATTTATATTTTTAAATCCGCCTAGAGACAGGCAAAATTTACAAGCAGTAGTTTTAATTTCCTAATCAAGTATTTCAACATTAAAAGGTAAGTACGCACACGCATAAATTGTAAGATCGGCGTCTTTGAAATAAGTTATATTCAAATGGATTATTACGAAATAAATCAAAATATTTTAAATTAAAAAAGAGATGCACACGCGTAAATTGGTGTCACATCAATATATTTTTTTTATTTCGACAAAAGATATGAAAGACCTGAAGAGGCCTTTGAATACTACGTTTTTTATTCAGATAAATCATAGAAGTCTCACAGAGATGAAGCGATTTACTTTAGAAAGTAGGTATGAAAGTCTTTTTTGGGGCTCACGACCGGGATGGCTGACTTATGACTTAAGTGATCACATAATACAATGTAACGTTCACCAATCCACCCACGATTGCAATGCAATGTATCTCGTAATATTACTATCACAGTTATTATATTATTCATATTTAACAATATCATAATATTCTGTCAGTCAAATATTTTCTTTTTCTTTTTTCCAAAATACTCCTACATAAATAAATATGTTTTCTGAGTGCGTGTGCTGGCTGGACGTAAGTAAGAACACGAAATATTTTATTTCAAATTCTTTCATGAAATTAAAAATTCGTTGCATTACAAGGAATTAATTATTTAAAGAAATGCCAAAAAAATATTGTGGAGATGGCTGAAGCCATTACAAAGGGCGAAGAATGCCAATTAGTCAGTGTTGCTCTTGTCATAAAGCACTCATTATTTATAATAAAATAAATCTCCTGACGTAAAATAAAAACCCACCGAAGCGAGCACAATTTTTCATTTTAAATAACAGATTTCGAAATGCCATTGTATTTAAAAAAATAAATGTTTACGTGACTCAAAACCTGGGATATTTTTTCATTAAAAACACTCCCCTGATAGAATTAATCTTGAGAAAAAATTCCCATCGAATGGCACGGTTCAGAGCCGATCATTTATTCGATTTTAGGTTTTTTCGCCAAGTCCGGTTGAACACATTTTTTATAAGGCTTTAGGTCAAAAACTATCCGAGGTCAGATTTATCACTAGAAGGGGTGGTCTTAACCCTTCTCTTGCCGACTTCAGATAAAGGTATCGATCGGAAATAGAAGCTTATATTATTGTTTATGTACAATGCGGGCTGAACTACAGAACCCAGTTTTATTTTGACTGTAATTGTGGTCATCGAATGTAGCTTCGCGTCGAAAATCTATTAAAATGGAATAAAATAGGAAAATTGTTAAAGCCTTATATATAAATTTTATTTATTTAATAAACATGTTAATTCTAAATGAAATTAAACACAATGTTATATGGTTTAAGCCAACATATTAAAAAAAGGGCAGATAAAAATGTTCTTCATAAGTTTCTAAAAAATATAATTACCCATGTTTAGTTTCCCTGAAGAAGGAACGGTGGTTCCAAAACCAGTTAGTCCAAGTAAATTTGTGTTTAATTTAATTTAATTAGAAAAACCACAAAGTACTAGCCGATCACAAAAGTTTATAAATTCTACCTACTTTAAATAAAATGAACTAGCTGTGCCCGCATGGCTTCGCACGCGTAGTTTTTAGTACACTGTTTGGATTGTCATAGAACTTTCGCGAACCTTTTAAAACATTCTCCTTCCAGAACTTTCAAGAAATTTATCGAATATACAGGAACCTTCTAGACACACCGACATATTTCGCCACTCAGTTTAGAATCTTATAGAACTTTCGGGAATTTTTTAGAACCTTCTCCTTCCAGAACTTTCTAGAGCAGATTTTTCCGGAACCTTCTAGACTCACCAACACAGTCGGCGCGCCTATTTTGAAACAATCTGAAACCTTCCTGAAGGCCTTTCCATAATAAAAAAATGTGCTAGAAAGCACATTTTCGTCACCCACTCCCAC